>CM052541.1:120475228-120570305 GCA_028533065.1 Trachops cirrhosus | reverse complement strand
GAAATAAGCCAGGCAGTGAAAGACAAATACAATATGATCTCACCTTTAACAGGAACCTAAACAACAAAACAAAGAAGCAAGTGAAATATAACAAAAGACACTGAAATAGCGTTGTCAGTGACCAGAGGGGAGAGGGGAGGGAATTTCAGGGGAGAAGGGAAGGGTTTACAGGAACAAATATAGAGGACACATGGACAAAACTAGGGGTGTTGGAAAGAGGAGGGAGGAGGGGAGGAATGGGTGGGTGGGCGGGAATGGGAATAAAGGATAGAAACTGTACTGAATAAACTAAAATAAAAATTTAAAAAAAAATAAAATAAAATATGCTAACAGTAAATGGAACAGAATAGAAAGTCCAAAAATAGAAAGACCCATGTAAATATAGTCAACTGATATTTGTTAAAAGAGCAAACACAGTTCAATAAAGAAAAGAGCCCTAGTAGGTGTGGCAGTGCATTGAGTGCCAGCCTGAAAACCAAAAGGTCACTGGTTTGATTCCCAGTCAGGGCACATGCCTGGGTAGCAGGCCGGGTGCCCAGTTGGGAGGTGTGTGAGAAGCAACTGATTGATGTATCTCTCACATATTAATGTTTCTCTCCTTCTCTTTCTCCCTCCCTTTCCCTCTCTAAAAGTAAGGAAATAAAATCTTTGGGGGAAAAAAGGAGGGTCTTTTCAAGAAATAGCACAGGAACAATTGAACTTTCACATGTAAAATGTGAATCTAGACACAGATTTATATCAGTCACAGAAATTAACTCAAAAAGATTATTTACATAAGTATAAAATAAAACTATAAAACTCTTAAAATGAGAGAAAATCTATGTGACCTGGTATTTGGCATTTTTTTAGTACAGTCCATGAAAAAAAAAGTTAAAAACAGAACAAGCAAGCAAACAAACAAACAAAAAACAACTATTGCCCTGAAAAAGACACTGTTAAGAGAATGCAAAGACAAGCCATGGACTGGAAGAAAATATTTGCAAAACATATAGTTGATAAAAGACTGTATCCAAAATATACAAACCCCCCCACCAAAACCCATCATAAAGCCCTACAAATAGCCAAATTAAAAATTGGGTTAGACCCCTGGCTGGTGTGGCTCAGTTGGTTGGAGCATTGTCCAGTAAACTGAAAGGTTTCAGGTTTGATACCCTATCAGGGCACATGCCTGGGTTATGTGGTTGGTCTGTGTCAGGGCACATGCAAGAGGCAACTGATTGATGTTTCTCTCTCACATCAAAGTTTTTCTCCCTCCTTTACCCTCTCCCTAGAATCAATAAAAAAAAAGTTTCAAAAATTTGACCTAAAGATCCAAACAGATGTCTCACCAAAGAATATATGATGCTCAACATACATGTGAAAATATGCTCAGTGTCATTTGTTATTAGGGAATTGACAATTAAAACAAGTAGGAGATACCATTATACACCTATTGCAGTGGCTAAAACCCAAAATGCAGACAGTACCAAATGATGGTGAGGGTATGGAGCAAAATAATCCCTCATTCATTGCTGGTGAGAACATAATGGGGATGGCCACTATGAAAGGTATTTTGAAAATGTCTTACAAACCTAAACATAGTCTTACTAGTGATCCAGCAAGTGCTTTTGGTATCCACCCTAAAAGAGTTGTCCACACAAGTACCTACACACAAATGTTTATAGCAAATTTATTTAGTATTTACTATGTCTTGGAAGCAACCAAGATGTTTTTCATTGGTTAATGGACAAACTGAGGTATATCCATACCATGAAATATTATTCAACAATAAAAAGAAATGAGCCATTAAGCCATGAAAAGTCATGAAAGGCACTTAAATTCATAGTGTTAAATGAAAGAAACCAATCTGAAAGAGTTGTGTATATTCCAACTATATGACATGCTGGAAAAAACAAAGCTGCTGAAACACTAAAAAAAGAAAAATGAAAATAAGTGGTTTTCAGGGATTTAGAAGAAAAGGAAGATGAATAGTCAGTAGGTGGAGCACAGATTATTTTTAGGATAGAAAAACTGTTCTGTATGCTACTGTAACCATGCATACATATTATTACACTTTTGTTATAACAAATAGCATGTTCAACACAATGTGTGAATGTTTACTGTAAACTATGGACTTCAGTCAATAACATTGTATCGATATTGATTCAACTGTACCACAGTGGTATCAAATGTTAACAATAAAATAAATGTGTGCATGTGTGAGGGTCAGGGGTTAAATAAGCACTTTTTGTATTCACTGCTTAATTTTTCTATAAACCTAAAACTGCTCTAAAAATAAATTTTATTAATTAAAAAGTTAAAATATATAGGCAAAAAATTATAATTGCCTCACACACTAGATACCCCAATATAATAAATTATTTCTAAATTAGAAAATTTCTTTAAACAAATTCACATGATGCTTATATATTTTTTCTATCTTCAAAACTAGTTTTTATTTATTTTTTACATATTTCCAAACACTTTTGCCTATAGAAAATTTCATGTGAGTCCTGGTTATGTGTGGGCATCACTACAAATTCAGATTCTTTTAATTTGCATTTAGCCAATGAGATCCACACGTTAGTAGGTTAAACTCTTTCTTTCCAAAACAAAATAGTTTGCTCATTTGAATTATGGTTAGTTTGCTAAGAACTTGATGCAACTTTAGATGATTGGAAGTGCTGCTTATTGCAGAGATTTATTTATTTTTATATATATATACTTCTTGTAGCAAATTGAAGTGTATAAGAGAGGACTGTCGATTATAAGAGTTTTGATAAGCATGGGACATTTTCCTGGATATTATGCCATCCTCTTATTAGGTTGCCCATGAAATCTAGAGTTTATTATCAAGTGAATCCACATGTTTATGCAGCTGGCTGTTGATGAGACTGTTAATAGATATGCCCTGAAGTCCATTTAAAAAACCAAAGTTAGATGAGTGGATGAAATAACCGTGGGACATTTACACGATGGAATATACTCGGCTGTAAAAAAAAAAAAAGTATTCTTTGCAACAGCATGGGTAGACCTGGAGAACATTATACTATGTGAAATAAGTCAGTCAGAGAAAGACAAATACCATATTATTTCACTCATATAAGGGATCTAATGAACAAGCTGAACTAATAAGCAATATAGGGACTGATTCATAGATGGAGAACAACAAACTGACAGCTCTAGGCATTGGGGGGCAGGTGTTAGGGAGTGGAGGGATCAAGCAAAAAGAATAAGGATTCATAGACATGGACAATAGTATGGTGACTATGGAAGGAGGAGGTATAAGGGGCATAAATGCTAATGGAAAAAATACAATAAAAAACAAAAAAAATGTAAAAACCAAAGTTGATTTGAGCTAAATCTATCAAGGTTTTCTTGGGTAAGTTTAGTCTTGTACTTGCTACTTTAAGGTACTTTACTAAGTAATGCACCAGAAGAGCAGCTATACTGAGAAATATATAGTACTCCATTAATGGAGTGTTGGAAGGAGCTTGAAATGTTTAAGGAAAAGATATCAGAATAATAAAAATAAGTGGAATGTGTGAAAGATCTTGCTTAGGTAGGTATTATTTGGTACAATACAAAGCTGCATTAGCATCTTGAATGTAATCAGTTAAAATTTGTAAATTGTGCTGCTGTGAACATTGGGGTGCACAGGTTCTTTTGGATTGGTGTTTCAGGGTTCTTAGGGTATAATCCCACAGTGGAATTTCTGGGTCAAAAGGCAGTTCCATTTTTAGTTTTCTGAGGAAACTCCATATTATTTTCCACAGTGGCTGCACCAGACACATGGACAAAGCTAAGGGGGAGAGTGGAAGCAAGGGAGGGAGGTGGGTTTGGCTAGGATCAGAGAGGGAGGGGTGGGGAGAAAATGCAGACAACTATAGTTGAAAAACAATAAAGTAATTTAAAAAAATTTGTACATAAGCACACACAACACACACACAGGCAAAGTAACACCACAGTGATCCAAACTAACAAATAGAGTTATTTGAACACATTTTCTTTAGTTATTTTTTTCTTAATAAAGTTTCTAGCTTGAGACACCACTGCTTTTCAGCATGTATTTATGATAACCTCCCTATGCCAGTCAGCTTAATATTGTGAACTATCAATTTATTTCCTGTCTTTGAGACCCAGACAATAACTTGCAATGCAGAATTTTTCAGAAAATTCTCAAAAACAAGTGTATAGGATATAAATATCTCTTATCTCAGATGACAGTGATATCCCTTGAGAATTTGAATGAATATTGACAGTAAGCTTCCTTGTTTCTCCTTAGTTCTTTTGTTTCTCCTTAGTCATTATAAGATAATACCTTTATTTTATCTCTTTTCCAGTTTCTCTAGCTCTCTACTTTTTTAGTTCAATTTTTGAGGAGTTTGAGTTAATAAAAACAATTACAAAATATATTATTTATTTCAAGTCTTACCTTGTTTAAACCATTTCTGGATATAGTTTTCTTGGTCATGAACCTCTCAATTTGAAAAGTCTGATATTTTCAATGTACACACCTGAAGAAACCCATGAAAATTAATATTTAAGCTCAAAAATCCTTAAATAAGATTTAGGTTTTTTAAAATAGCCTCACCAGTAACAACATCACTGATTACATAGGTCAAAATTTCACCCTGGGTTTGATTTTATTTTTTGTTTAAAGTGATTCTGGAACATTTTAGGTTTTTCTAGGAGCAAAAAATCATGGAACCCTGCATAAAATGGGAGATAGAAAGAGTAACATAAACTCAAGACAAAAATTCGACTGGTGTTGTAAATTGTTGACTCCAGAATAGTTTGCTTATCTGTCTCACTAAACTTCATTGTTGCTCTTTTCCTGGTTTTAGGGGATCAATATAACCCCAAATTTGGGAAAGTACACAGATTATTATTTTAAATATTTAACTTTAAATGTGCTTTAAACAATATGTTCTATAAAAATCTATTGCCAACATCTAGTTGTTGTCCTAATTTCATCATCATCTTGTTTATAATTATTTAATTATGCTCAATGAAAAATCATAATTGAGGATATTGGTTTTTAAAATGTCTAATCTGTAAGAAATTGGGGTGCTTTTGATTAATTACATTGATATATTTATAACTTACTCAACAATTGCACGGCAAGGGGTTTTCAGTATTGCGCAACACTTCAAAATTTACAGTTTCTTCTAATAACTGTAAAAATCTAATTCAGTTCATAACCCTCAATCCAGAGATGCTGAAATATTCCCTTAAAATTCTTTCCATTTGAGTCTTAATATGTCATCTACTGTATTATATAAATCACATAAGAGAATTTTGTGAAAGTTTATTTTATGTATTGCATAAATAATTGTTCTTCATTTTCAATTACAGAGATTGATACCTGAAATTCATGATACCTTTACCAACACTAATGGACTTCATTCTCTGAATGAGGATCATTGGATGAATGAATCTGAGATTATCAGAATTTTATTTAGATTTTCCTTAAGACCAAGAAAATTATTTTACTCAGCCACTGCTTCTGGTATATCTGGAAGTTCAATATGTAGTATTGTATTTTTACCACATGTAAGTTTAGACTTTGGTGTGATGTTTGAGGCTATGTGAAAAACTAAGTTCATAGTACAGCAAGTTTTAAGCAGGTATTGAAATATTCGTACATTAAATCAGGTATTCCTTAGAATATAGTCTAAGAAATCTTGTCATAACTCTTTATATCTAAATGGGTCTTATTTCCCTGAATAATTTGGATACATTTTTCTTATTTTTACTTTACATACACAAACCTAACAGATTACTTAACTCTCATTAAGAGTTTGCTTGCTTACTTATTTGTTTTGAAGCATTCTACATAATGTTTACATTCTTATTACACTCAGTTTAAAGCATTTCGGAATTTATGCAATTGCAATGATATCACTTGATTTTGCCATAAGATAGGATGAGTTAAAAATGTAGATTGTCTTAAAGAGAAAAAGTTAAAAAAATGTTGTAGTGTATTTAAAAGGAAAGTGAACTTAGTTTTTATTTCTGTCCTATGCAGAAGAAAATTGTGTTGAATATACATAGTGAAAACATTGATTATATGTAAGACTGATGATTGGGGTGAACATTAACATATAATATGAAACCATGCAATCTGTGTCACTGCAATGATTATATATTAAATCAGATGTATGTCGAGATACGTAAGGGCAGCAATGTGGAAATGAGTTTAGGGGAGAAAAAGTGCAGAAGGCTGAATGAGGGTATTAAGACAAGCATGTAGATGAATATTCACTAGTCTGAAGGCACTGAGGACAGTATGGGATACCAGGGATGTGAGCAAAGCCAACATAATAAGAAACTTGTGATTATAATTACATAGTAGCATTTTTGTTCTGTTGAGCCAAATGTTTTTTTTTGTTATTACAATTTAACTCCCCCTCACCACCACTAAAAATAGCCTGAAAATATGTGGTCTAGGCACATATGTTTCCCTTCCCTTTATTCTCTCAAAATCATTTTTCTTGACCATAGACATTTCATATCATAGACATTTCATAGACATTTTCTTTCATTGCTCTTATAATATTTCATTCTCTTTCCACCTTTATTAATCTTTGCTCATCTAATATTGTTATTGACTCTTGTGCTTGTGCTTTTAAAAAGTTTTTTCTATTTGTTCCCTATTTTTAAACTTTTTTCTCAAACCTCATATTATACTCTTTCCTTTTCTCACTCCATTTTACCATCTCCCTTCACTTTTTTTAACTTATGCTTAACATTTTATTTTTCCCTTCACCTTGTTTCTGTTACCTACTCTTATTATTTCTCCTACATCTTCCCTCTCAAAATCATTTTTCTTTCCTCTAGTCATCTCATATACTTTTTTCCTATTGTATAATATTATTAATCCCTTTCCACATTTATTAATCTTTGCTCATTTGCTATTGATATTGCTGACATGGTAGGGGGGTATTTTTGCTGGTGTATGTTCAATTTTCTAGGTAGTTTGCTTTGTTCTGCCAGTACCTGTACAGCAGTATACAGGACTTGGTGGGGTGGTGACTTAGTCAGCCAACCAGAGCAGAGAATGCAACAACAAATGAGTCATTGATAATCAAAGCCCAAGTACAACAAAAAAGCCCACAACAACAGCATGAAGGACATCCCTAGAGTGTCCAGTTCAAGAGATCAAAGAGACTACACCATTGAGTCTCACAGAACTCCTACCACAGAAGGCCAACCAGTGAAAATGGGGAGTCAAGTCAGAGCAATCTGAGATGCAGAAATAACTAAAAAGAGTCCACTAAAATGGGAACAAAGAAACAATTCCTAATTGATAAGAAAGGAGAAGTGCCTAGAAAAAAATAACTAAATTAAATTGAAACAAGCAATTTGTAAGACAGAGTTCAAAATGATGGTTATAAGGATGTTGAAGTGCTGGAGTCCAGCTCCTGCAGGTCCAGGGAATCCCTATGGAAGGAACGACATTGGCAAGAAATGACAGGGGGCTTGGTGCTTTTAAGCTCACCAGCCGGGCATTTCTCTCTTTCTCCTTGCTGGGGTGAGTGCTTTATTTTATACTCAGGGGTAAGCATATGTGGCAATGCGAGAGCAAAAAAAATTTTTTGTCTTCCAGAGTACATTTACTTTATCATTGTTGTGTAGAAAGCATTACATAACATTTGGATATAATCAGCAATACATGTTATATAAAATACAATTGAGCAGTTAGATACTTTGTAGTTTGTAAGCCTTATCTATACTGACATCATCTCTCTACCTGAGTCTCTTCCTTCTACTTATTTTGACACCTTATTTTTTCAAACTTAGGTGTAAGTTTTGTGGTTAATGTGTAAAACCACGAGTTGACTAGAATATGGGCACATTTGAGTCTAGGCATCTTGCCAAGTGACTGAGGTACAGGGTCTGTGGTCATAGTGATTAATATCTGTCTCTCACCTCTAAATCTGCTTTGCTAGCTATAAACACCAAAAACATTGAGATCCTGTTTGTTATAAAGGAACTGTCTCCTCCATACTTTTCTCTATCCCAGGAATGGAGTCTAACCCCAATGTGCCCAGGCCCTAAGCAATTGCCTGAACAATCTATCCTTTTGAACCTGTGTATAAAAATACCAAGGAGGTCCAGTTTTCTTAACCTTCTCTGGAAAGGACAGTTCTAACCAATTTCTCTAATAACCATTTACATAAGCTCTAGTATAGGGCAGTGGGGGTCAGTTCGTTGTGGTGTAGGGGCTCTTGTGGTCCAGGGAAATCTATATAAAACTGAATATTTAGCTCTCTTCTTTCTCCTGATCTTTCTAGGGGATTTTGGCCTGCCTAATCTATTTGGGGAAGTTCTAGTCGGGATGGGCTATTTGGTGGGCATAATTGTACTATCATGAAATAACTCCCGTTCTAGGAAACTCCTGATTAAATCTGGGGTACAAGGGGGATTTGGAGTAGTAATGTAGTCATCACTTACGTTATCCCTATAATTCTTAAGTAATTCTCATTCTCACCATCTGCTCCAGTATGTATAGCAATAAAAATGATCCCAAGCATAGGCAAGCAAAAGAGAAACAACACAAGGGAGATTCAGGTGCTTTCCCTGCCGAGTCTGCTGTGCGGACGTGCGGCTCCCTCTGCAACTGTATCATACAGCAGGGATGGGTTGGCTTCCGTAATTGAAGGAACTCAGTAAGAATTACAAGAAATTATGGAGACTAGAACGAACTTAGTGGAAATTACATTAGCATGAAAAAGAGCATAAAAGCTATGAACAAAAATCAGAAGGAAATGAAGAATGCAATATCTGAATTGAAGTATACACTAGAAGGAATTAAAAACAGACTAGATGAAAACAGATGACCAAATCAGTGAGCTGAAAGACAAGGTAATAAAAACACCTAGTCAGAGCAACAAAAAGAGAAAAAATTCAGAAAGAATGAGGATAGTTTAAGGGAGTTTCTAGACAACATGAAATGCTACAATATTCATATCATAGGAATTCCAGAAAGAGAAGAAAAGAGCAAGGGATAAAAAACCTTTTGAAAAAAATAAGCAGAAAATTTCCCTAATTTGGTGAGGGAAAAGGTCATGCAAGTTCAGGAAACACAGATAGCCCCAATCAAGATGAACCCAAAGAGGTCCACTCCAAGGCACATCATAATTAAAATGACAAAATTTAAAGACAAAGAGAGAATTTCAAAGGCAGCAAGGGAGAAGCAGCTAGTGGCATGCAAGGGAGCTCTAATAAAGCTATCGGTTGATCTCATAACAGAAACATTATAAACAAGAAGGGATTGGCATGAAATATTCCAAGCAATGAAAAGGGAGGACCTGAAACTAAGACCACTTTATGCAACAAGGCTTTCATTTAAATTGGAAGACAAAATAAGGATCTTTCCAGACAAAAGAGGGCTAAAAGAGTACAACTCCACCAGACTAGCACTGCAAAAGATGTTAAAGGGACTGCTTTAAGAAGAAAAAGAAATAGAGAGAGGAACATAGATACAAAGGGAAAAATGGCAATGAACAAGTGCCTATCAACAATAACCTTAAATATAAATAGATTAAAAGCTCCAAATAAAGGCATAGGATAGCAGTGAATAAGAAAACATGATCCACATGTATGATGTCTAAAAGAAACCCACCTCAGAATCTACACATACTGAAAGTGAAGGAATGACAAAAAAATATTCCAAGCAAATAGACATGAAAATAAAAGCTGGGGTAGCAATAGTTATATCAGATGAAATAAATAAAGAAAAAGGCAATAACAAGAGACAAAGAAGATCACTACATAATACTTAAGGGAGTCATCCAACAAGAGGATATACACCTTGTAAACATATATGCATCCGACATAGGAGCAATTTAATACATAAGAAAAATCTTAGAGGACTTTAAGAAGGAGATCAACAGCAATACAGTCATTCTAGGGGATTTTAACACCTCTGTCAACAATCAATAGATCTTCCAAACAAATACTCCACATGGATATTGTGGCATTGAACAACACTCAAAATCAAATAGACTTAATTGATATTTATAGAACATTTCACCCCCAAAGGCAAAGTATACATTCTTTTCAAATGCATGCAGATCACTTTCAAAGATAAACCACATGGTAGGACATAACAAGCCTTCACTAATTCAAGAAAATTGAAATCATATCAATCACATCTTGGATCACCATGGCTTGAAACTAGAAACCAACTTCAAGAAAAAAAATAAAAAAACATTCAAAAGATAGAGACTGAATAACATGTTATTAAATAATGAATGGGTTAACAATGAGATAAAGAAAGATATCAAAACAACATCCGGAAACAAATGAAAATGAACACACAATAACTCAAAATGTATGGGACACTCTTGAGCAAAGGCACTCTTGAGAGGGAAGTTCATAGTAATACAGGCCTACCTAAAGAAGACAGAAAAAAATCTCATGTAAAAAACTTAACCCTACATCTAAAAGAACTAACAACAAACAAGCCCACAGTGAGAAGCAACAACAAACAAGCCCACAGTGAGTAAAAAGTAGGAAATAATAAACCTCAGAGCAGAATTAAATTACATAGAGACTAAAAACACTATCCAAAGAATCAATGAATCCAGGAGCTGATTCTTTGAAAAGGTAAACAAAATTGACAAACCTTTAATGAGACACATCAAGAAAAAAAGAGAGAGGAACCAAAAAATAAAATCAGATGAAAGAGGAGAAGTGACAATTGATAACACAGAAATACAAAAGATTGTAAGAAATTATAATGACAACTATATACCTAGAAACTGGACAATCTAGATGAAGTGGACAAATTTCTGGAAACATACAATCTCCAAAAACTGAATCAAGAAGAAACAGAAAGCCTGAATAGAACAAAAACAACTTGTGAAATTGAAGCAGTAATCAAAAAACTCCTGGCACACAAATGCCCTGGACTGGATAACTTCACACGTGAATGTTACCAAACATTGAAAGAACTAATACCCATTCTAAAATTACTCCAAAAATTTAAGAAGATGGAAGAATCCCAAATTCTTTTTATAAAGCTAGTATTATCCTAATTCCAAAACCAGATAAAGACACACACACACAAAAGAAAGAAAATTACAGGCCAGTATTTCTGATGAACATAGATGTTAAAATCCATAACAAAATACTGGCAATCCAGATCCAGCAATATATTGAACAGATCACACACCACGATCAAGTGGGATTTATCCCAGAGATACAAGGTTGTTACAACATTTACAAATCAGTAAACGTAATACATCACATAAAGAAAATGAAAGACAAATATCATATGATCATATCAATAGATGCTGAAAAAGCATTTGATAAAATCCAGTACACATAAATGATAAAAACACTCAGCAAGGTGGGAAGAGAGGAAGCATTCCTCAACATAATAAAGGCCATATATGAAAAATGTACAGCCACATCATACTCAATGGGAAAAAACTAAAAGTGTTTCTCTTAAGATGAGGAAGAAAACAAGGGTGCTCACTTCACCACTCTTTTTTCAATATAGTACTGGAAGTTTTAGCCACAGCAATTAGATTAAAAAAAAAGAAACAAAACACACCCAATTGGAATGGAGGAAGTAGAACTGTCATTAATTGCAGTTGACATGATAGTGCACATAGAAAACACTATTGTCTCCACCAAAAAACTACTTGGCTTAATAAGTGAATTTGGCAAAGTAGTAGGATACAAACTCAATATTCAGAAATTAAGGGCATTCTTGAATACCACCAATAAATTATCAGAAAGGGAAACTAAGAAAAAAATCCCATTTACTATAGCAACAAGAAAAATAAAGTACACAGGAATAAATTTAAACAAGGATGTAAAAAAACCTGTATTCAGAAAACTATAGAATACTGAAGAAAGAAATTAAGGAAGATACAAACAATTGGAAGCATATGCTGCGTACATCAACTGAAAAAATTAACATCATTAAAATGTCCATACTGCCTAAAACAATGTATAGATTCAATGCAATTCCTATTAAAATACCAATGACATATTTCACAGATATAAAATAAA
The DNA here is from genome assembly GCA_028533065.1 of Trachops cirrhosus. Classification (NCBI taxonomy): domain Eukaryota; kingdom Metazoa; phylum Chordata; class Mammalia; order Chiroptera; family Phyllostomidae; genus Trachops; species Trachops cirrhosus. The sequence continues at coordinate 120,558,293 of CM052541.1, read as the reverse complement.
TATTCAAAAAATTTTATAGAACTACAAAAGACCCCTAATCATCTCAGTAATCCTAAGAAAGAAGAGCAAAGTTGGAGGGATCACAATACCTGATATTAAACTATACTACTAGGCCACTGTAACTAAGACTCTGTTACTAGCATGAGAACAGACACATAGGTCAATGGAACAGAATAGAGAGCCCAGAAATAACATCATGTCTCTATGGTCAATTAATATTCAACAAAGGGGGCATGGGAATACAGTGAAGTAAAAACATTTTCTTCAATAAGTGGTGTTGGGAGAACTGGACTGGTCCATGCAAAAAAAGAAAAAATGAAACTAGACCACCAACCTACACCATACACCAGAATAAACTCAAAATGGATGAAAGACTAAATATAAGCCATGATACCATAAAAGTCCTAGTGGAAACCATAGGCAGTAAAATTTCAGCTATCCCACATAGCAATATTTTTGCCAATATTTCTCCTAGGGCAAGGAAATAAAGGAAAAATTAACAAATGAGACTGCATCAAATTAAAACATTTGTGTATGGCTAAAGAAACTATTGTCAAAATGTAAAGGGAACCAACTGTATGGGAGAACATACTTGCAAATGATACTTTGGACAAGATTTGATCTCCAAAATATGTAAAGAATTCATACTACTTAACACCAGGAAGACAAACAACTTAATTAAAAAGATGAGCAAAGGACATGAATAGACACATCTCTAAGGAGGACATACAGATGGCCCATAGGCATATGAAAAAATGCTCAATATCAGTAGCCATCAGAGAGATGCAAATGAAAACCGCAATGAGATATTATCTCACACCTGTCAGAATGGCTATCATCAATAAATCAACAAACAGCAATTGCTGGTGAGGATGTGGAGAAAAGGGACCCTAGTGCACTGTTGGTGGGAATGTAGACTGGTGCAGCCACTGTGGAAAACAGTATGGGATTTCCTCAAAAAATTAAAAATGGAACTGATTTATGACCTAGTGATCCCATTGCTGGGAATATACCCTAAGAATCCTGAAACACCAATTGAAAAGAACTCATGCACTCCTATATTCATAGCAGCTATTGACAATAGCCAAGTGTTGGAAACACTGCAAGTCCCCATCAGTAGATGATTGGATTAAAAAACTGGTTCATTTATACAATGGAATACTACTCAGCAGAAAGAAAACTACTTTTTGTGACAGCATGGATGGGACTGGAGAATATTATGCTAAATGAATTAAGCTAGTTGGTGACAGACAAACACCATATGATCTCAGCTATAAGAGGAATTTAATGAACAAAAAAAACTAATAGAAAAATAAATCCAGAGACAAGGAACAGACTGATAGCTGTAGGAAGGGAATGGTGGAAGGAAGGGGAGGGGATTAGTCAAAAGGCATATACAAATGATTCACAGACATGGACAATGGAGGGGGGATTGACCATAGAGAGGTTGGTGGGCTCTGTGGAAGTATCAAAAGAAGAAAAATTGGGGCAACTGTAATAGAATAAATAGTAAAAAATCTAATTTTATGTAATTAATTTTTGCATAAGTTTTGTGAAACTTCTGATAGCATGTTAATTGATACTCATAGGTTTTAAGATATGTCATTTTTAGAATAATTTCAATAAGTTCTCAACAACTGTGTGCCTAAATCACAGTATATAAGTACCAAATACCATCTGAAACAAAACATCCTATTTTTACTCTTCTCATGTTTTGGAACCAGGGGTTTGTTACTTCTTTGTTTTTCTTATTTTCTAATTGTCAGCAGTTCCTGCAGCTGCAACATTAGTCCTGAACTTCTGAAGGATTTATAAAGCCATGACAATGTTTTGGACTTGCAGATTAAATGGTGTTTTCTCAGTATTTTTGATAGATCCAACTCTTGGGATATAAGAACAAGAGCAAAACTACAGAGACAGAGGCCATAGTGAGGTTAGAGTTTACTTTTTTTCATTTTCTTGGAAGCCCCACACTTATTCACAATATTGATGAAGGAAAAAATAAAAGACTAGAGAGAGCCCAACAAATCACAGAGGAGGAAATTATGGGGTTGACTTGATGGCCTAGGCAGATTCTCTAAGTAATTTGAATCCATATAAGAAAGAACAGTCGGATGTCAAATCCAAACTAAGTTTCAGAAACATTTTTAACTCACTGCAGTGCAAGAAAACTGAATTCTTTTTTATAATAGTAGTCATGACACTCAGCAAAGGTTATTACTACAGTCATCTATATCTGCTGGCAAAAATCCATGAGTGATTGTTTAAGCAGATTCAAGTATTTCACATGAGCTGGAGCAAAAATTTTAATGATATTTTGAAACATACACATTTCATGAAATCGTACAAAATACATGTAGAATTACAGCAAGAATATTATTAGGGTGATTACTCTGAAGTATTTTTGAAAATGACTACCTAATAAATTAATAATAAATGATGCCTCTTTTTTAGTAACTCAAATATTTTATATTATAGAGAAAAACTTAATATGGCATTTAAAAGTATTTGTAGACTACAAACTATTTTTAAGAGTAGAACATGAGGTAACTCCATACCGCCTTCCACAGTGGATGCACCAATCTGCGTTCCCACCTAGAGTGTGCTAAGGTTCCCTTTTCTCCACATCCTCTCCAGCACTTGTTTGCTGATTTACTGATGGTAGTCATTCTAAGAAGTGTGAGGTGATATCTCATTGTGGTTTTAATTTGCCTTTCTCTGGTGATTAGTTATGTTGAACATCTTTTCATATGTCTATTTGCCATCTGTACATCTTCTTTGGAGAAGTGTCTATTCAGGTATTCAGGTCCTTTGCCCATTTGTTACTTGAATTGTTTGCTTTTTTTGCATCTTTTATATTGTAAAAGTAGAGGAGAAAGTTAAAAATGAAACTGCCTTATTACTCTGCAATTTCACTTCAGGAATATACTCAGAGAAACATGAAACGCTAATTTGAAAGAATATATACAACCTTATGTTCATTGTAGAGTTATTCACTATAACCAAAATTTGGAAGCAGCCCAAGCACCCATCAGATGAGTGGATAAAACGGTGGTGTATTTACACAATGTAATACTATGCAGCTGTAAAAAAGAGAAGGAAACCTTAGCTTTTGCAACAGCATGGATGGACCTGGAGGCTATTATGCTAAGTGAAATAAGCTGGTCAGAAAAAGACAAGCACCATAGGATTTCACTTATATGTGGAATCTAATGATCAAAATAAACTAACCAGCAAAATAGAAACAGATTCATAGCTGTCAGAAAGGAAGGGTGTAGGGAGCTGGGTGAAAAAAGTGAAGGGATTAAGCAAACAAACAAACACAAAACACCTGAAAGTACCATATAATTTCATTTATTTGTGGAAACTAATGAACAAAATAAACTAACAAGCAAAAGAAACAGATTCATTGATACAGAGAACAGATTGACAGCTATCATAGGGGAAGTGTGTTAGTGGCTAGGTAAAAAGGTGTAGGGATTAGGAAGGAAAAAAATTCATAGACCCAGATAACAATATTGTGATTGTAAGAGGAAAAGGAGCTAAGGAAAGAGCAGAGGGTAAAGGACCAATAGGTGGTGAAGGAAGGAGACTTGACTGGAGGTGTGAACACACAATACAACCTACAATTGATGTATATATTATAGAAATATATACCTAAAACCTATATAATTTTATTAGTCAATATTACCTGAATAAATTAAATAAAAAAGAATAGTCTAAGAATTATGTAAGAATCAAAGCATTGCCTTTGAAAAGAAAAATTAAGTGTATAATAAAAAACAATTTTGGAGAGCATAATGATGTGAACCATCTACACGTTAAAACTTGAGGAGAGATATATATTTTTAATGTACTATATAGAAAATAAAATCATTCCCTATGTAAATTAGAAAATAATAATAGAATAGTTATGTAATTCATTTTAATACTCTTCCATATGTAACATCTGGTGATTCTACTAAGATAAATAAAAAATATATATATGGATTGCATTTTTCTTTTTTATATTTTCTAATATCTATATCTAAAGTTTTTCAGGTAAGCAGTATGCAATATATGAGGAATGGCCTAAATATATTTTTCCTAAATATATAAAATGGGAATTATAATAGTACTTAGCCCATAGGGTTATTGTAAGCAAAAATAAATTTTAAAAAATGCAATGTGCTTAGCACAGAACTTGATGCAAAGCAAACATTAAATAAATGCAGTATCATCTTTGAGACTAATGTTTTTTTTCCATTCTGTGGCAAAAATTTCTAAGGATGATTTTCAAAATCCACTTACAATATTGGAAATGTCACTTGATTCTGAGCTGTGCTTAGTATTAAGAAATATTTTGAGCAACTGTGATATAAAAGTGAGTTCCTGTTTTACTTTCTAGAGGCACGTTCTGTTAAAAGACAATTTCTGGCATGGAGAGCAGGACACAGTAGGTAAACAGGTGCTCAGTACAATAGATAGAGAATAAGGCTGACAAGCCAGGTACCATGTTGTCCTGGAGAGTGTCACATGATCTCACTAGCAAAGTGAGTGGAGCAGACCAGGAAAGAGTTCTTGGATAAGTTGTAATCTCTTGCTGAAGTGTTATGGAGATTGATAGGAGTAGAGGGGAGAAATATTTTAAGCAGAAACAGAGCATACAGGACAAGTATGGAGATACATAGATGTGTCCCAGCTAATTCACATAGTAGCCCTCTGTGCAAGCAATTCAATCTTCTGAATGAGTTTTCTTGCTAAAAATATAAGCCATTTCTTCCTGATAAGTTTCTTGGATGGAGGGGTCAAGTAAAATAATATGTATAAGGGTATTTTTATACCTTAGAGTACAGTGAGAATAGTAGTTATAATATTAGTATGATTAGTATTTATTTTGGTAAACTACTTTTTCATTCAGTGAATTTATTTCTTGAGTTGCTGCTAAAATATTTCTGGTTTGTTTAATCCTTACTTTATTTGGGCTACTCATTTCAGTATTATTTGACCTCAACAACTACTCTATGAGTAGACTTTAATTGTTCAAGACCACACAGCTAGCATTTGATAAAGCCACAATGAAACCCAGTAGTCCAACTCCAAAGTCCAAAAGTTTATCTCTTAAACTTAACATTTTGCCATATTATGTCACTGTTATATAATATTTGACATACAGTGCACCTAGTTGCAGGGACAGAGGCAGAAATAGTATGGTTCTTGCCTTCAAGGAGCAGTCTCCCAGTCTCATGGGTACCCAAACAAGTATGGTGATAAGAATAAGGGCACAATTGGTATTACCAGGCACAGATGAAGGATCTAGACCAAGGATATAAACAAGGCTACTTGACCATGTGACATAGGGACTTAAATATGAAAGACATTTTGACAGAATTAGGCAAAGGATTTAGGAAGGACATTTCAAGCAGAAAGCCTAAGGATAAAGTGGCTAACAATTCATTCCTGTTTTTCTGGGAGAGTCCCCTTCTACAATTATTAAGAAACACCATTTTACCTCTCAGCAGTGCCCTAGTTTGGACAATAAATTATGAGGCCACCCCAGGTAAGGGCAGCGACACAGAGTCGTGAGCAAGCATAGCATATTTGGAGAAGTACAAGCAATTTATCATGGCTAGAATTCAGGATGTGTGATGGGAATTATGAAAGAGTAGGGAGTCTGGGAAAAGAGCATGAAAGGCCTTGTTCCTCAGGTGAAGGGAGTTTAAGTTTCATTTTAAAGATGATGAAAAGTCACTAAAAGGATTTTATTAAAGGTTATAGTATGGTTCAATTACTGTTTGAAAGATAACTGTGACATTCATTTTATACATTGAAGAGAATATACCCTTATGTTGCAAAGTTAGATAGAGAGACACAAAAACTTTCTTTCAACACATTAATATTAAGGCCCTACTGTATGCTGGCATCACTAAGATCTTAGGATACATGATTGTATCCTAATTATACAAGATCCCTGTCACCATGGTGCTGTCACTCTGATGGGGGGAGTCATAATATAACAAGGAACATTATAAATGAGTAAATGGAGATCAGGTTAAGAGAGATTGGGGTTATGTTGCAATTTTAAATAAAGTGACCAGAGAAGGCTTCAAATCTCATGTTTGAGCAAAGACATGCAGATATCAAGGACTCTGGCCAATTAGATATTTGAGAGATGCCCCAACTGGAAGGAAGAGCTGGTACAAAGACCTTGAGGTGAGAGTGTGGTTGGGAATTCCAAAAAAAAACAGTATTTGACTGAGCAACGCATAAAAGAGAGTGCCAGAGAGACTTTGGGGTTAAGAGCACTTAGGATATTGCAGGATATTTTAAGGAATTTGAGTTTTACTCTGAGTGGCATGGGAACCATGACAAACTTTTAGAGAGGAATGGCACACTAGGAGTTAATGTTTACAAGAATTGTGCCACCTGCTGTGTTGAGAACAGACTGCAGGGGCAAAGTGTCCCTGAAAGACCATGTAAGATGTACTATTGCAGGAATCCAGCTAGTGATGTTGGTCTGTAGGCAAGGGTATCCATGCAAGTGGAGATAATAAAAAAAGGTATAGGTCATTATTTTATTATCAGTCAAGATGGAATGGAGGCCAAAATCAGTAAATCAATAAGAGAAAGAAAGACACTTTAGAAAGTGGAAGGCCATAATTACATCAGATACACAGTAATTTAAAAAATCTATGGGCCAAATAAAAATAATGCTCCTTTTAAAAAGGTGCTACTGGAAACATAATAAGAAGCTAATAAAATATACTAAAATAGATTTTATTATGCATAATTTAAGATAGATCAAGTGCACAAACACTGTTAAATATACTGTAAAAACTCTGAAAATAGGACTCAAAACTTACATGCAATAAAAAGATTCACAATTTTAATTATCTTTTTAAAGGGCTTTTATTGTGACAACAAACACAATGAACAAAGTAAAAAAAAGATGACAAAGTGGAGAATGCATTTGCTGTATTGCAAAATAATTCCTCCGGTTTAAAATAAATGTTGTAATTTAAGGGCAAAAGTTTTCCAAAAGCCTGGTAGAAAAATGAGCAAAAATCATGAACAAACAATTCATAGAAACATGTAAAGTTCCTTTGAATATATGAAAACATTCTTGAGTCTACTCCTAGTAAGAAAAATAAAATTTAAACTACACTGAGATACTACTTAACTATCATATTGATGAAAATTAACTGATGTCATTTACCCCAGTGTAAAATTGTGTGTTCTCAGCCATTTCCAGATCTCAGCCAATTTTCAGATTCAAGAATTGATGGTTAAAAGGGAGACCCTTGAAAAAGGACTACAATGTTAAGTAAAAAAGGTATGGGAAGTATTTTCCAATGAGTGCAGTTGAGCAGTGTAGGAAGTAGATGGAAGCAGTCTCCTCTGTTTCCCTGACCCAAACCTCCTTAGTTCACCTGATTTTAACAGTAGCTATGGGGGACCACTCTGTGCAAGTCAGATTTATCTCTAAGTTACATCATGACACCTGAGACACAGTGTCTTTCTGCCTCTGGCCCTTTCCCAATGCAGTGGGAGCCTACTTTGTTTAAATGCACTTTAGCCTGGGGACTCTGGAATAATGCTTCTGGGGGTGCCCTCAATCAACAGGAGATGGAGTCTGATGGATTAATTAGTCTTTCAATCAGACAATACTACAAAGTGCACTGTACATGTCAGGCTGTTCTGGCAGAGATCTGCCCTGTTGCCCACAGCGATGAAATTGAAAATGCTCTCTTACATTGCATATCCATCTTCCTCTGACTCGCTTTTCTAGTTCTCTCACTTTAGCTTTCTGGGATCATCTCCAAATAAACTACTTAATCCTACATTCTTCTCCCCCCCAAAGTGATTAAGATCACTTTTAAAATATTGACCTCTTATTCTGCCATTTATTTTTTTTCTTTTGGAAAAGACTTTTATTAGTTATAACATAAAGTAATTTCTTTAAAGATTTTTGTTCATCTTCCTCCTAACTATGAACATTTCAAATGTAAAAAAAAAAAAAAAAAACAAATCCCAAAACAAAATTGGCTCCACTTGCTGATAGCAAATATATTCTTTGCTTTCAGTAAAAAATAAATGTATTTTTCCCAGCTATTCTCTAACTTAAGTTATAATATTTACACATTCCAGTTTTAAATTGTCAAGCTATTATCTTATCAATTCCAAAGCAAATATTACCTTAAAATTCCATTGTCTTCATTTGCCCATGGATAATATTGAACTAGCTACTACCTATTTCTACTCTGCAATATTTTTATTTTTTTTAAATCTATGTATCACAGGAATAAGAATCATAAAAACAATACTTCCCAGACTCTTTTGCAGCAGGTATATTGTTTATTTATTTATTTAAATTGTTTTATTGTTGTTCAAGTACAGTTGTCTGCATTTACCCCTCACCACTCCTCCCCAACCCCAGCCATACCCACCTCCCTCCTGTGATTCCAACCACTCTTGGTTTTGTCCATGAGGCCTTTATAGTTGTTGCTGAAAACCCTTCCGCCCTTTACCCCCATTATCCCCTCCCACCTCCCCTCTTTACCATAAGATTGTTCTTAATTTCAATGTCTCTGACAGCATGGATGGAGCTGGAGAGCATTATGCTAAGGTATATGGTTTAGATTCTGTTAATGAAGGGTACTTTCTTAAGATGGGAAAGGTAACAACAGGAAAGAATGAAGCAACTGCTGTAGCATTGCCAGCTCTGTGCATTTTGCCAGAGGGCAGACAAGAGGTTGAGACACTGCCTTTCAGATATCCCCCTGTAAATTGGCTACTTGGATGCATTAGGCAGCTGAGATCATCGACAGGTATCTGTGATTCTCTGGTACCTGGGTTGCTAGAAAGTTGGCCCTTTACCCTAACTTTCATTTCCCATGATCTTTCAAATTCTAATTTCCTGTATTAAATTCCTTCCTGTCGGAAATACCTGGGATATATTTTATTTTCCTGAAGACTCTAGTTAGTAAATAGTAAAGGCCTTTTAAAAATTGAAGATTTAGGCTATTTTATCTTATGTTACTACGGATATTATTGAAATCACTCTATTTATAAAATATTTGGATTGATTACTCAATTTTAATAATTTTTCTTTCATTCTTCACCCAGCTACTAGTTTGAATAGTCCTCAAACTATGCTTGTCAGACCACTATGGCCACATACATTATATATACATTGTCTGCGGCTACACTTGAATTGCAATGTCAGGGTTGTGTAGTTGCAACATATACTGCATGGCATTCAAAAGTGAGTAATATACTATCAGGATTTTTACAGAAAAAAGTATGCTGACCACTGTTCTGAACCAATCAGTTTTTGTTGATACTTTGTACATCTCTATATAGTGTAAGAGTTGTATTTGATTGCTGTTATTGTGACACTGTTTTGACAATTTAATAGACAAACCCTTCCTCCCTGAAAGTCACAGAAATTTGTGAATGTACATATCAGGAATGGAGAATTATAGCCCAAAAGAGAGGAGGCTTTGAAAGCATATTTTGAGGAAAAAGACCTAATATATGTAATGATGATATAGCTAAGGTTTGTTGAGTGCTTCAGGAGGGCCAGGCATTGTGCTAGAGCACTGTGTAAGCATTAGGCTATATAATCCTTACTTCACTCTGACATAGTTGCTATTTAACTAAGGAAATGAGAAAAGAGAATAATTATTCCCCAAGGTCACAAGAAAACTACTTAGTAACTGGCATTGGACTCAAGTCTGATATCAAACTCTGCAGTGTACCTATTGCAAATCATTAAGATACTTGTTATGGTGAAGAATCCTATTTTTATGTTTTTCTACAACTATATGATATTTTATATTTTATCACCCTGAGGTAAAATTTAATTACTCATCACAACCAGTCATGCTGCTGACATCACTTAAATTCCCTGTGTAGCAATAGCGGCTCAAACCCACACTGTTGTAACATTTATAAAAATGAAGTTTTGGTATGATCCCATAAAGCAGCTGGAAAGTATATTTTCTATCCTGTCAGGGACTTGGCTAAATAGATGTTTCCTCTAACTAGACTCTACTCACACACTCCATAGGCTGACAGCATTGGATGAGTGCATGTGTCTAATTAGAGAAGTATCACCAATTCGGGAGAATGAGTCAGGGCTTTATGTCAAACATCGGCTGTATGTGGTGGACACTCAAGGTGCAATTTTCCATGCTGATAGAAACTTAACATGTTTTCCTTGAAATAGAAAGAGTAATTTCTACACATGGCACCTGAGATAATTTGAAATGAAATTCAGAAAATCAGAGAATAATTGGCTGCCTTGACTTCTTGGCTGAAAAACACTGCCTTCTCAGGATTTAGATTTTTCCCTCGGGGACATATTGTTAGGTTTTGGAGAAGGCTGCATAACATCAAATTAGAGTGATAGCACAGGTTTAGAATATTTTCATGGGCATGCAAGCTTATTTGATTTTATTATCAACTTCTCAGTACTTGAGGGCATTAATGATGCATCCTGAAAATAGGTAAATAAAACATCAACTTGGTAAACTTCAAGATGGTTATCCTATATTAAACACATACCTGCACACACATTTTGAAGAAATGTTGCTATTTATATCAGCTAATTTTGAACAATTAGTAATGAATGAATAAGTAAATGATATGACTAAATCTAAATTAAAAAACTGTAGTTACAGGGAACCATTAGTAAATAAAATATTGATAATAGAACTAATTCCAGGCAATGGAATAACTTATTCTCTGGAAGTATCTTGGTCATTTTTACTGAAACTGGTAAAGATACGTATGATGTCCTCAGAAAGTAGACAGTTGGAGCACATAATTTAAATTACAAACTTTTTTTTTGTTACTCGGTAACATTATTTTTAGGGGAATTAATTTTGTGCTCACGAAGGTGACAGAATATTTTTCCATTTAGTAAGATTATCAAATTGCTCATATCTAGGGTCATAGGCTCTAACCTTATTTGTATAGCAGTTGGAACACCAGGATGGTTAATGATTCGAAACTGCTACATTATTCTACCAACTAATTACTCTAAACTGCCATATATAAGATTCTTTCAACTCCTGTTGAGCAGATGTACACTTGATTTGCTCTTATTAGAATCATGCACAGCATAGGAAAAATGTCAAAATTCCAAAAAGAAAAGTTTCATTTGATTAGATAGAAAGTCATTCATCTTAATTATTTCTGATGCCTTCTGAATTTTGCTATGAGTATCTCAAGAGAAAAGAGATAGCTCATCTCCTTTAACAGCAGTTTATTGAGAGTGACATGCTATTGTCATTATCTAAGAATCCTAAAAGCCTACTTAAAATCTAGGAAAATTGGAAAACACAGTTTCAGTGAAAATCATTTGTGCAAGGCAAAATCACGTCAAATATTAGTAGCTAGTAAATATTGTAAATGGATATAAAATTGTATTTGACAACTGTTTTTCTTAAGTACATGTGAAATATAACATGCAAATTATCAAATTTAAAATAGGAAAATGTTCTCAAATAATCATGTTTGAATATGAGATAATCATATGTGCATTGTTATGGTTAAGCCATGACATCCATTAATCTTGGAGTTGGAAAATGTTTAGTTGCCTCATATGATGTTCTAAGCATTCCTCAGTTTGAAATGACACAACTATTAGGATGGCACATGATTAGGCAGAGTTACAATCACAGCTGTTTTTTCAAGGATCTCTGTCAATGGGAATATAGAGCAAAGCATGATTAATAGAAGGCAATTGTGAACACACCAGGGATTAGAATTTTCATCAGTGACTGGGAGAGGTTAAGTTTACAAATCACCTGAAGATTTATAGAGAAAGCCAAAGAAAAGATAAAAATGATCACTGAAAACTTGAACAGTGATCTGAAGCAATTGGGGCAGGGAGAATAAACAATAAATACAGGTTAGATATTATACCTGAGTTAGACAAAAAAATATCAGAAATAAAAGCTGGATGAAAGGTTAGTTGTATTTTACACTATAAATATGGTTATGTAAATAAAGCAAGGCATATGTGCACAAGTGTTTTAGAATGCAGAGAAGGAAGTTCTGAGGAATAACTTTGAGTTACTACTGATTTCTATACATGAAATCTAAGTGCCTTATATTCATTCCTCTTCTTCTTTCTACCTGATTTATGTGCCCTCACCAGGAATAATTGTCCAAGATATTCTCCATCTTACTATAGGCTGCTTTTAAAGCCTACTAATATCTCTTGATCACTACATGAATGCCAAATACCTTATTCATATTTTTGTTAGATATTAGGACTCCTCATTCTAACTCTCAAAGATTTCCTAACTGTGACTGCACAAAACTAGCTAAATGTACCAGCTACTGCTGCTCCAACAAATACACGCTGATGGACTTACATGTATTTCTCTCCTGCCCTTTCTCACTGTTGAAGTTGTACCTCTTTTTTTCCCCCTCCAAGCCACATAAAAATGCAATGGCTTTGCTTCATTCAGTATTAATGTTTCCTACCTCTGAAGGATAAATTTGGTTCTTATTTCCTTAAGAATACTACATCAATCAGTATAAGTCATATGAGAACCATAGACTTATAGAATACAGTAAAACCTCCAAATTTTAAACCAAAGGTCAAGACAAAAATTTGGGCTCGATATTGTTTCATAACATTATAGATGGGAAAATATAATTTTAGGGTTAATGGTATCATGTTTTGCCTTCTTTCATTCTTCCATTTTATATTGACTAAATGTTACCCCAGGGTTAAGAATGCATGAGATACATTTTAAAATTCATGAAGTTGAAGATGGAGACATAGGTGGACATGTTTTGCCTCCTTGAGCAACCATAGAAAGAATTACAACTAGATTTCAAAACAAATAACACCCAGAACCATCGGAAAATTGAGCTTTATAGAAATCTGACAACCAAGGATTTAAAGAAGTCATATTCATCCAGATGGGTAGGAGGGGTGGAGTCCCAGAGAAGGGCGTAGAGTTATGGAGACACAGTGTGGCATTGAGAAGTAGTGGCGGCATAATGGATGGTCCCACATTCTTAAAAGCAGCAAGAACAAAGCAGAGAGTTACTTACAAAGGAGTTCCCATAAAACTATCAGTTAATTTCTCAAAAGAAACTTTGCAGGCAAGAAGGGACTGGAGAGAAGTATTCAAAGTGATGAAAAGCAAGGATCAACAATCTAGATTACTTTATCCAGCACAGCTATCATTTAGAGTGGTTCCCAGGCAAGGTAAAGCTAAAGGAGTTCATCACCACCCACCCATTATTACAGGAAATGTTAATGGGACTTATTTTAGAAAATGAAGAAGAACGAAACTATGAACATTAAAATGGCAACAAATTCACAACTATCAACAACTGAATGTAAACAAACAACCAAAACAGGAACAGAGTCATAGATATGGAGATCATTTGGAGGGTTATTAGCTGAGAGGGGTGGGGAGAAATGGGGGAAAAGGTGCACGGATTAAGAAACATAATTCATAGGTACAAAATAGACAACAGGATATTTAGAAGAGTATAGGAAATGGGGATACTGAAGAACTTACATGCATGACCCATGGACATGAACTAAGGGGTAGGGAGTTCCTGGAAGTGGGTACCAGAAGGAGGAGGCCAACGGGAGAAAATTAGGGCAACTGTTATTGTATAATCAATAAAATATATTTAAAAGAATGAAAGTAATGAAGTTCATGGCTCTTGTAGCATAATAGTTTCAAGATGATTTAAAACACAACGTATATATATATAGTGGTAAAATGTTATTTTTTTTAACTCAAAGTATCTCTTAATCAGGAAAAATACCATAAATAGGATATCTAGAAAAAACATAATCAAATTACTAATAACCATACTCTACAACTCAAAACTAAAAAGAACAACATTTTGAGTAGCATGCTCTAAATAGAAACTATAAACTGTGACATAAGATTCTGTTTTGTAAATGTACATTTTATTTAATTTTTAATTGGAGTTTGCATTCAATACTATTCTTTATTAGTTTCAGATATACATCCAAGTGGTTAGAAAAGCATGTATTTTCCAGTGTAGTCTTCTGCTGCTTCAAGTACTTACCTGGCCCCATACATGGTTACCACAAAATTATTGACTATATTCCCTATGCTGTAATCTGAAAACATCATTTATTTATTGAGAGAATATTTTCCTCCCTATACTAGTTGTCAAACCACATCTATTCCGTGAAATATCATGGGTATTTATAGATACCTAGGATGTGAAAGTGTTTTTTTAATGTGTTCTCAGAGATTCCACATATTATAGATATTCTTCTTTGCCTTTACTTCCACATTGTGGGAGAATTGTTAGTAAAGATGTATGGTCCTGAAGAAAAAAAATCATAGCCTCACTAAGAAACTATAGAGGAGAGATCTAACCTTCACAATCCATTAAATCAAGACATTCTTTCTCAGGCCAAACACCTTGCTATAAACTGCATCTCTACTGCTCCTTCCTGGAAAGAACACTTGTTCTCTATCACTATCAAGAGCCTCTTCACTATTTATAGTGCTGAAGTCTTTGCCCCCAACTCTAGCATTCATGTCTTTAGGCATTACTAACCTGTTTTTTCTAGCCTTTTTTCCTACGTCTCATTTCTCTAGTTGTTAATCATCTTTATTATTCTTCTTTGGTTCCTTTCCAAATACTCTTTATCATGACTCTGTTAGGGATGTGAAATGAAAACCGCTATGCTAATAAATAATTGACCAGAACTGGAGTTAAGAAGAAAATGTCTTTAGTTATTTATACAGACACTGCTTGCCTGACATGTCTTTAGCTAAGGATTAAGGAGCGTATAACTTGGAATTCTTGAAGTTTGGCCTTAAACTAGTACTGTAACTATAGTAAGGGCTGGAATGGTGAAATTGATTCAGACTATGTAGCCTTTAATGCATTGAAAATAAAAGCCAGAGAAAGCAAACGCCAACCCAATGCCCTACAGACAGAACCAGGAGTAAAATGAGAGATTATGTTAAACAGCAAGAATCAGGAGGAGAGTAGCATGCAATGAAAGGAAGTTTAAGTGCAAACAATGAGTTCCTTCATGAATGGCATGAACGAAGTTTGAGTATCTCTGGCTCATCCTTATTGGCCAAATGCCTGTTTGTGTAGGGGCAAGGCAGACTGAATTCAATGTATATTTAAGGCAGATATTATTTCAGTTATAGCTTTAGAATATTTGGCTTATTTCATATAATAACTGCCATTGTTTCATTTATTAACAATTTATTTAAACTTGATGCCCTTGCAATTACTCAATATAAAACTACATAGTAAAATTTTGAACTGTGTAAGGGAAATCCTCCATCTCAAAATCTTTCTCAAAGAGTCATTTAGTTTTGAGATTTTTACCAAAATAGAGATGTTATTTTAACAGTTTGAGATGAATATAATGGTACTCTTTTTTGTAAGCATGAGGTTAGTAATTGTGTCTGTTTTATACTCTGTGGTTTACCCAGTGCCTTAAGTATTGTGGCAACTCAATAAATGAGTGAATGGTATTATCCTCTGGTTTCCTGTCTTGGTGAGCGGTGATGCTCTATCCTCACTTGTACCAAGTTAAAAATGCAAGACTCATTGACATCCCTATTTCTTATGCCTTATTCTTCTAATCCAGTCCTTCACCAAGTCCAGAAGTGTCAACTTTCTAATCAGACTCTTCTCTCTTTCTTACATGTTTGATTTATTTTGTGCTCTTTAACTATTTAACTGAACTACTGAAATTGATTAGAACTCTACTTTCTCACTGCAGGCAATGTTCCAAAATGGTGTCAGAAATCAGAGTAAACTTTCTAAAATACAAATATGATTGTGATACATCCCAACTTTAACTGTTATATCACACTTGAAATTCTGAGAAACCACTGTGCCAGCACATGAACTTCTAGCTGTATCTCTAGCTCATTTCCCAATTTATTTTTTCCTCTGGTCCTGTTTTAGCACCTCTCATGCTATAACCTTATGAAAACTGCAGTTGTTAAACATCACTATGCTTTTGTGCATGCTATTTTATCCATTCAAATTCTAGTACATTTTCCCTAACTTTTGCCATTCAGTTAAAAATCTTAATCTTTTTTTCTCAGCAGCAATTAACTCTGTTGACCACACATCTATGCTTACTTTGTTTTTATTTGGATTTCCAAAAATTTACATTCTCTGGCATTTTCTAATATTCCAATAATAGCTCTTCTGAGTGTACTTTTGTGTTTCCAATTCTAATACTTTATGAAAATATTAAATGCTGTTAGATGTCAGGGCCTGGATCTGAGCTCTGATTTCACTTAACTCTACATTTCCTTTGGGACAGAAATGTGGCTTCAATGTTTTTTTCCCTATCTCTCTGCCGAGGTCTCACTAAATTATATGTGCCATTCAGACATCTTCTTGAGCTATAGACGTATTCATTTAACTTTATACATCTTCTTGAATAGCTCTCAGGCACCTTAAACAGAATACATTTAAACTTGTACTCATTTAACTTGTTTTTCAGCAACAACATCCTCTCTGTTGCTCAAGCAAGAAATTCTGACACTCATTCCTTCATCTTGCTCCTCTAACTTGTGTCTGTTCCTATGTCCACCACCCCAGTTCAAAGCATCAGTATCTTATCCTCTCACCTAGAATTTCAATACCACATTCCCCAGAGACAAGGTTAACTGCTAAAAATACATGTATTATCATGTCACTTCACTTCTTATATCCTTCCTATGTTTTTCCATTTCTCTTAGGTTACAAGGAAAATACCACCCAGATACTTCCTTGTTGCTTATTTTCCCCTCTCCATGTAGAACTACTTTCATTTCCCTCATGATAATAATGACATTGTTTTTTGCTCTTTAGACCAGTGCTGAATTTTTAATAAAACTCAGTTGATTTTCATTTGCTCCTTACCTCCTCTTTGATGTTTTCTCACATCATTTTCATTCTTTCTCACTGTGGCCCAGGCACACAGATACTTCACTAACCAAGCTCTTGACTCTCCAGGCCTTTGCAGATGCCAGCCCCTTTGGATGGAACACCTTCCCTGACATTCTGACTCCGTGCTTCTTTTTTCCACTTAGGAATCAAGTTCAATGTCTTCTTCTCAGAATAGTTCTTTCTGACTATCCAAGATAACATAGGCACCTAACCCCCACACAGTCTCTTCTAGTATTCTTCTCAGCTGCTTTCTTGAGTATTTATGTGTCATTCACCTCACCTGGTTATTAACTGTCTCCCAGCCTCTACTTAAAGTCAGTTGCCATGTCCATTTTGTTTATCATATTGACAGGCATTTCATATTGGATCTGGTCAATAATATTTATTGATTAAATGAATCAATAGAGTTTTGCAGTTCCAGATGTTGATACAAACTTAATACATATTAGTTCTTCTTGCATCCCTGAAAAAATATGGTTCAAGCTGTGCAAAGAAAATGCTTTGGTCTCTTTCTCCTGCCCATAAGCTGACAAGCAACACAGACCCTCAGGTCCTGGTGCCAATTCGGAGGGCACTGGTTTTGCTCTTGATCATATACTGAGAGCAAAGTTACCAGAAAGCATGATGTCTCCTGCTCTTTGATATGTTAGATTCTGAATAGATGGGTTGGGTGTCACCAGGATTATCAGGGGACAACCAGAAATGGACTAGGGAATGGCAGAGCTGCAATAAAGAAGACCCTTGGATTGAGACAATTTTGCAGTTAAATCTTAGAAAACTTAAACAGAAAAAATATATTAGCCTGAATATTTTCATATAAACAAAATGGTGTTAGTCAAAGTAGAATCAGCTGCCCTTTTCTTTGCGCTGCTTTACTCTCTAGTAATTTAAAACTCATCTCCCACCAGATACTGCCTCCAGCTAATGCTAATAATGATCATTTATTTAATGTCTCTTTAATGCTGCATATTGACAAAATATCCATAGCATTATAAAAATATAGTAAGTTAAACTATTTTAGATTTATCTTAGAATTATAGAAATATTCTTCTATTTTGAGTTAGGAGAATGCCACTTTGTGACTTTGGACAAATGTCTTACCCTGTGTGGGCTTCGGCTTGTCCTCTTAGAAAACTGGGATTCTACTGTGCTGCTTACTCACAGCTTTCTGTGCAGACTAATGTGATAAAAGCTTAAGTTTTTAAGAATTACAGCAGGTATCAAAGATCAGCTTTCAAAACTGAATCAGTGTCAAATCAGCTTTAAGCTCGTATTCAATCTTTGTTGTTTTTACTATTATCTAATGCTCCAGAACTTGGCTATGGATTTGTATTGTCTTTTTGATCCATTTTGAGCTGAGAAAAAGTTCTCCAAGTTTCTGCTGCCCTGTTGTTTATTAGCTGGAAAGACTCACTGCATGGTAGGTAAGCCCTATAGACACAAGGACGTTAGGGTTATGTTTCCTGTTTTATCTTCCATATCAACTTCACAGAAAGTTTCCTTCTCTGTACTATTTTCTTACCACTGCTGCATAAAGTACAACAAACTTAGTGGCTTACACACACACACACACACACACACACACACACACACAATTTTTTCTCTTATAATTTTGAAGGCCTGAAGTCCAAAATGGGTCATAATAGCTTCATTCCTTCTGGAGTCTTAGGAGGATAATTTGTTTTCCTTGCTTTTTCCACTTTATAGTAATCACCCATGGTATTTAAATTCTGGCCCCATTTTCCATTTTTAAAGTCCAGAGCATAACAACTTCAACTCACTCACTCTCTTTCTTTTTCTCAGATGTCTGCTTATGTCATTGCATAGCATCTTCTGATTCTAATTACTGTCTTCCTGACCACCTTTTATAAGGACCCTAGTGGTTACATTGGGCCCATCAGATAAACCTGAATAACCTCCCAATTGCAAAATCACATCTGATAAGTCTTTTGCGATGTTAAGTAACATATTCACAGGTACTAGGGACTAGTAGACATTAGGACATGGGGGACCATTATCCAGCTTACAACATTCTTCTTTTGTTTTTGTTTTTTGTTTCCCAAATAACCAAACTGGTAAAGAATGTATCTGACCATACAGTATTAACTCAAAGCTAATCTATTTCAGAATCCTTATTATTTCCTCTCTTGTTGATAGAGTCCAGTTACTTCTCTCATTATCTCACTGCTCTTTGTCACCTGTAAGGCACACAGAACTCTATGTACACACAGTGCACTTCTCTGTGCCTCATAGCCCAGTGTCCCAACAGCCACACCATGAACAGCACTATCAACAGCCTCTGTAGTTGAAAGTCACTATTCATTGAAGTCTGGAATGCTGCTGATATTGCCAATGGTATGTGCTATTACTTACTATAGCTCCAAGAATATTGGTGTCAAACTTCCATTTGGTCCAAATATATCTCAATGATAATTGGAGAGATTCTTTAAGAATAGACACTTGAACACAAAAGAATTTCTTAATTTAATGCTAGACTGTATACAAAATACATTTCTGACCTAAGCACATGAGCCTTACATTGGGATGTTAGTAGTGATATCCCCCTTTTCTTCACTGAAAAATCTATTTAAATTTTATCCCAGTATGGTTGAGACTTCTTAATGTTCTGTTAATGTATTATTTTTATTTTAAAAATATATACATTATAAAATGTATTCTTGAAATATATTCTTTTACTTTGGATTTTCCATATTGCTTTGTTTAAGCATCCAGACCAATTTTTGGTGCCAGACCATTTTGTGTTGAACACAATGCTTGGATCTGGATTTTCAGTGGTTTGTAAAATGAATCATGGCCACTGATATTATGGAGGTAATAATCTAGTAAGGAAGAACAGCAAATAAATAATTGCATATATTGATAAGGTGTGTGTATAATGAGTTACCATTCCTACCAAACGTAAAATATTTGAGGTCATGGGATAGATCTATTGTTTTGGTGATTTCCCAAGAACACTGTATGCCCCAAAGCATGCAGAGACAGTTAGATGAATGAAGGAAGACATTGTTGCTTACAAAACCATTGGTCAGGTACATATACCATCTTCTGAGAAAAAATACATTCTTCAATAATCTCCAGGATGTAAGAACTAGACATTCTCATGTCAATGTGTCCCAGAGTTTTAGGACTTAGTAAATTTAACTATATTTTTTATAAAGCTCTCTGAATGTTTTCTCTGAAACTTATTTCCTTCAGCAAAGAAAGTTTTCACGATTACCCATGTCCGTTATCGACCTTCTAGCTTATAATAAAACAGAACTTTTAAATACAATTCAAATGGGTGTATGAATGTGAAAATGGGAGAGCTTTGGAGCCACGTGCTTTGTAAAGAGTAGGCTATAAAAATGAAGGTTTTGTAGATGGCAAAGATATAGTAGCACAGTGCAGAACCATCACAGTCTGGGAGCAAGCCAGCTTCTCTTCCTTAAATTTTATTTCCAAAATTAACTCAGCACTTTGTTGCTTAATTGAGCTCAAGATAAGAATACATAATCTAATGCTGGACCACAAATTTTGTGACAGGAAGCACATCATAATGCCTAACTTACAATTCAAATTATAAACTACCCAGTCATCCCAGATTCCTTTCCCACATGGTGAGTCATCTAATTTATAACAAAAAAAAATGACAATTCATCTTCTAATTTTATTTGTGGAGCTTAACAATATTATAGAACATGTAAGTGTTTTCTCTCAGTGCTAAATTCAAAATCAATATAAATCAGATGAGTTTGAATTACAACAATTTTGTAATAGAAAAAATAAAGCTTGTATTTCCCTTGTACATATTGTGACAAAGATTTTTTTGAAAATAAGTAAAAATGTGGAAGATGAATTACTTTCAATTTTAACATATTACCTGGTATCTAAATATATAACTAATCATATATCTCCAAATAGAGTAAGAATGTAAATATACTAAAATAGTTATCCCAGCTTTGTTTTAAATAGAGAGATTAGATTCCTTCTCTATTATTAGACGGATAGAATAAGACACTGATGGGCTCCTGTTGTCTCTATTATGCTCCCTGATCTATGCTGTTCCTCAATTAATTCACACACTAATAAGGAATGATTTAAAAATGTAAATGGTTTCATAAATTACCTGCTTACACATCACATTGTTCTTACATTTGCTTATAGGATCCTACTTAATATGACTCCTGCCTAACTCTCTGGCCTTATGCCCCCAAATCACCTTGCTCATCATGTCTCAGCCTTAACAAATTTTTTTTCATTGTTTGAAAATTCTAAATTCTTTTCAGCTTCAGGATCTTTGCACATATCAATTTCTTTGCTAGAACACTCTTCTGCTAAGGCATACTTGGTTCCACCATGTTCTGAGTTTGAATATCACCTTGTCAGAAAGTCTTTCTCTCATCAGAGTCAGGTAGGTCGCCACCCTACATGCAAATACACACTTATTCATTTTCTCTCTTAAAACTCTTTGAGCTTTTCTGTTATCAGACTTTAATAGCTCTTTTACTCTATTTACAAAGTAGGGAGGAGAGGAACCAAATCTGTCTAATTCAGTATATTATCTTTAGCTCTAACACAGTGAATGGCATTTCCAGGTGCTTTATAAAAACTTGGCTGGATGACTAAATGGATGTATAAAAGAGAAAGCCTCTGTTGCATTTATTCTTTAATACTCATGATCCACTATCTCAGGACAGTGAGAAAACACTTTGCATAAGAGCAATATCCAGAATCATTGTGCAGCTCAGCATCAGGATTCTATCAGACAGGAATGCTTGGGGTTTCTCTTGAGTCAGGGTGTATCTTTCACCTTAGAGTTTCCAGAAATTAAAAAAAACACTGTGATTCATATACTATTAATTACAGTCCAACTTTCAGTGACTAAGCAGAGTGGTTCCAATGACACACAAGGGATATTTTGAATACGTGGATGGCACATGCTCTGGTTGGATCATCCTCGAATCTATATAATTGCAGACCCTCGAAGCTCTTCAGGGCAGTGTGCATATGCTGGAGTGTTCTGGTCATGGAAGGGAGCACATTAGAAAACCACTCAGTCACTGAGGAATCAATTGAGAAAATCTATTTTACCATACTATACCTGTCAAGACATGGACATTTGCTTATGTGATTATGAATAAAGTTTCCTTTGTGTGAGAGGACTGGAGTGTGTAAAAATAATGGGTCTATGCTTAAAAATTATTTTTGTGAGGGAAGAGGAGAGTAATTAAAAATAAATATATGGAAGACTCTTCTGAGAAAATGAAAGATACATAATTTCTTTCTGTGGTTTTATAGTACAATCTTTTTTTAAGTTTTATTTTTATTTTTTTTATTTTAGTCATTATTCAATACAGTTTCTATTCTTTATTCCCATTCTAGCCCACCCACCCATCCCTCCCTCCACCCTCCCATTTCCAACCCCCATAGTTTTTGTCCATGTGTCGTCTATATTTGTTCCTGTAAACCCTTCCCTTCTCCCCTGAAATTCTCCTGAAATTCCCTCCCCTCTCCCCTCTGGTCACTGTCAGCCTGGTCTCTATTTCAGTGTCTTTTGTTATATTTTACTTGTTTCTTTGTTTTGTTGTTTAGGTTCTTGTTAAAGGTGAGATCATATGGTATTTGTCTTTCACTGCCTGGCTTATTTCGCTTAGCATAATACTTTCCATCTCCATCCATGCTGTTGCAAAGGGTATGAGCTCCTTCTTACAATCTTAAATTCTTTCTGTGAATGGCAAAATTGTAGCCCATAGAAGCCAAAAGTCTGGGCTGGAAGTCAATGGGGCTGCAGTTAGATGAGACCAGTGTTACCATCCTTGTAATCAACCACTTTGACATCTCAATGCTCAAAGGTAAATGAATCCTGGGCCAATAATTTCAATGGTTTAATCTAATATTTGAATATAATGCACCAGGTTGATTAAAATATTGAAATTCCAAAGGGAAACTAAATAGGTCAAAAGGAAATCAATACCTCTATATAATATTTGGATAAAATTACAAAGTAGCTTTTCAAATACTTATCTTTTTTTATAATCTGAGAGATGGTTGTGCAGCAACAAATGATATACTATCTTACTGATTATTCATTTATTATTTATATTTAGAAGTCTATATAATACTTGTCACAAAAAATTGTAGTTCAATTTCTTTGTGTAAATATCAGCTTGTATAACTTTTGACAGCTGTAAATTTCAGTTTTAATTGGTGGAATATTAAAATTTGTTTGGATACAGTTATTATACATGTGATCATTATAGAGATAATTTTGTCTTTAATGGTGAATTCAACTATTTTGCAATAGTATTATCACAATAAAATCTAAATGTTACATTACCTTCAAAGTACAAAATCAAACCAGTATTAGAAATAATGGATTTTCTATTCAACCATATGATAATATGGATATATGTCTGGAATTATTTAACTATTTACAAAAGTATTCTTTCATTCATGAACCTAACATGTTAATAGCCATTATTTTTCATTTTGTAAATTCACAAAATTTTAATCAAAATAAGTAGAATTTATTTAGAAGAAAAGTTATTTGATCTCAATGAAAATTCATGCTTTACTTATATGCAACTTGTATAACTGATATTGCTACTCTAACATTTTTGTTTCTTGTGAGCTTCATGTATTTAGTGCTATCACCTTGGTGCTCATCATGAATGATAAATGTGAAAATACATTTGGAGAAAGTTACTAATTTATCTTTACCATCTTTAAGAAAGAAATCCAGAGTGTTATTTTCTATTAAACTTGCATGTTCGGATTTTTAGTACATTACTATCTAAAATATTTATGTTAATATTTTAAAAAGATATTGCAATCTGTAAAAATAAACAGTGTTGCCCTGCCTGGTGTGGCTCAGTGGATTGAGCACTGGCTTGTGAACCAAGGGGTCACCGGTTCGATTCCCAGTCAGGATACATGCCTGCCATGCACAACAGGCAACCACACATTGATATTTCTCTCCCTCTCTTTCTTTCTCCCTCCCCATCTCTCTAAAAATAAATAAATAAAATCTTAAAATAAATAAATATATAGTCTTATACAATTCAGTAAAAGACAAAACCCCTGAGGCAACAGCATTCATCAGGTTCTTAACCTACTAAAACAGGACTACTGAAGTCCCATTTTCCAAATACATTCTACATACACCTCACCTGCAATTCTTCTGATTCCCCTACCTCTTAACTGTGGGCCTGACAGCTTCATGTATTTTCAGGCCAAGGCAAGGGTCATGCCCTTCCTGGTTGGTACAGCTTAGTCCCTGCAGTGGCCACAGCAGCCTAGAAAATAGAAGCATTTAGCTGGACTGAGCTGCTCACATCTGAACACAAACCATTTAGTGAGTAAGAATCTTCATGCCGGTTTTGAAGGGGAGATGCTAGGTATGTTATGTCTAGAAAGGATTAATAAGAGGGAAATAAATAGTTTTGTTTATCCTGCTGTTTTGAACAGTTGTAACATTGAGAACTTTGTTCACACAATTTTAGATAAGATCATGGCAGAAGCTGGAAGTACAAAGTGGAAGTTTACAAAACTCAGCTATTAGTCTTAAATGAAAGTACTTTGTTAAACACACACACAAAATATGTAACAAATACTAAATGTGATGCTACAACAGGACAAGAGTTTTAATATAAGACTGTCCTATATTGCAACACAGAGAAGGTCTTCTGTTTGTGGGAAAATCCAAATCTATAAAAACAATAAGGTGTTTGTCAGTCAATTCCTAGAAGTGTACTTTTGAACAAAAAATTTCTGAACTCTCTCCAGATCCTGAAGTAGAAAAACATTTGTTGGAAGATTCTACATAATGTTGTAAATAAGTACAATAAAAGTAGATTTCCTGGATATGTAGTACTAACACATACTTTTAATGGTGTCACTTGAGTTCCTTAATGTTTTTGCTACCAATATTAGCATGTCCAGCATGCATCTGTGCCTGATTATTCACAGAATGCTGTGACGTTCTCCGACATTGGGCTGATAGCACTCCAGCCAAACAACCACACTGAAGCCAAGCTAAGGCTGTTGGAGTTGAAAATACTCATGGTATTCATTTTATTTTGTCTGGAATGTTACATAGCTGGGACCATAAAAAATTATTTGTGCCAGTCAGATTTTTCTGGTGTCTTATTTAAGCCCTTAGGCAATGACAAAGTCACAATTTGAAATCTGAATTTGCCAGAGGATTAGATAATATTTCTTACATAGCATGGAGTCCAATACATAGGGTTAGTCACAAGTGTACTTCTCTCTCTTCATTTCAAAACTTAACCCCATCAAGATTTAGTTCTTTTGTTAACTTAATCTTATTTCTTCATTGCTCCCTTTATAGGATTAAATAAAATAACGGTTGCATTCCTTTTCTAGACTCTCAAACTCCTTTTAGGAGCCATTATGGCTTGACCATGAATCATTGACTTAGGAGAGACCAGCGGTTGTATCCTGATGATGATTACTTGAGGTATCACAGTACAGTTTTACTTCAATTTTTTAATCTTAAACCAAAAAGGAGACTTCCTTGAAGTATTACAAAGAGACTTAAAGAGTAAGTGTATGTGATCACACCTGAAAATTACATGATGCATAGAAGTGGATGTATAAAGGGAAGTGAAATATGAATCTAATCCTGCAGCAGTTCTCAATTTTTAAAAATAAATCAGACTTCTGGACAAGATGGAGGCATAGGTAGATATGCTTTCCTTCTTTGCAAAACCAAAAGAAAGACAACAACCAATTTAAAAACCAAAAACAACCAGAATTGCTAGAAAATCAAACTGTATGGAACTCCAACAACTAAGGAGTTAAAGAAAAAACATTCAACCAAACTGGTAGAAGGGGCAGAGAGGACATGCGGCAAGGCAACAGGCTGGACCAGGCAAGGTGACAGCTAGTGGACCTGGCAATCCCACACTCAAGTGTGGATAAGCTGGGAGTAAAAACTGAGTGGTGAGACAGACAGCACAACCCAAGTTTCCAGTGGGAGAAAACTAAACCCTCAAAATCTCTGGCTGTAAAACCTGTGGGGATTGTGCTGGTGGGAGAAACTCCCAGCCTCACAGGAGAATTCACTGGAGAGACCCACAGGGTCCTATAATGTACCCAAGTCCACTATCTGGGAATTAGCACCAAGAGGGCCCAATTTGCTTGTTAGTAGTGGGGGAAGAAACAGAAAGCCCGCTGAGAGCCTATCAAGTGGCATTGTTCCCTCTCTGACCCCTCCCCCATATACAGTGCCACAACAGGGTGGGTTGCCCAGCCCTGGTGAATACCTAAGGCTCTACTTCTTACTATGTAACAGGCACGCAAGACAAAAAAATAGCCCAAGTGAAAGAACAGATCAAAGCTACAGAAAAAATACAACTAAGCAACAAAGAGATAGTCAACATATTAGATGCAGAGTTCAAAACACTGGTAATCAAGATGCTCACAGA
Source organism: Trachops cirrhosus (assembly GCA_028533065.1). Taxonomy (NCBI): domain Eukaryota; kingdom Metazoa; phylum Chordata; class Mammalia; order Chiroptera; family Phyllostomidae; genus Trachops; species Trachops cirrhosus. The sequence goes on along the minus strand of CM052541.1, from coordinate 120,531,921 downwards.
AATGGTTGCGTATGGTTGCAAAATAGAGGAAAAACTGAAAGCTATGAAAAGTGAAATAAAGGAAAATGTACAGGGAACAAATAGTGACTGGAAGGAAACCAGGACTCAAATCAACAATTTGGGCAAGAAGGAAGAAATAAACATTCAACCAGAACAGAGTGAAGAAACAAGAATTAAAAAAATGAGGAGAAACTTAGGAAACTCCTGGACAACTTTAAACATTCCAACATCGTAATCCTAAGGGTGCCAGAAGGAAAAGAGGAAGAGCAAGAAATGGAAAACTTATTTGAAAAAATAATGAAGGAAAACTTCCCCAATCTGGCAAAGGAAATACACGTCCAGGAAGTCCAAGATGCTTAGAAAGTCCCAAAGAAGTTGAACCCAAGGAAGCACACACCAAGATACATCATAATTAAATTACCTAAGATTAAAGATAAGGAGAGAATCTTAACAGCATCAAGAAAAAAGAAGACAGTTACTCCTTTGTAAAGGAGTTCCCATAAGACAATTAGCTGATTTCTCAAAAGAGATCTTACTGGCAAGAAGGGGCTGGACAAAAGTATTCAAAGTCATGAAAGGCAAGGACCTACATCTGAGATTGCTCTATCTAGCAAAGCTTTCATTTAGAATTGAAAGGCAAATAAAGTGCTTCCCAGATAAGGTCAAGTTAAAGAAGTTCATCATCACCAAGCCCTTATTACATGAAATATTAAAGACACTTACCTAAGAAAAAGAAGAAAATCAAAACTATGAACAGTAAAATGACAATAAGATCACAACTATCAACAACTGAACTAAAAAACAAAAACAAACTAAGCAAACAACTAGAACAAGAACAAAATCACAGAAATGGAGATCACATGGAGGGTTATCAGCAGGGAGTGGGAGGGAGAATGGGGGGAAAGATACAAGGAATAAGAAGCATAATTAATAGGTACAAAACATACAGGGAGGAATTAAGAATAGTATAGGAAATGGAGAAGCCAAAGAAAGAACTTGTATGTAAGATCCATGGACATGAACCTAGGGGGTAGGAATGCTGGTGGGAGGGAGTGTGCTGGGTGGAGGGGGATAAAGGGGAGAAAAATAATGGGACAATTGTAACAGCATAATCAATAAAATATATGTAGCAAAAGAGAATATAAATCTACAGGAGGCATATATTCATGCAGTTACATATGCTTATTGAGAATCTACTATATGTCACTGCATAAGGTACTGAGGATACATGAGTAAACAACATTATTAAAAAAGGCAATATCTCTGTCCTCAAAGAGCTTAATATATTAGCGAGAGTCTTAAAAATTCTGAAAAAAGCTAATGCCAATTTCACTAATTTTTTTTCTCATGCCATACTTTCATATTCTCAGCTAGAAATATAGACAGCAATCACTCTGTAGCAACAGAGAAAGTAGCCGTTAGCAATGTCAATTATAAACAGGGCTACTGATTTCCTTCTGTCAAGTCGCTGATTGGGAAGATTGCTGACATCTAAAAGACATATGTTAAAGAACAAGGGAAAAAGAAAGTTTCATTTATCTGGTAAATAAGTATTTCTGCATCTGCTTAAAAAGAATTTTGGTAGGAACAAACATTTCAAGTGTCAGGATAATTCAGAGTGGCAACTGGTGAATACATATTTTTTCACATGGTTAACCAAGCCAAATATCAGCTTCTCTGACTCTGTAAGTCTATTACTAACTGTAGAGCAGGAGAAAAGTCAAACAATTATTATAGCATTCGAGTTAAGAATTCCAGAGTCTAAACTGCATTACTTTTCATGGATAGAAGGTCTACTTTTGGGCTCCATAACTGAAATGTTTTCATTTTTTTCTGGTTGATTAACAACATTCAAAGATTGTATTTTCAATAGAACTTGTCTTCTTTGTACCTATAATCTTATCAGGGGTATTTCTGCCTGAAATATAATCACAAAAATATGTTTTTTTCACTAATAACCATATCACACTAAATGTCAGAGTCCAAAGTTTTAAAAATCTGATTGCCAAAGCAACATATTAGGGAAAAAGTTGTCCATCTAAAAAATGTATTTAACATTTGGAAAATCATATAAGACACCATCCAAAAGACTTTTTATGAATCTCAGTGCCATGAAATTAATTTGTGTTTTTGATGAATAAAATATTATGCAACATTTTTATATATTTTAGTGATAGATTTGTTTGCTTATTTAATGGACTCTAGACTGGTAGTAAAATGCCAGTTTCTTTTACCAAATCACTGAAAAAATATATATAAAAGTAAGGTATAGTATGTATTAACCAAATACATCTATTTCCCTTGCCCTCTTCCTCACCACCTTATTAACTTATTGTTTTCCAAAAAGCAGGGCTTTTTTGGAAAATTTTCAATTTTTGAAGAAAAATAAAATCTGAGACATCAGCTTAAAACCAGCAAGAACAAAAATAAATATTCATTAGGTTTTCTTTACTGGGGTAAAAATTCTAAACTTTTTGAATAATCACTTTCTCCAACATTTTCAAGATAATTTGTATAAATTCAGGTTGAAATAGATATGTTTGGAAGTCTTAAAGCTATTATATATATATGTGTATATATACATATATATGTGTGTATATACATTCATATATATATATGAATGTCTGTAGTTGCATGCAAAGAAAGACGTAAGTTTAATTAGGTAGAAAATTAATGGAGACTGTTTGAATGCATCAATCAGTTTTATCAGCCAGATTTAATACACTAAACTTCTGTAGTGGTCTGCAGGCAGAATGTTCTGAGGTGAGCATCACAATTGGACAGGCTGTGATGCTGTGCTATAAACATTTGAACAAATTATTCTAACCAGAAGATGAGAAGTCCAATTGGAAATCAGGCTGAGTCATGACCATGTCACCACATTAGCTCAGTTTAAAGAGAATACATTATTTCCTTAATCATTCAGTCCAGAGAATTAATCTTTATCTAACTAGTTTGGCCTTACAGAAAATATGTCAATTTAATAGCATCTAATTATTTGGCTTTAGCTAACATTTATGGTGTCTACCTGGGTCCTTGAAGAATGAGATGCAATAATTATTTATATGAGAAATAAGTTCTTTGACTTATGAATCCCTTTGGAATTCCCATAATAAAAAGGATTTTCATAAATAAGTACATTTTCATGAATAAGTACATTTTCATAAATAAGTTCTTATAGACTTTCAACTTGGAATTTAGGAATGCAAATTAAATTGTTCTTAAATTTAACCTTCCCCCAAGCATGTCCAGACACTAGGGCCATGGAATTGTAGTTAAACTTATAAAGCCCCTATTCTGTTCTGGAAATAGCCTACAGTCATGTAGGCAACTTTAGAAAAAGGAAGAAGAAAAGTAAGAAAGGGAGGAAAGAAAGGTACGAGGAAAATAAAGAAAGAGATGTGAGAAAATGGAAGGAAAAAAGAAAACTTACATAGAGAATTACAAATCAAAACTAGTTTTAATGTATGTATGTTGAATTAATGTCTCAGTGACAAATTTTTCTTCACAATTCCATGCACATTCCAAATATTCTACAAAGAGCAAAGGGAAAAATTTGTTATAATAAAAACATATAGCATAATTAGACCTTCTTAGAAATATATTTATTCTCATTTGCTATTTCCTCTGATGTAATCTCATTTTTAAAAAAGTCTTACATCACATACCTCATTTCATGTTTTCTTCTCTTCTTAGAAACTAATGTTCCTTTCAGCATGTAACATTTCCAGAAAAGACAACAAGGTGTTTTTTGCAGAGCTTTGAATTGAAGATATTAACATTGTAAATTTCTCTTAGTGTTAGTCTATTTACCAAATAATTAGATGCGAGGCACATCTGTATGCATCACTTCAAGTGAGTATTTAAAGACTACTTAAAAGACAGCCATCAAGCATTGAATGCTATCTGTTAAACCTGTAGTGAACTACTTCAGAGTCTTAGACTTCCTACTCTCCCCATAGGGTGCTGTTTCTGTTGGTTATTTAAATATATATGTACACGCACAAAAAATAAAGAAGCATTAGACTCAATACTTAGTTTCTCAATAATCCTCTACCTACAAGAAGCTGCTGAGTTACAGTCAATTACAAAGCAAATAAAAATCATTTGCTGAGATCTAAGAATGTTCCCTGTATTTTCTCTACATCCTCAGTTTTAGTTAACTGATTTAAATTATTTTTTTACTGATGAGAGACAGAGCAAGAGAAGGTGGTTGTTTTAATGGAAATTTTTACCCAAGGTTAAAAAAAATTACACCAAACCAATTAAACCGGCAAAGGAGACTTTATTTGAGATTTGTAATAGAGAAGAAAGAGCACCCTTAACTTCTCTGACACAAAAGGCAGCAGAGTTTTTCAGTGCTCTGTCAGAGGAAAAGTACTGTACTAGAAGATGACAGCAGGGAAGGTCGGTGAATGGAAGTAGGTCATCTGTGTTTGTTCATTGGTAGTTTATCTAAGTAAAGCTTCTACCCTTCCCCAGAGACTGAAAGACAGGGCACCATCTTCTTGGTGATTACATTTCAAAGAGATGGCTTTCAAATCCTTGAGAAAAGTTCCTGGGTTGTAGAAGATATACATCTCAAAGAGGTAGAGAAAGAAAATATAACTGCATGTTTTCTAAAGTATATGTTCTAAAAAGGGAGTATTGGGCCTAGAGTCAGCAAAAAAACTGTCTAAAGTTTAATAAAGGTGGGAGTAAGCTTCAAGCTCTCTAAGTCACTGGACAATGGCTTATTACTCCTAAACTAATCCTTTCCTTTACTTTTTTTCCCTTTCTTTACTTATTTATATCCTCAAGATTATGTGTCTTGTCTCAATGCAATGCTGTCTACAACAGTTTACTTAGAAGTATAATACATGTGCTTTATTCATACCTCAAACCAGGAATATATAAGCTGAACTTGTACTAAATGAGGAGATGTCTCCATAATAATGAGAAAAAATAAAAGGACATAAATGGAAGGGATGCAAAGAACTTCATAACATTTGGCTGAAATCCTGAAAGTGAACCTTATTTCTATTCAAATACATCATTTTCCTTAAGTTTTCTGTGTAACTACAGGGTGGGGCAAAAGTAGGTTTACTGTTATTTGTATGGAAAAATAATACAATATTTAAAAATTAATAATGATAATAATCTCTGTGTTTAGCATACTCACAACTGTAAACATACTGTTACCCCACCCTGTATATTGAACATAATTGACACTCTTAGTACATATTTAATAACTGGTTGAATCAAGTTCTTATTGCTCATTTTGGTGGAATTACATTTTTTATTTTTTCATTCCTCTCTTTTTTAGGTTGTTTTCCTTCCAGCATGGCAGGATCCCCTATTTATTTACAGATAGATAAAAACAAACTAAAACAAGTAATTGTTAATCATTAATCTATATAATTATATATTTTATCAATAGTTGCATGTTTTCAGAATTATTTTCTATATTGTCTTCAACAAGAATATTTTAAATGTAAATAATAAGAAATTGAATACATTTTGTGTCTTTACATTTTTTAAACAGTTACTGTTTTCAACTGAGACTTGTTTTCTTTAAAATAGTTACTATGTTATCTTAATAATATTATTATTTTTGAAAAGCTGTACAGTTTAAAGCTACTTGTCCATGCATAGTCTCATTCGGTATTCACAAATAAAGTAAATGAAGCCTTGCTTAACTTCACATATGAGTCACAGCACAGGAGCTCAAACTCAGCAGGTAGCTCTCTGCTCCCTTGCCTACCTCAGTAGTTTAAAGAGAGTTGACAGTTGGGTTTGCAGTCTGATGGAAAATAGAATGGATCAGGAGAATTGGCTGAGTCTTCCTTTTAAAATTTTGGTGTGAGGAAATGTTTTCAAAGTCACAAAAATGTAGATTTTAAAATTCTATTTAGAACAGTAAAAAGTGTGGTAAAATTTATTTGTAACTATTTATTAAAATTGCATATATACTATTTTATTTTTTCTTGATTCATTCATTTATTAAGATACTATTGTGCAATACCATTGCACTAAAAGTTCTTTGTAGAAAACTAAACATATTTGTGTGGTATACCATTTTAAATATTTTTTATTATATTAATCAGGTTGTATCCTTACTTGTAAAGTGAAATGCTAAGCAATTTTCTAACTAATTTAGTTAATTTATGTATCCACTTTGGATAATTTGAACCAATAAAACCACTTTCATTTAGAACAAGTTTATTTATCTTCATTACCTGAATAATTGTTCCTCACTCCATTCAAATTTGCCTACAGAGAAACCACTTTCTGAATTAAGTACTAAGATGTTAAGATGTTGAATCACTCTCAAAAAGAATTAAAAGAAGCAGCCGAAAATTACAAACATCTTTTATTTTCAATTATTTTCTAATGACTGTTTTATTTTTTTATGTAATTTAAAAATGCATTTTCCCTCTGAACTGAAAGCCTATCAGCCAGGTTTTGGTCCAGGAAAAAAGTTACCATAAAAATGTAATTTTTAAAACAAAAATTTTATAGATGTTTATATTGATATTTATCTAGCTGTATATTGTTTAAGATACCTATAATTCCAATTTAACCCACCAAAATTTATGATATTTTAATCTTATAAGTGCACTTTTACTCCATCTTTGAATATTCTCCCTGTTACAGTGGAGAATAATTTAAGCACAGAAACAATTCACCGTTTGTTAAGGAAACACACTCAATTCTGCCATTATCATAGCAATGTATCTGAAGACTAGAATAATGGAATCATTGCTTTAAATTTTGTACTTTTAAACTCTTCACATTACTGTGATGTAAGCCCTTTCATTCATTTCTACAATGGTAAATACCAATTGCAATTGAGAAAAGTGATCTTCCTTGTGGTGACCATGAAATATAAGCAAACTCAAAATGACCACTGAGTGTTTATCTGTATGGCATCAAAACATTATAGAGACATTTAATATACAGCACCCAGATCTCATTTCTCCTGCGACATTGGCGACATGGATTTACAACCCTTCATAGAATCTCTGTGGTCGTGAGCCTTCCATGGCATAGTGTTGAAACACACAAACAAATCACATGAACAGTATATATGTTATTCATGGTTTAGATGCCTTATGAGAGAACAAAATTATTGTCTTTATACAATAGTAAATATATTGTGCCCAACTGTTGAACAAAACAATACCCTTTTAATATTTTAATAATTCTAATGGAATATTTTAATATTAACAATAATTTCCATTGAATTTCAGATAATTAAAATTAGTTTGGTATTAACTTGTGAATGTCACTATTGACATATTTTCACAGAAACCTGAATTCCTAATCAAACATGAGCTTGTTCATTCTATATCTATTACTGAGGCATCTATTTATTTTTATTTTTGTTTCCTACATGCCAGATGGGCTCATTGGCTCTTCGTCATTCATTATAAAAAAAAAAACTTGTGGGCAGGATGTTAGTGTCTTGGCAGAGGCATACCGGACATATAGTTGAAAATGAATTTGGAGTAGGATAAACTCTGTCTTCTGTTTGCAAATGAAATAATTCTAATGCCAAATATATTTTATATAACTAGTTGAGACAAAACTCTTGATTATAGCACTGAAATGTTAAATTTTTTTCTGATTAAGTCAGGGCTAATTTTGGAGAATTTTTATTTTCTAGTGAGTTGTGACTGACTTTGGTTGTTCAGATAGTTAGAGGTAACTCAAATTAGAGATTAACTCAACTGTGAGTAAGATATTCATAATGAATTTGAGTCCTTTTAATCTTCTATTTTGGATATTATAACCTGATAAACGAAAGAAAAAGGTGCAGTTAGAGTTGTCAGTGAGCTTATGATCAAAATTTACTTTTTATTCACATTAATCAGTAATGCATTTATAGACAGATCTTCCACTTTTATCCTTAAGCTCAGGAATCAAATTTTTATTATAGGATTTTTCTCCTCTCATCATGTGCCATATATTATTCCTTTATCAGTGCTGGCCTCTATAGATGCTATTCACTTTAGTCATGTTTACGAACCTGACAAAGTTGGCCAAGATAGTTTCAGAAAACTTTCCTCTATTACACAAAAAGAAAAATTTCTGTGTCATGGTAAAAAAATATTTTATCATAAGTGGTATAAATATGTGGCAGCCATGAAAAATACACCTCTCAGATCTCATGTAACTTCATAACTGAATAAACACCCAGATGCTCCACTCTGAAACTCAGCAACACACTATGTTCATGATTATGCCATGATTCTCAAGGGTTTCTCCTGGCCAGTGAATAAATGTAGAAGACATACTAAGGCAGGCCAATTTCTGTGAGACTTTGGATTCCTCTGATGGTGAACTGCAGCTTCAAGACTCAGCTGTGCTGAAACTTTCTTAAAACTGCACTGCAGTCTAAAGTCTTCCACTCACACTTTCTTCTTTTCCTCTCCTTTGATGGTGATCAGACCTGTATTTAGAGTTCAATGTTTCTCAGTCTCCTTCACACCCCTCCCCTTTTTCCTTCACTAGCATCCTCCCATCCCCAGTAGAGAATGTACATCTAATCCTGTCTTGGCATATGTTTTGCACAGGAAGGACCCAGACCAACCAATGTGGAACTAAGAAAACATGTTAGGATGGAAATCTGGGGCCAGTTTATTCATCCCTCAATAGGTAAAGAGATTACCTGGTTGGTAGGTGAGGCAGGAGAATTTCTTGCCTAAAATTGCTAAAAATTTTATTAGTCTTGCCTTGGAAAATGTTCACATGAGAGCAATGCTTCTGCAGGCATGGTTATTTAGGCATTTGAAAGATAATATTGTTAACAATGCTTTCAAAGATAATGGAGTTAGGTGATTACTAACTTGTATTAACTTTCTGATGAGGGATAATGACCACTGAGGATCACTAACAGGCAATAATGGCAAATGTTGGGTAACTTATGAAGAACTTACCTCTTGCGAAAGAATAGTTGGCAGGACTAAAGATCAGGGTAAAAGTATAATAGATTTGCAAAGCTAAAGGGCTAGGTGTTTGAATGCTCAGCCAATGCTAAGGTCAGTGACCCTGTATGAAAATCTTGGAGCCCTAAAGCTTGAAATGGGTCATCTAAATGGATGCTTCAGAGTTGAGTTGGTCCATAGGCTCCTGTGAACCTTCTGGGCATGCTGAGGTGAATCCACCTTTCCTTAATAAGCATATATATGTCTGTTGTGTTGAAAGACACTACAGTGGACCAGCAGGAAACAGGTTTCTTCCCTTACTACCTCCAATGCAGCTCCAACCTTTCCTCTTGTCTGTCAGGATAAAAATTATCATTAAATCTCAACAAAACATGACTGGAGATATTATGAGCCTGAAAAAGATTACACACTAAAAGAATTACAAAAATTTGGTAGCATGTACAAACAAGAAGCAAGAGAATATCTCTGAGAATGGATTTTTACATTGCTTAATCAAGAGGATCTGAATATAAAAATGATGTCAGAATTCATTGATTTGGAAATGCTTTCTTTAGAATATGAGATTTTACATTCTAGAAAAGTTCTAGAGAATGAGAGTAACTGGCTGCTGTGCTTGGCAGTGCTCTGAATCTGGAAGTGATGTTCCTGATGGTCAATTTTATATGTCAAATTGACTGGGTCAGGGTACTTGGTTAAACATTATTTCTCAATGTGTTTATGAGGGTGTTTCAGGAAGACATTTGTGTTTAAATTGGTGAAACAAGTAAATTAGATGGCCCTTCGCAGGGTGGGTTAGGCATCACAAAATTCAATGAAGTCGTGGGTAGAATGAAAAGGCAGAGAAGTTTAAATTAGCTCTCTGCTTGACTGCTTGAGAAGGGACAGTGGTCTTCTGCCTTGAAAGGTACTGTTTCTCAGGCCTCAAACAGACTGAAATCGGCACCACTGGCTCTCGGGCCTTCTAACTACACCACCAGCTTTCCTGGAGAACTGTGAATAATTCCAATTTTGGTGATAGTAGTACCTGAGCTATAAACACAAAGACTCAGTCTCTCAATCAATGTTTAGAGACAGTTTATAGACCCAGAACCTTTAAAATGGAGAGGAAGTTGAACCCCTTTAAGTAATATCTCACTACACTATTAAAAATTTATAATGTTAAATTTTCTTCTAGCCTTCTAAAAGGGACCTGTGACCTTTGAGCAGGGTAACTGCATCAGAGAAAAATAAATAATGGGATCTATTAGAATCTATTTCAGGAGAACCAAAACACCACTGTGACTCACGAGTGAGAGCAGATGCTTATGGAGGTCAGGTAATCAGTGCAGCTTTAACTTAGGTCCATATCACTGTGAGCACAGTGGGTCCCCCAAACCATCCTGTGGTTATAGCTCCAGTTCCAGAATGTGTAACTGAAATATACATACTCATTATCTGGCAGCATCCTCACACTTGTTCCCTGACCTATGGAATGAGGGATATTATGGCAAAGGGTAAGTAGAAGCCAGTAGAACTGCCTCTGTCTAGAAAAATGGTAACCCAAAAGCAATATTGCATTCCTGGAATTATTATAGAGATTAGGGCCACCATAAAAAACTTGAGGGATGCAGGTACAGTGATAAAAAAAATAGCATCCCCATCCAACTTGCTTATTTGGCCTAAGTAGAAAACAGATGTATTTTAGAGGATGACAATGGATGATAACAGGCTTAACCAGGTGCTGTCTCCAGTTGTCGCTACTGTGTCAGGGAGTTTCATTGTTTGAGGGACTTCAAACATCCTCTGGTACCAGGTGTATATAGCTATTGACCTGGCAAATACCTTCTTCTCTATCTCTGTCATTTAGGTCAACAGGAAGCAGTTGGCTTTCAGCTGGGAAGTCTAGCATTACCATTTCACCATCCTGTCTCATGAGTATATTAACTCTCCAGCCTTATGTCATAATTTATTTGTCAGAAATATTGATCATCTTTCTCTTCCACAAGATATCACACTGACCTGGTACATTAATGAAGGCATTTTTTTCTTATTGAAATAGACTTATAAAATGCCTTATCCACCATTATATATTCCACACATCAGTGCTCCAGATCAACAAATTCACTTCATTGCAAAGTAAGTGCAGCAATGAGCCTCACTGGTCCTGCTATGTTACCCACCAATCTGAGGCAGCTGATTTGTAGAAGACTCTAGTTCTGGGTAACTGGAAATACTTTGCAGTTCTTGGATAAGGGTCTCCAGAAGGCTATATATGTTCTGAACCATCATCATATATATGGTGCTATTTCTCCCATTCACTGTGATTATAATTTGAAATGATATAATTGTCAATTGAACTAGTCCCACATTTAGTCCTTTGCCTATGGCATACTGATTGGAGAGAGAAGGCAATTTGGAAACCTCAAAAACTGCCCATGTGACCAATATAAAATCAAAAACAATATTGAATTCTGGAAATGGAGAAGATGGATGTAGATAATGCTATTAAATTCCTAAAGGGTGAAGAATATTTCATTCTTATCATATCATAAGTCAGTCTTGCTCTGAAGAAGCATTAAGAATAACTATAAATTAATGGAGAACTAATTATGTAGCATCACTGGTCCCAGTTGTAGAGCTGAACATGGTATCATTTAAGAGGAGATCAATACGGTCTTGGTTACATGGCATATAGCTACTAATTTTGTAATTGTGCTCTTTTTTGTTCCAGTCAGAAACAGTTTACACTCAAGTGGGTCACATAAGAATACTACCTTATAGTTTTACCACAGGTCTAAACAAACTCTCCATGCTCTTATCATAGCTTTCCATTATTAAGGTTCAAACAACTCTACAGTGACAGAGACTGATACTAAAATTTAAAGAAGACTACTAAGCCATTTGGTAGCAATCCATCTATGCTGGACTCCTTCCATCTAGGAAATATCAGAAGTTTGTCCTCATAAGGATAGATACTTATTCTATGTATAACATTGATTTTTCTCCTAAGCTTCAGCCATCTCTGCTACCCCCTAGGGCAAGATCCACAGGCATAGACCCCACACATCATAACATTTGACCATGAGACCAACTTTGCGGTGAAAGAGGTTCTGGAAAGAGACAACAGTCATGAGATCCATTTGTTGCATTACATATCTAACCATACCGAAGCAGCCAAACTCACAGAATTATAGAAAATTCTTTTAAAAGCATTACTGAAGTGTCAGTGAAGAGACAACACTCTGAAAGAATGGGTGCCATCCTTCAGGGTGAGATATATACATGATATGAGAGGCCCCTGTAAGGTGTTGTGTCCCTAGTTGGAGGAATACATGAATCTGGCAATCAAGGGGTAAGCAGAAGTGAGCGCTATCATCACTTCTATTGACGCACTGGGGAATATTGTACTCTCTATTTCCAAGTCCTAATCACTGTTATTGCCCTTTTGCCAGAGGACACAGTTAAAGTCCTATTTGAACTATACATTACCATGCTACCAGCGTCCCTTGGACACCTTATTCCTAAGCACTAGAAGGCAAAAAAGCCATCCTATCACAGGTATAATTTATCTTGATCAAAAGGAGAAGGTAGGACTGAATTTAATGACAGGGAGGCATGAAAGTATTTGGAACCTCTGTGATCTACTTGGTTATATTCTGCTACTTGATTTTTACATTTTAGCTGTGAAGATACATATGGCAACCCTGACCTGAGAAGGATATGATAACCAAGGGTTTAGACCTCTTAACAATGAAAATTAAGGTCATTAATGTTAGACATCAGCCATTTCTTATTCTTGATACTTAAGAGTGAGGGACATTTGGAAAGGATTGTGGAAGAAGAAGAGAATGAACTACTGGCCAGAGATCAAATGTAGCCATGTGATTCATCCCACCAAAATCTCTTAAAATTTTCCCCCAGGAAGAAAAGCCTTTACGGGTCATGGGTTAGGTGTTCTTGAATTTGTGTGAGAAGAGCAATGTCCTGTGACAGCAGTAGAAATATACCCCTCAGATCTTTTTCTGTGAGGAGCACAAATCCACTTTGAGGATGTCTCATCCTTCTCTGAGTCCCTTGTCATTTTCTTTCCTTAACATTTCCCCCAATACATCTTTTCCACAGCCAATAGGGTCACACTGTTTGCATCTCAGAGGATGCAGACTAACATTTGGAGGAGACTTAAATATTTGTTAGTGTTCTCATACTTATTTTGTATTTGCACGTATCTCTATTCTTCACTTAGTTTTACCATGTTATAATGATTTATTGCTGTGTCCCCTCAAATTATTTAAATTAATCATGTTAATAATAATGCTTCATTATTTTTCCTTCAGTGCACTAGCTTTGTTCCCAGAACATTCTCAAAATATGTTTAACAAAAATAAATAAATAAATAATTGAATTATGCATAAGCATTATAAATTAACAGTTAAGAAAGTAAATATGTCAATGTACTTTCTTATCTTCATATTTTCTGTTTATTGGTAATGTTTTTAACATAATAGATTTACATGGATCAATTCTTGCCACATTTTCAAGACATCAGCAATGGGAAAATGAATGTATAGTCTGAAAAACAGAGACTTTAAAATAATTAAATAGTGAGGTTATATAAGTTCACTTACTTTGAGTTTAATTAATTCATAGGAAGGACATATTCCATTACATACCATCTTATCAAAATTACTGCTATATAGTTGATAGTTTGCACAAGTTAAAATCAATATAAAGACATAAAGAACTATTCTTCATTAATACCAGTGAGCCTCTTCTTGAATTATCAGATAAATTTCACTACTTTATACAAAGTTATTTGAAAATAGAGAAATATTTTTATAAAACACCCATAGATAAAAGAAAATAAATTTTATAAATGGTACTATGTCAATGTATTTAACAATACACAAAAGTTAATTATGAAATTTTAAGCTTTCAGTATATTCTAATAGTGTTAGATAATATTTAATTTATGATGTCATTTTAAATCACATAATATCAATTTGTATTAGAATAAAACTATTTTATATTACAAAGTTACCAATAAAAAAGAAGAAAAAGTATTAACACACAGCATTATAAAGTATTTATAACCACAATAATAAATTATTAGAAAAATAAATTGTCAACCATTGGTAAGAATAAGGGTCTAGGAGTCCATTAAGTTCAAGCTGATGATGCAGACATACTGTCAATATAATGAGTCCAGAGGTACTAGAAGCAATAAACTTATCAAGAGAAGATATAGCAGTTGAAAAACAATGCTTCACTTATTCTATTTCTTCTAGTAGCATATGGATCATTTATGGTCAATTTAATTAATTGCTCTTCCCAAAGTGAGTACTTGTCAACAAGCACACATATATTGCAAAAAGGTTCTTAAGATAAACATAGTACAGGTATTTACGTGGCCTGTTAGTAAAAACCTTTGCTGTGTGATGATGCATGAAGCTAGGGCTGAAGTGTTTTAGTTGTCCGAGGTGGGTATTAAAGGGGCACTAAAATAAAATCAGGTAATAATGTTATGTTATTCTAGATATGGTTACAATGAACTGTCAGCATGATGTGATCTCTCCTCTTTCACAACTGAGACAGACAGTATACATCTGCAATATTGTAGGATTTGTATTTTCTTCCACTTTATGACATATGGTTAAGATAAAAGATATGAAAATAATTCCACTTAAGCATAATGAACTTTCATATGACAATCAATATTAGCTCTTATCAAGTCTGTCACTTCAGTTATATATTTTTGATATGTGTTTATTTGCCTACTTTAAAAAGACATCCTTAGACCTTTGTAGCTAATTTCAACTTGACAATGCAATTGTATAGTTGAACAGCATGGTCTCAAAATAATATATACATTGACTGACTAAGTGCATTTAGGTAACATTAAGCAAAAAATTAATTTTCATATTTAAAATCAATGATTTTGTAGGATATTATCTACTCACACTTAGAGCTGAAAGTGAAAAAAATGAAATATTTTGACTTCATTAGGAAAAGAGCTCTTAATAAATGTGTAGAACTTATTAGTCACCTCCTATATTCCCATAGGATGGTCACAACATCTGTACAAAATAACCACAAAAACAATTGGGCAAGTTAAGTTCAAAACTCTAAGGATATTTTGAAACTTTCAGAATAAACTGATTGGTTTTCAGTTTGATTTAATTAGTTTTTAAAATTATTGTGGTCATATATAGGTTTCATGAAATACTAATAAAATGATAGATAACATATGTTATGGTAATGACCATAAAATATAATTATGAGCTTTTGCCTTTGTTGTTCCTTTATTTGTTATTAGGTTTATGAGATTTATATATGCAACAGCTTGGATCTCAGACATCATAACCTATTTTATAAGAAACATTAGTAAGAATTTGTGAAAGAGAGAAGGAAAAACTTTAATCAACATGGGCACGTAAAATCCAGCTGTGTGGGCTAAGGAGCTTCTCCTTGCATCCATATAGTAACTATAATATTTGGTCATATAATATTTGGACATTTTGCCTCCTTTCAAGAGATACTTTATTTGTCTTGAACCACTTCTCTTACTGATATGAGACAGCAAGGTGTATTCATTACTTCTAGAGATAATATTCCTTCCCAGCTTAACTCTAACTTCTCTCTTAGTGGAGGCAATGAAACCTGGCCCAACAGTTGAATTTAAACATGGAAACACTCAGAGGGGATGAGCAAGTGCCTTGGTTGCAAAGGACATGCTTACCTTTTCTCTTCATATTTAACGTTTGTGTGTGGAGAGAAGGATCAATAAAATGGCAATGGTCCAGTTAAGATGGGATAAAGCATAAAAATAAAATGGTATCACTAATGTCAACCAAGATGGCTACCAGTCAGCCATGACACTTTAGTTCAAAGAGGAAACAACCTAAGTCATGCCAGACACCCTGCCAAATGCCTGCCAGGGTGGTACACCCAAGATATGGGAACACAGGCATGTCTACACCTACTGATAGGGCATGGGGGTTTCTTGGCATTGAGGCACAGCTCAATTATGTGCAAAGGATTTGGGTACAATTGAGGTGGACTTCAGAGCTGCCATCAAGGCAGCAGATTTCCCAACATGAGAAGTTGGGAAAACTCCACACTACTCTGAGCCACATGCTGCCAGAGGCTCTGCCCAACTGAGCTCTGGAACTTCCACACTGCCTTAGGCACCCCTGGAATGGGACCAAGACACCTGCTCACTCGTATTGTCTCCCAGACCTGGGACTGAGACTCTAGGACTTGGGTTCATTAATACCCCACTGATTGTTGTGTATTAACTGAGTGTGATATTATATAGGATATTAATGTAATGTTGATGGTCTAGCTTGTGTGAATCTGCACTTAATAAAAGCTGAGTCTGAGCAACAGTTTTTGTAGCTCTCTTCTCATTCCTTGCTGCTACCGGGTATAGACTCAGCTGGGTGATCTACTTCCTCCAAGCCGGAGATACACCTTGACTTATAGGAAAGACTAAAATGCAACCTTTCCTGAGAGCTATGGCCTGCAGGGGTCATATTGAGGGTGCTCGAGACATGTGCTCTTAAGACAATCTAAACTTCTACTTTGCAATATGAAAATAGAGCATTTAAGTTTCTTCTGGCTTTGAAATGAAACCAAAATGGTAAAATTACTTGGATAACATCCCAAAATGTGGATGTTCACAGGACCTTAACTGGAAAGCAGTGACTAATTTCAGACCAGCCATGTGGTGACTGTCTGTGTTGTGAAAGCAGAAGACGTTCACCCTTGAAAAATGATTCTCTCTTCTCAAATCACTGCTCTTAGAGGCACAGTACAGGGGGTTATTTTGTTTTATAATTTACCTTTTATTTCTTATATTGTTGAATTAGAAGCATTTAAATAGCTCTGATATATCTCATAAGAATATAAATCTCAAACGATCTCTATTCCTGCAATATACCTTTTATCTCAGCATGTTGGCCAGGAAAGAAGATTGAAGGATTGACTTGAGATGGCAGGGTAGAAATACCAAGTTTTCCTTCCATCATAGAAATAAACAGAATTTTTTAAAAATCAATTTTGTAATGCTATGCCATTTCCAACGTTAGCATGAGGTGAATTGAAAGTGTATTTCTTTTTCACTTTTCTTATTCTTTATTAATCTATTGTCTATGAAATGTTTACAAGATTGCTGTAGCTCTATTGTTTCCCTTCCTTTCTTCTTCGTGACATTGAGTAAGCATCTGAGAAATTAATTGCTTCACCACCCTGTGCTAGCTGTTCTATTGTCTGATACTGGCCTCTCTGTCCAAGATTGTTCTACTTACATCACTGAGCAGGGAGCAGCATGCATCTTTTCAGTGTTTGCTTCTTGACAGCTCTTGTCTTCAATGATAGGAAGACAGAGCTTTGAGAGTCTCTATTAAATAGACTTACTTTTTTTTCTGCTTTTGTATTAAATAAATAAACCCCAAAGAAAATATATGTACTGGAAAATATATTAGGTGTAATTCCCAGGCCAGGTATGCTGTTCCAAATGATTTACTTTAGGATAGTGAGTATAGCTTCTATGTGATAGGGGACACATCCTGAGGTCCAGATACAGATGGCTGATGTGCAACATAAAAGAGTTGCTTTCATGATCAAAAAGACACTGTCTTACTTTGAGCAATGGGGATCTGTCATTATGGGATTGGATGAAAATTGGAAAACTAGGGCAGGAGGTAGAACTTTAAGCCATGGGAACAAAAACTAAATATGGCTAAAATTCAGCCACAAGCAATAGGGTAATAGAATAACTCTCAAGGCCTCCTGACTTTTTTCTTCTTTCTATAAACCTTTCTTGAGGGGTAAGACAAGAAGCAAACAACAAAAAAATGAGGACATGAGATTCTTTGGCATGTAAGAATCCACTTGGCTGATGAATAACCAATTTTTTACCAAGAGATTAAAAACAACATTCTATTTTTGTTTTTGTTCTCATTGGAATTTAAAATATAGCTTTAAAAGTTTCAAAAAAAGAATCTGACATTTAGTGCTTCAATTCCCAATAATTATACAACCTATTATTATTTTGTTAAACTTGTTTATTTTTTAGAAAAAGTAAAAGGTAATATTTGACTTTATGTTTTTTAAAAGTGATTCTTTTATAAGTGACATGTGAACTGTGCTAGTCCGTGAAATAGAAATCTGTCACTCAACTCACTGGGCTTCGCTTATTTCTGAAGTAGTCTTACCTTTTGTACATAGTTTTAGAGACACAGTGGTTAAGCCAAGTGTAAAAGGACAGCTATTTTATATGCTATGGGGTGACTGGGGCAACAGCTGTGAACATTCAGGCAGGATAAATCATTTATAAATAACTCTATGCTCTCAACAAGACACAACTGGAGAAGCTTTTTGTAAACAATGAAATTAATAGACTATATTGCCTGTTGAACAAGAAGTGATCATTCTAATATGCTTCTTGTTTTTTTGTATACACTGAAATGTTTTTAATGTTTCTAAAATTAGCTTACAATGAGCTCTAGCTTCAGAGGGTAGAAGAAAAATACTTTGACATTTTTCCCCTTCTCTGTTTTCTTTCTTTTTATTGGCAAAACAGCACATTCTTTAAAGAGGTTAAGGAATCTGATGGGCAAATTAGGAAAGGGTGGGTGAAACCAGCAGGTCTCCTCCCTGAACAATTTACCCTGGCTGCCTCAGGACCTGGGGACGATCTCTCCTTAGGAGGGGCAGTCCATGTGTGTTAAGAAAGAAGCTCTATCTCTGAACTTAAATTTAGAAAAAGTGATTCATGTACCCTCATTCTCATATAGGAGATTGGTTGAGGATTGAATTAATCTATGCTTTGGAGAACAATAAAGCCGCTTCATCTGAAGCAAGTTTTTTAAAAGATTTATCAAACAGGAATCTTTTCAAGTCTAATGGGACTGTTATGAAGACCAGTGAGAGAGTATAATTTAACACTTTTATATTTTTAAGAAAGAAGCATATTGAACTGAGTGAAAATACTATTATTGTGAAGTCATAGAATCCCATAAAGTTAAAATATCATTTCTCAAAAGCACTTCTTGCAAACTATGAAACTATAAGCACAGCCATTTCTACACTATCTTTTTTAAATCCAAGGAAAGTTCAGCCAACTAACTACTATTTAATAAAAATAAAAGAAGCTCTTCCTTTGCAGAAAACATTTTTCATCTACCAAGTGCCGAGAAGGAATATTAATATTGATTCAGACTCAGATATGAATCCTGACCTCAAAAATACTGAATGTGATTAGCTTATATGTGCATTGGCCCCATGGATTATGGATTCTGACTTTTTTTCTTGATTATGACATTTTAAATCAAAGCAATTTGAGCTTCTACAATAGTACTGAAGCCCTGCATATTTTTAAGTGATTTTGGTACAGTACAGGAAGGACAGAAAACTAGTTTTGCTTTGTTTTTCTTTCACAATAATTCTGCACAACACTGTTCCATCTGCTGTTATGGTATGTTTCCCCATAATAATTTTAGTAAAATAAAAGTAGTTAGATACATGGTAAGTGAATGCTTTACTTTTGGGGGGATCTTAGCTGATAATATAGATAAGATAGTAAGGGGAGAGTGAGTAGATTTATAGATAATGATATACATTTGCTCTTTTTTAAAAAAGGGACTTTTGATCATTAACAGAATGCTAGCTCCGGAACCTGTGCAAGCTACATAGAGTTACAATCAAGGGATTGTATAATTCCAAATGCCTTTTGATCTAGGTGATTAAAAAATGCAGTGCCCCTTTAAAAGGACTGATTCTTTTTGATTTCAAAACTACAAATTAGAACCACACAGTTGTTAAGATTAGCAATCTAGACATAATGCTGACTACTATTCCAGAATTACAAATTCAGATTCAGAAACATTATGAACTATTTTTTTTGTCTTTGAAACCTCCCTACATTTCTCCTTGATGATTTGCACACTCTGTACAGTTCATATAGTTTATGGAAAAATTACTCAGATTCTCAGAATCAGACATATACATTTCCTTTAGGGTCATTAAATTTTTATCTTAAATCAATTATTCTTTCCACCCCTACAACCATCATTTTATTTTCTGACCATTCTCCTCAGTTTTACACATCTTTTCTCATTTTCTTTCTCAATTGTATCGCTCCCTTTTCCCATATACGTTGATTATGGAGAAATTTAAGTAAACCACATTATCATGAGCAGGTTATGGCTCTTTCAGCATATTATTTAGTACCTTGATTCTTACTCATGCTGAATTGACTAAAATGTGCAAAAGCAGAGAGAATGTCCAATTAAACGGACACAAACAAGTGTGAACATTAAAAGACAAACAAATGAATCCTGTCACTTTTTGCCCCATTAAGTTTAATGAAAATAGAGAGTATAATTTGA
This sequence comes from Trachops cirrhosus, assembly GCA_028533065.1. Classification (NCBI taxonomy): domain Eukaryota; kingdom Metazoa; phylum Chordata; class Mammalia; order Chiroptera; family Phyllostomidae; genus Trachops; species Trachops cirrhosus. The sequence continues at coordinate 120,511,622 of CM052541.1, read as the reverse complement.
AATGTGTTTTTCTTTCTTATTGAACTTATTGTAGTGATGTTGGTTAATAAAATTATATAGTTTTCAAGGGAATAATCTTATAAAATACATCATTTGTATATTGTTTAGTGTGTTGTCCACCCAAAGTCTCCTTGTATCATCATTTATACTCCCATACCCTCTTCTACCTCCCACCCCTCTTTCCCTTTGATAATAACCATAGTTTCTTAAATATTGTTTGAGAAGGTCTTCTGTGATTACACACATACTCATACAGACACACATATACCCTTGAAATGTTGCACTGGTTATTGTGACACTAGTGACTATATGAATGGTTCTTTGCTTTCACATATATGTTCTATGGTAATTTTCATCATTTTAAGCCATGTGCTGAAAAACACCCACCTGTAACACTACCCAAATGCTTGTTTTGAGGAGATGCTCTGATCCCAAGGGAGATTGTCTGCTTTTCTCAGTTGTTTCTTTGTGTAAAATTGTTGCATGACTTTTTTAAGGATTTCCATGGTTAATGATGCCTTTCAGAGTGTCAACAGTTCTCTTTAGAGGTTCAGAATATTTCCATGTTATAACAAGCTTTTGCTAATAAAAAGTAAAGTCTGTCTGCATGTACATATCACAATGTATACACATGAGGGTCCTGTTTTGTTTCCTGGGTTCTCCAGGAAGCTATGGCAGGTCATGTGACCCACAAAGTATACCTGATTATTTATGATTATGCATTAATTAATAAGAGGAAAATATCAAAATGCAGCTGAAAAGTGGGAATGTCCAAAGCTGGACAGAGGTAAGCTGGGGAGATCGCCACTGTGTGATCGGATTCTTCTTGTGTGCAATGTAGGGTGTTCTGCTGCCTCCCATGCCTCCTTCAGTAATGTCTGTTTCATCATTCAACATTCATTAAACAGATGCTACCAGACACGTCCATACAAAACAAAGGGAATTTGAGAACTATCTGAGGAACATACAAAGCAGGCTAATAAGCACATAGCTAAAAGATTTGATGGCTACAGTACTGTGGGGACAATGAGGAGCCTGCGGGTATCTACTGAGGCAGTCAGGACAAAGACAGTGTTGAGTTTCTCTGAGTGGATCAACATTTAATTTTAGCAGCCTCAGCAATGTTCTCTGTGACAGAGTAGCCTGACCTCAGAAAAACATGGTATTCAGTAATCTGGCCAGACGTATTTCTTTCACTGAAACTCTTACCTGATCAATTTTGCCCTTTGATCTTAATCAAGTGGCAATGGAAAATTAAAATTTAGGCACTCGAAGTCATGAAATCATTACATTAATGTGAGGGCACCTTAGAGATATCTAGTCTAATTAGAATAATTGGTAAATGTTGCATAAAAGATAACGTGTAACATTATATAAGATGTCTTAAATGTGACACAAAACCAAACAATGGTAAAGTGATATTTTTAATTAGTTGAAAAAATAAATGTTGCCTCATGGACCATTTATGAGATAAAATTATGAGAGAGAGATTTTAAAATAGATTTCTCTGATAGGTAAAAACAGGTATAACCCATAAAAATAGAGAAAACTCATTTTGTAAGTAAATTCAAGAAGTAAATATTTTTATATCTTTCCCAGAAGGAATATGGAGAGACCCTCATGGAAGGCTATGATAGAATGCACAGTAAAATTAACTAAAATAGCTAGAGAAAGTATAAAAAATTAGGTGCCTTAATAAAAATAATTAGTTTAAAGTTATACTTCATATGCACCAATTTTCAATTTATTTTGTCCAGTTTTCTTCTGCTTATGGTTATAACCCTTCTGTGAACAACATTAACATTTCTTATTTAGGAGGCAGCTGTCATGTGGAACTGAAGCTGTTTTTCTCAGTTATCAAATCATAATGATCATGTCATTTTAGCAGAAGAGCTGTGAAAGATCATTTGTATAAAAATTTATGTCAAGAAAGATGGACTTAAAATCAGTAGATTTTCTGTATTAAAAGGATTGTTTTTATGAACATAATGAACTCAACACATCTAATTGTTCAGTAAGTTTTCTTGTCCCCACTTTTCAACTCTATCCAGCATTCGACTGTGTTTTACTGCTTCCACCACTGCCACTTGGGACTATCTGTCCTCATATCTTGGATTATTGTAATCTCTTCTGAACTGGTATTTCTGCCTCCAGTCTCAGGCCCCTATAAGCTATTTTCAAAACCTCAGGGAAAAGCTGATCTTGAAAATACCAGTCCAAGTATAACATGTTGCCTCCCATATCCATACAATAGAAGCCAGAGTCTTCATAGAGACCTACCCCCTTGTCACATCTCTGGCCTCATCTCTTCCCACCTGTGTTTTTGCTGCCTCCACTCCAGCCATAGGCTACTGAAATGGGCAAAGCAAGCTCCTTCCTCATGACCTTTGAAACATGTTTTTTTTGTTTTGTTTTGTTTTTCCTTCATGGCTTTACTAAAACATTAGCTACCGACTATTAATGCAGTTTAATATTTTATTTGGTATTTAATATTCACATTTTTATTAAATTTCAGTAGTAGTCAATGTTAACAAATCTAAGTAGATCTTCTCATAATCAGTTTAATTCAGGTTAAAAAATGGCTAACATAGTAAAAATTTATATTAGTATCTCTATGACTAATTCATTTGTGGATAAATTTATGAGTTCCTACATTGGGAATTTACAAATTAGTGAATTCTGGAAATGCTTATACAGGTACATACAACAATTAAAAAAATTGCATTATAAAATCATGTCATTAATTAGTCATAATTGTATAATTTTAAAACAAGCATTTTTAAATGTGTAATTACTTATGATTTGAAGTCAGTACAAAATGATTGTACATGTAGAAATCTTAGTTATTGAACAATTTTTATTTCTGAATAAATTTATTTCTGAATATATCATTTCTTAAGCCTTAAGCTCATAGACTATAGATTTAAAAAATAAGCTTTGTAGTTTGATACAGCTTACTAATGAGAACTGTAGGAAATTTAACTTTATTTCAAACTATATTTCCTGAGGAATTTTTATTGCTCATTTTTGGTAACTCGTTTACATCTATTATTTCCTTAATTTGAGGAAAGATATTATGCTGTACAAACAAAAGAAAACATGTAGTAGTCATTAAAATCCCCAAATACTTTTGTTCAGTTTTAACAATTTCTTTCCCTTTGCATTTCAATTTTAATGTTAAAGATGTTCTTTCTTTAGATATTGTATCTATAAACAACATGGAAAACATGTTCTTAATATTATAGCCAAAGGCTGTTTCTACGAATGGTCTTACTAACATGAAGATATGGTCATTTTATGATATGCTGCCATCAATAAAAAACCTTCAGAATGACAGTATTTACTATATATTTCTGAGTAGTTCTCAGATTTCAATTTCAATTTATACCTGTATTCAATAAAAGGAGAATTAAAAAAGCACTCTCTACATGAGTGCACACATAATCAAAAACCTTCCCTATCCTCCCAAAGTCAAACCACTTGGCAACTTTTTCTCCAGGCTAGACTTACATCACACAATATGCAAATGTGTTCATATTTGCAGTCATATTTCATGAAATGTTTGGTACAGGAAATGTTTCTTTTGTTTTTTTAAGAAAAAGGAAACATTCTTATTTCAACCATTTTTTAAACTTTGGATTTTAATCTTCACACCTTTTTTTGTAATTGGAGGTATATCATCACTAAATACACATACACACACAAATAAAAGTATTTTTAAGCTATATGAAATACAGCAGTCTTCTGAATAGTTTATGATGATTTTTCTAAAATATATATTTTTTAATGAAGAAAGTTTATTCTCAAGGTCTTCATTAGCTACGGTATCATTGACTGGAAACAGCTACCATTTCTTAGATATTATCCTTTTGAGCTGCACTGAACTAACACAGAATGCATCCTTCATTAGAAAATGATTATCTACACTTCGTGTGTGGATAATGTTAATAAAACCTTTGTATTTGTGGGATTAGTTTTTTACAATATATTAATTTTTGTTGTGTTTTTCTATTACCATTTGTCTTCCTTATACTATCTCCCACTTCTACCTAGCCCCTCCTCCCCACTATCACCACACTGCTGTTCATGTCAATGAATTGTTTTTCTTTTCTGCATGATCCTTTCACTCCCTAATTCCCCTGACACACACAGAGCTGTCAGCCTGCTCTCTATCTACGAATCTTTCTCTATTTTGCTTATTAGTTCAGTTTCCTTTTTAGATTCCATATATGAGTGAAATTGTATGGTATTTTTCTTTTTATTACTGATTTATTGCGCTTAGCATAATGCTCTCCAGGTCTATTGATGCTGTTGCAAAGGGTAGTGTTTTCTTCTTTTTTATGGCTGAGTAATCCATTGTATAAATGTACCATAGTTTTATCCACCTTAGTTTGCTTCCAAATCTTAGCGATTGTAAATAATGCTGCAATGTACAAAGGGGTGCATATATTCTTTCAAATTAGTGTTTTGGTTTTCTAGAGATATATTCCTAGAAGTGTAATCACTGGGCCAAAATGGAATTCCATTTTAATATATTGAGGTAACTCCAGGCAGCTCCATTTTTAATTTCTGAGGTTATCGATAAGGGGTTAATTCAAAATTTTATTAAAAACTTATAAAACTCAACACCAAAAAACCCAAACAATTAAACCTGTCCAATTAAAAAAAGGGCAAAGGGCCTGAATAGATAATTCTCCAAGGAGAATGTACAGATGGCCAATAGACATATGAAAAGATGCTCAGCATCACTAATCATCAAGGAAATGTAAGAGTAATGGGATGAAAAGAGGACAATTGTAATTGAACAACAATAAAGAAAAGAAGAAAATAAAACGTATTTACCCCCCATAATATATAATATAATATATTAAAGCCTAAGTGAAAAATTGTCTGGAATTTAAAAAACGCACAATGAGATGTCACCTAAAACCTGTAAGAATGGCTATCATCAGTAAATCAACAAAGGGAGTTCAGGTGAGGGTGTAAGAAAGAGGTACCCTTTTGCATTGTTGGTGGGAATGCAGCTAGTTGCTGCCACCATGGAAAGCAGTATGGAGTCACTTCTTCACCCTTCTTGCACTCACTGTTTTATTGTTTTTGTACACCTTTGTTCTAAATAGTCTATTAAAACTGAGTATGTCAAATTATTCAAGCATGCTATTATCATTTTCTCTCTCTGCATTTTTGATGTTTTTGCATTCATGAGTGCAAATGATATTTGAATTTATTTCATTATAGAATTCAAGTCCCTTTAAGTTTTTTATAAGGATTGGTGAAACCAGACATCTTTTTCATTTGTCAGATGATGTGTACTATTTTTCAAAGAGTTTTGGTTCACTATAACAACATTTATTTTTTTCTGAAAAATGTTTACTTAAGAAAAGCCACATGGAAATGACTTCTTATTTTGTATTAAATATTAATAAAATGAAAGAATTTTCTTCATTATAGTACTCTATAAAATTTTGAGTATAATTGTAAATGTATCATAGTAAAATAAAAGATTATTATGTAAGTATTTTAGTTTGACTTTGGTAAGTATGCCATAATGCAATTTTGGTGTTTTTCAATGCATTTGACAGAGCAATGTTAAATTTTAATTATATTTCTTTAAAAAAGAAATCAAAAATAGTTTTATGAACCTTAAAAAATATCTGTGTATGTAACTGAGTCTACAGTGAAAAACATCATGAAATAAAGGATTTTTTTGTTAATGAAATTTCTAAAACAAGCCAAACAAAAACAGCAATAAAAAGAGAAAGTATACAACACGGAATCTATATTCAAACATGTTATTCCAGTATCCTGGAATAATTCATATAAAATGTCCCTAGAACATTGAGGTCAATAAATGTAGAAGTTGAGTACACTACTAAAAATGTCTATACATATATTTTTAAGATTGTATTTATTTATTTTTAGACAAAGGGGAGAGAGAGAAACAGCAATGTGTGCTTACCTTGCACACACCCCCTAGGGTCCTGGCTCACAACCGAGGCATGTGCCCCAACTGGGAATCACATCAGCGACCTTTTTGTTTGCAAACCAGCACTCAATCTAGTGACCTACACCAGCTGGGCCAATTTAGAAAAGTTTATGTCTGACATAAAGAGAATATAAATTCAGCCATGAAAAGATATAAAATTGACTATTTCTGTAACTCAAAGGACCAAGCAGCCATTGACCATTAAACAAGCACAGAAAGAAACAAGATATGTCATGAACAGTGTAGGTTAAAGAAAAAACAGACAAATGTGCACTTAAATTTAATAGCAATTGATGTATGGCTGATTCATATTTGAATCGAATCCCACAATGTCTTTTATTCATTTTTTTATTGTTGTTCAAGTACAGTTGTCTGCCTTTTCCCCCCTCCATTCCCCCTGCCAGCCCCCCCCGCCACCCCCCCACTTCCACCCCCCTTGGTTTTGTCTATGTGTCCTTTATGGTTGTTCCTGAAAACCCTTCCCCCTTTCTCCCCCATTAGCCCCTCCTACCTCCCCTCTGGTTACTGTCAGTTTGTTCTTAATTTCAATGTCTCTGGTTATATTTTGCTTGCTTGTTTGTTTTGTTGATTAGGTTCCACTTCAAGGTGAGATAATACTATGCAGCAGAAAGAAAGAAGGAACTCACTCCTACCCTTTGCAACAGCATGGGTGCAACTGGAAAGCATTATGCTAAGTGAAATAAGCAAGGTGGTGAAACACAAACAATGTCTATGTTTTTTAATATTACTGTGTAAAATTAGCTCCAAGTACTAAGAAATGAAGAGATATATGGTACTTCTGGAAATTTTTAAATTGTTTTTCAAACTATTTGTTAGTCAGATGACTAGATATCTAGATATATTAGAGAATATTATCCAAATATTGCCCAAATAACCAAAATGCACAAGCTGAGCTATAAGAATTTAAATATACTAATATGAAATGAAAATTTTTCATTTGCATCTGCTGCTATCTTATTCACAAGTAAACATATTGTGAACACAAAGTTGTGAAAATATACCCACTACAACCAATGACCATTAGATCAATGAGAACAAGCACCCATAATATTGGAATTTATATATTCTGATATAGATGGAGATGGCTGTCAGTTGATAAATGAATGAGTGCTCCCAACACGTACTGTCTCAAATAAAGTACTTTAAAACTTTTCTATCTGTAAATACTACAGTAAAAATAACTGTTACCATAGTTCAATTATAGATGTTACCTTTTTATCTTTAAAGTTTTATCTAATATGATTTCATCATTTTAATTGAAAATAATAAAGGACAATTTAGGTGTTAAGTCATGGAGAAAAGATGTTAAAATGCAATTACTTATCCATCTATATAAAAAAATTACACATAAATGATCCAAATCAGATCAGCTCCAGCCACAAAGCAGGTTTGTACTAACTCCTTCACATTCATTTTATCTCATTCCAACCTCCAAAACCCTACCCACTCCGTGTTCTCTTGTAGTCTTCATTATATAAAAGAATCTGAGCAAACAGGACTAATAATAATAATAGCAAACACTCTCACACTATTATTATACTATATATCAGGTCTATTTTAAGAGCATAACATGGATGAACTCCTTTAGTCTTTACACTAACCCTAAGAAGACTGTACTCTTATTTTCTCTATTTTCCAGATGAGAAAAACAAAGCACAGAAATGTTAAGTAACTTTCCTAGATCATCCATCTAGTAGATGAGAAGGCCACTTGAACCCAACTAGTCTGCTTTCACAGTGTATGCTTTTAATCACTATTCCAGTGCTCCACAAATGCATCACTCTTGTTCTTGTTGAAATGTTGATATAACTGAAATAGGTTGAGGCTGTAAGCTGAGACTGACTTTTTAATGACTTCCTAAGTGATGCTGCTGCTGCTCTGCTGAGGAGATTTGAGGGGCAACATCATCACACTGTGCTGCCTCTTGTATGCTAGGTAAAGGTAAGGAACATGTGGTCAAAAGGACCCCATTTGTCATTCACGGTTTTGGTGTCCCAAGCTTTCCTCATTTAAATTGAGCAGAAGATGTGACTTTGTAAAGTTTTGAGCAAAGTATGTTTGTCCCGACTGTCCCTGTTGGGTCAGGGTTTCTCAGGGCCCTGTTTTAAATTATTCAAGATTTTCCCTAAAATCAGTTTTATACTATTCCTATAAATCTGGATTTTATTAAGATAATTCTAGAATAATAGAAATATCTTTTTTATGGAACATAAAAGTTTTTAAGTAATTTACAATACCTGTAACCAATTGAAATCAAACTCATTCTATGACCTTTAACAAATACACAACCATAAGAAAAATGTTTGGCTAAAACGTGTATATCCTTCTTAAAAACATTGTTATAATATTAGAGACAATAATGTTTAGCCTTGTCCTACTCCATGTTTGGGTTTTATGGCAGTCTTTTTACTGATTCCCTGGAATATTTCAACATTTTTCAGAATTCCACTGAAGTATTTCTTATAGAAATGCTAATTATTATTATTATTATTATAAACACTTATTATGTTGACAGAATACTAATAAATAGTTCTTGAATTTGTTGTTTTTTTGCCTTTGATGACCTTAGTTCTGACATATGTTTTTCTTCCTGATACATTTATTATCTCCATGTTGTTCTGCATAATGCATATACATAATTATATCTCCATCTTGCTCTGACTTCTGAGCAACAGAGAAAATACATGCATGACACTGGAAAAAGTAATAAGTTATTTAAAGCAAGTATAGATTGTTTATTTTTTAAAGATTTTACTTATTTATTTTTAGAGAGGGGGAAGGGAGGGAGTAAGAGAGGAGGAGAAACATCAATGTGTGGTTGCCTCTCATGCAGTCCCACTGGTGACCTGGTCCCCAACCCAGGCATGTGTCCTGACTGGGCACCAAACTGGCAACGCTTTTGTTCATAGGCCAGCACTCAATCCACTGAGCAACACCATCCAGGGCTAGATTGTTTAATTTAAAAAGTCAAATGAGTTGAGATTTCAAATGTTGAATTATGAATTCTTTCAACTTTATCCATTATATAGGACAAATAAAGTTATAAGATAGTTAAAGTATAACTAGTGGTGATATGATATATATGCATACACACACACATATATACACATACACACATATATACACATATGTATGTATATATACACTTGTGAAAGGATTTTTCAGTCTCGTTGACACATCCATTACCTCACATATTTATCTGTCCTTCCTTCTTTTCTTCTTTTTTTCCTTCCTCCCCTCTTTGTTTCTCCTTTCTTCTTCTCTCTCTTTTAGTGAGAACATTTAAGTTCTATACTCATAGCAAACAATTATACAGTGTTACCAAATATCAACTATAGTCATTATATTTTACAATAAATGAATATCTTCTTCTTATTATTATTATTACCTAACTGCTTAAGATTAATTAAGTGTTGATAAATATTTCATAGTCTATCTATATCACTTGCATGAGAAGCAACAGTTCATTTCCTCAAGGAGTCTTTGGTACAATCCATAATAGATGTGTCCATACTAATTAACTCTTTTAATGTTCATGTTTAAATCATCAATTAACATTACTCTTTAAATATAATTGAAAATATTTTAAATGTTTAAAATGTTTATCAATTTTAGAGAGAAAGGGATTGATATGAGAGAGAAACACTGATTGGTTGCCTCCTACACACGCCTCAACCAGTGATCAAGACCCACAACTTAGCTATGTACACTGACTAGGAATTAAATCCCCAAACTTTTGAAGTACTGGACAGTGCTCCAACCAACTGAGCCATCCAGCAAGGGCTGAATTAAAGTTGCTCTTAAATTAACTATGCAAATCATTTAAAATAGATGAATTAGCCCCATTCAGGAGATGTTGTTTTTGATAAATATTTGAGAAAAAAGCAGAAAGATAAAAAATGGTATTCAGTATATAAGCAACTCCTACCAGCTAAGTTAATTAAGTGGGTTAAAAGTCTCTTGGGACAGACACATCTGGAGATAAGCTTTCCTGGGAAAGAGTGTGACCTCTTGTTGACGTAGCAACTGATGTTGGGGTTCACACAAGTGCAGATGATAGCACAAAGAGAGGTAGACAGATGGTGATAGGTTAGAATCAAACAGCCTTACAGAGAGGTCAGGTCTCTTCAATGAGGAAGCATGGCTATTTAGGACTGTGAATATTAAAATTAGGATTTTTAAGTTGAAAACAGAATGCAAAAAATAAAAAGTGGTAATGTGGAGCCCTGGCTGGTGTGACTCAGTGGATTGAGCACTGGCCTGTGAACCAAATAGTTGCTAGTTTGATTCCCAGTCAGGGCACATGCCTGGGTTGCAGGCCAGGTCCCCAACAAGGGGCACATGAGAGGCAACTGCACACTGATGTTTCTCTCCCTCTCTTTCCCCTTTCTTCCCCTCTTTAAAATAAATAAATAAAATATTTAAAAAAGAAAGTGGTAATGTTGAGGTGAGAGTTGTGACAAAATTTAGGACAGACAGAAAGCAGAAAGGCTATGGTCTAAAAAAGGAAAGTACAGACATTGTTTAAGAAAGATGAAATCAATTGTGGACTTAATGAAATGCCAACAAATTAAGCAAGATGCAGTTAATAAACAGTATATCCAACTGTTGGTTATAATGAATGAGGACATGGAAGATTCTAAAGTAACTTTAAGAAACTCTGCTTTTACGTAAGAATATTTTGTCAGTAAAGGAGTAAAAAGGGGTGTTTACAGCATAAATAACTGTGACATTTATAAAAATGCTTATATTACAAACAGGGAGAACTATCAGAGCTTCCATTGTAAAGTTTGTGCATTTGAAATTTATCACATTCAACAGAAAATCTCTGCAAGTGTAGTTTTTCAAATAAATGCCCTGAAATACTGTTTTGTTATTCTTCAGTGATATGTATAAACTCCAGTAAAACCCGCTTACCAGTTTAATACCATTTTTATGATAGCATAACTAGATGCAGCTTTGATTTATAAAAGAAAAGCTCAAGTTCTAAACTTTTGGAATGACTTTTCTTTGCTAGGAAAAGTGCCTAAAGAGAAGGAAATAAAAATCTGTACTAATATGATACAAAAATTTGAACTTGAAATACATATCATAAGATACAAGTTTTTCATTTTCTGATGTTTTTTACAGGTCACATGGAATGATTGTGCATTTTTGTCTGTGAAAGCCTAGTCACTCTTCCTGTCCCCATGCATATCAAGTTCCCATTTTTCTTTTGTTTTGTTGATACACTGAATTGGTATTCATAGTTATACTTCTAGTTTTGCTGATGACATTCAAAGGCTAATGACACTTGAAATGACTCTGAATGCTTGGGATGTACAAGTGACAAATATCTTAATTTTCTTGTTTCTACTCTCAGCAACTCTTGAATAAAAAAAAGGACACACTATTATCATCACACATAAGGACCTGGATACAGGTAAGTTTTAGTTATTTGTCCAAAGTCAATGACAAATGCAGATCTCTAATTTTCACTCCTGAATGTCTCATTTTCAGGAATAATGAGTTCAATGTGTGAAAACAAAACAAGGAAGAATATCTTTATTTCTACAGTCTATCTTTTACCCTTGATGAAATGGAATCTCACTAGGTATTGTAAACCCATAAACACTGAAATAGGAATTTTCCTGTGGCCTTTCAAATGTGAGGAGGGTGTTCCAGGATTAAGAAGGGATTTGGTAAGAAGGGACAGCAGGAACACCTTCACTTCCATATCTGGACACATTCTTTACACCCTCCATACTTCATATGCTATGTGCACACATCATTTACTACCTTTTTTCCATTCAGGTGTTAAACAAAAATTGGTTGAATCACATCCACATGTTCCAACAAACCTCTATTTATGTGAAGGGAAATCATGAAAGAGATTTATATTTTGCCACAATTTAAAGACAGTCAGAAGGTATTATAGCACTCAAGCCTCCACTACATTTTTAAACACCATCACTAATAATTAAAGTAGTTAAAATTATAAGTTAAAAAAATTTCATACACACACACATACCATTTTCAATTTACTAAGTAAAGTGTTCTTTGACTGCCATTTTAATAGAATATCTTATGCAAATCCACCAGACTTCTGGAATTATAGGAGAATATAATATGAGAGCATTTCTGCAATCTTCTTGAAGCAGGAATTTATATTTTTAGGAAGGGTACTATCACTATAGTTTTACATAACTCAGTTATAATTTGCCAATTTCTTAATCATATTGTTATATAACAACTCAGTTTTATTTATGCCAGGCACTGTGATGGCATTTGCCATAATTTAACTTGCATACAGTTTATATGGTAAAACCTTATATGGTAGCCAAACACATATTGCAGATGAAGAAACTGAGATGGCAAGTTAAATAACCTGTCAAGGTCACAGTTTGTAAGTGATAACATCAGGAATGAAAATTTAGCCTGCCTGACCCAAATTCCAAGTTCTTTTTTTTTTAAGATTTTATTTATTTTTAGAGAGGGGGAGGGAAGGAGAAGGAGAGAGAGAAACATCAACGTGTGGTTGCCTCTCATGTGGTCCCCACTGGGGACCTGGAGCACAACCCAGGCATGTGCCCTGACTGGGAATCGAACCTGCGATGCTTTGGTTCACAGCCCACTCTCAATCCACTGAGCTATGCCAGCCAGGACAAATTCCAAGTTCTTAATCATTTTATTCTACAATACAACTCATAAAATTTACATAAGTATTTAGATTGATTCTTATTGAGTGTCCTTCTAGAGTGAAAATTCAAGTAAAATTTCTTCTAAGAAGACTGTATAACACTGTATAACTCAACTCTGAATTATAAATTTAGAGTCAAGTATAGTATATATAGGGAAAAACACATTGATTAATTACCTATCTAATGCATATTCATTCTTATTGCTTACTGATATAACATGCTTTCTTCAAGGATGGCAATGTGTCTGCCTAAAAAAGCGTACATTTCCCAGTATTCCTTATTCTTATTTGTGATTAAATAAAGCAACTCTAAATCATGATATGTTAGCAGAAGTAGTTAGATGGAATCCTGGAGTGGCTTTTTCTTTCTATTTAGTTTTAAGTATATGTTATTGATTATGCTATTACAGTTTTCCCAATTTTTCTCTCCCCTTTATCCTCTCTCTGTCCTGTACCACCCATTCCTCCCATCTTAGTTCATGTCCATGGGTTGTATATATAAGTTATTTGGATTCTCTGTTTCCTATGCTATTCTTAATCTGCCCCTGTCTATTTTGCACCTACCATTTATGTTTCTTATTCCTTGTACCTCTGCCTCCCCATTCCCCTTTCCTTCTCCACTGATAACCTTCCATGTGATTTCCATTTCTGTGATTCTGTTCTTGTTCTAGTTGTTTGCTTATTTTTTGTTTTTTAGGTTCAGTTGTTGATAGTTATGTTTGTTGTCATTTTAATGTTCCTAGTTTTTGATCTTCCTCTTTCTCTTAGAAAAGTCCCTTTAACTTTTCATAAAATAAGCACCTGGTGATGGTGAACTCTTTCATCTTTACCTTATCTGGGAAGCACTTTATTTGCCCTTCCATTCTAAGTGATAGCTTTGCTGGATAGAGTAACCTTAGATGTAGGTTCTTGCCTTTCATGACTTCAAATAATTCTTTCCAGCCCATTCTTGCCTGTAAGGTTTCTTTTGATAAATCAGCTGATTGTCTTATGGGAACTCCTCTGTAGGTAACTGTGCCCTTTTCTCTTGCTGCTTTTAAGATTCTTTCCTTATCTTTAATCTTGGGTAATGTAATTATGATGTGCCTTGGTATGTGCTTCCTTGGGTCCAACTTCTTTGGGACTCTGAGCTTCCTGAACTTCCTGGAAGTTTATTTGCTTTACCAGATTGGAGAAGTTTTCCTTCATTATTTGTTCAAATAAGTTTTCTATTTCTTGCTCTTCCTTGTCTCCTTCTGGCACCCCTATGACTTGGATGTTGGAATGTTGGAATGTTTAAAGTTGTCCCAGAAGTTCCTAAGCCTCTTCTCATTTTTTTTTTGAATTCCTGTTTCTTTGTTCTGTTCTGGATGGATGTTTATTTCTTCCTTCAGTTTCAAATCACTTATTTGAATCCTGGTCTCCTTTCCTGTCCCTATATGTATTGCTTTATTTCACTTTGTGTAGCCTTCATTTCTTCCTTCATTTTGCAATGGTGTTTAATCAATTCTGTGAGCATCCTGATTACCAGTGTTTTGAACTCTGCATCAGATAGGTTGTCTATCTCCTCATTGCTTTGCTCTTTTTCTGGAGTTTTGATCTATTCTTTCATTTGGGCCATATTTTTTTGTCTCTGTGCACCAGTTAAGTAGTAAGGGGGTGGAGCCTTAGGTATTCATCAGGGTGGGGTAACTCTGGAGTGGCTTTTTAAAGGGAAATGTTTCATCCTACATACACATTTTAAAAACTTTACTCTTCTCCTTTATCTAGCTTGCCATGAAAATATGATGTCCAAATTCTAGCAGCCTTTTTGAGGTAATTAGAATGAGGGTCAGACTCTAAACACTGCAGAGCTTAAAGAAACTATCTACTTTTGGGTTTCTTTGCATGCGAGAAATAAGACCTGTTATAACACAGTAGAAACCACAGTTTCAGGGTGTCTCTTAATAGCAACAAAATGTAATTCCTACCTGATGTAGTATATAAAATTAGCCACATAGAAAAATTATTTTGTTCTAGGTAAATTTAATTCATCTTATTTATTTTAAATCTTAGGCCTATAGGAGAAATTTAACGTGTGGCAACAGATACTTATATCGTTGAAGAAAAAAATGTTTTCTTATGTCTAAAGTCTCATTTGATTTCACAATTAAAATATTGAAAAAATGGCTTTAAAGAGAGTATTTGAAAATTAAACTATTTAATTTCACCAGTATTTCAATTATATAGTCATGTGTACTGATTCCAATATCATTTTTAAAAAAATTACATTAAATGTTTCTAAGACAAAAGGATATATTTTGAGATAAAATCTTAAACAATCCCACAATCACATGCAAGATATCAAACAAAAACAATAAAAATTAATATCATTTATGAAAACATTGAAGGAAGAAATAAATGAAGAAGGACAAAAGAAGAGAGAATACAACACTGCACTCTATAAAAAAGTAAAATTTACTTTTTTCGATGGTGAAGATAAAACTAGCAGCATGCAATACTCAATTTTAGTCCTATAGGTATAGTTTATATTTGCAGAAATCAAATAAGACTGACCTATTTGATGCCTTACTATTTTGCTAAAAAACATTATATCTCTTCTAAAAAATAGAGCCAGGGTGAGCCTTTGTGCATTGAAATTAATTCTGAAAAGGAGATAAGCAGTTTCATATTTGTTGTTTTTCCCCTGATTTTCATGAAAATCATAAAAAAACTCAAAACTTTAAAAAGATAAGGAAATGACTTGCAGTAATAGGAAAAATGTCAATTGAAATATATATATACTAGAGAGTAAAATTTCTGAGTCTATTTTCTTATAAAATAAACAAATGCAGTAATGATTCTATAAGGCTAAGACAGTATGAGGAGAGAGAATAGTAAAATAATATTGACATTAGAGAACTCAATATTAACTTTTTCATACAGGACACATATGGATAGAAGAGTTTATCATAGTACTCAGGGACTCTCAAATCTGGTTTTCTCTGTGGTCTGATTGTCTTTTCTCCTTACTACCAGCAAAGAATTAGATGCTTATCAATAATGACATTTCAGAAGGTGGCCCCCTGTGGACATCCAATTATTTTCTTCCTCAGCAGTCAGCCACTGGGAGATGGTAACTGACAGACAGATGACTCTGGGGAGCAATCCTCCAGCCCAGTGGTGCTCCTCCAGATTGAATCTCAATATGGACACTTTTTCAGACTATTTCAAGGACACCTTTGAGGACCCTAATTGAACTCCAGGGGACTAAGCTTAATTCATTTTCAATCCTTGATAGCTCTCAGCCTAGAGAAACCTCCTTAGGCCCAGAAGGAGCTTGAAGTTGTAGAAAAATGGAACAAGAGCCAAACCAGCAGATCAAGACTCCTATTGCATCACTATATTTGTTCTTCTAGATACATAAGAGGCACTTTGAAATTTTGACAGTGAGTAGTGATACTCCCTGTGCCTGGAGCATCTTTTTTTTTTCCTGATTCTCTGTTTCTTTGTAAAATTCTGAATTCTTTTGAAATCTAACCAAAAATCTTCCCTAGAAAGTTTTTCCTGGATCTCCCCATCTTCCTCTGAGTTCCACACTATTTCTTTAGACTCTCCTGTTGGCACCAGTACTGGTATTCTATAGTAGGTCTTTGCAAATTAACTTTGGCTACTTAATGACAATGGAAGTTATTTTTTCCTTTACATCTTTTTTTTGTATTTAAGGATTATGCAATAAGTGTTATATGAATGAAAGTATCTTGGCTCAAGTCAAAAATGCCTCTATGTCTACTTATGCCCTAGGTAAAACTGTTTTTGATGCAACCAAGCACTAATATGTTTTAGAAAGCATGTAGTTTGATGTTCTGTATAAATACCAGTTGTTAATGAAAAAGAGTGTTTGGGGTTCACACAGTTTATTCTGAGGGCTTTTGTAAAATGAATAGCATGAAGGCATAAAAGAGGCCCTAGAGGTTAGTTACCTGCTTGATAATCTGTAATTTATAAAACAGACACTATTTACTGGGAATTGTAGAAAGTCCTCCTGGGTCTGATTCACTGTCTCCCGGCATCTAGAAAGTACAAATACACCAGGTTTGTGGGGCACAGCACAAGCATTTCCCAGTTGAGCTACATTTTAGCTTCTGGAAGTAGCTCTGACAGAGAAATTAGCATATCACTAATTTGTTGGATGCCCAGAGGTTCCTGGATCATGCTGATACATCTTTATATACTCATTAGGATTATGGATGGAAATTTTGTTTTCTTGAGTTTATGCCTATTATTCTGGAAATATTATAGATAAACAGTTCATTCACATTTTGTTTTACTTTCTCCTGTGAAATGGATTAACACTAAGATAAAAATTATCCTTGGTAAAT
Source organism: Trachops cirrhosus (assembly GCA_028533065.1). NCBI lineage: Eukaryota > Metazoa > Chordata > Mammalia > Chiroptera > Phyllostomidae > Trachops > Trachops cirrhosus. The sequence goes on along the minus strand of CM052541.1, from coordinate 120,494,596 downwards.
ATGTCAATTTATACCCAATTATATGTAATGTGTTCTCAATGGCCAAGAAGTTGCAAGTGATCTTCTTATTGCATAAACCTATTATGTCTTCTAAAGATTTTTGTTATTACTGGAGCAATATTCAAACCAGTATATAGATGATTGATGCAGTGTGTTTGACTTTGTGGTATTTCTATATTATTAACAAGATCTCTTTCAAGAAAATTAATATGCATAGCCTCAGAATTGAATCCAGCTTGTCGAACAAACTATTCTTGAAGTAACCTTAATGAAATTAAATTTTGTCTTTCATGTCCCATTAAAAAAATCTTCTTAATGGAGAATATCTCCATCCTCAGATGAAACATGGCAGTTCTCAAGGATTCTCTACTCACCTGTTTACTCTTAAGAAACTGCTAGGTTATAAAACATTCTCAATGAGGAGTTAAAATGTCCAGTCCTATGCAATAATCAGAACTCTGAACCTGATTTGCTATCATTTGTCCTCCACCCACCTGTTCCATATAGCAGATAATGATGCATCTGGCATTGGAGTCCTTTGCTTGGGTAGATGATCCAATGCTTTCTTTTTTTCCCTATGTTGTCTTCTTAGAGACATCAGATGCTTCCCTGTTGGATACCACATTGGTGATACCTCTCCTTTGAATGACCACTCTCCTCTTAGACCAGCTCTTCATTGCCCAAGTCCACACTATTATGGTGTCATCCTCTCTTTGAGTTTGACATTTTGAGCCTTTGGAATTGTGATAGTGCTTTACATACTTTTTAAAAATTAAAGAATACCTGTAATTATGGGGAAAGGAGAGTGAGAAAAAAATGGAATCTTATTGCTGAGATAAAGAACTAATAAATTTAATTAATGTGACATTGGTATTTTGAAGGTTGTCAAATGAGGTCACAAAGAGAAAAGTCTCTTTGGTCACTGGAATAGTACGGTAATTGCCACTCAGAAGGAGAAACATTATTTGGGGAGTATCACAGGTATAGGGATGTACCAGGAACTTGGGAGCACATATCCAGAAGCATCAGCAAAACAAACAACTACTTTTAAATCTTTTAAGCCAGACTATAAGGCTTAGTCAACTGAGGCTACAAGGGTTAAATCTCTAGGGAAGTAGGATTTAAAAGCATAAAGAACACCAGATCCTAGAAAATAAATTTCTGCACAGGAATGAAAAAGGCAATTTGGGACACTGCTGGAGATAGAGAAAATAGAAGATGATTGAGAGTGGGTGAAATTTAGAGACCTGGAGAGTTTTACTATTATGAATCTAAGGAACTTGCAAAATAGAGATAGTTCCAAGGCAAACCTCATGTTCAATTTACTCCATGGTTGCAAACCTAAGGGCCACATTAGAGAATACAAAATAAAATTAAAAATATATACATATATAGTCCATTACATATACATATCATAATGTCTCTAAAGATATGTATGTTTACACAGTCAGGTATGTATATATACACACATATGTGCATGGAAATTAGGAAAGAGGAAAAAAATGACATCAGACTTAGCAAATATATTCAAAATTCTGCAATTCTGCAATTGTGCCTCAGATTGCAGTCTCATAGAAAGTGGTTTCAATGGGTGGTCAATTTATTTATCCTTGGATTTTTAAAGCCTATTAGCACTATGGCAGAAATAAAGTCTGTGATAAGAATGAGTTCTAATATGCTGGACTATGAACACCAATGACTGGCAAACTTTAAACAAGTAACTTCTTCTCTTTCCTTTTGTAATCTCTATCATAAATAATATTTTTGTATTAAATATTTATAGCTAATTACAGTGGGGGGGATTTAAACAGTTGGTCTAGATTTTTTCTTCGCTAATGACCAGAGAAATTCTCCTCAGAAAAAGCACAAACAATGGCAACACAGCGTCATCTCTTTCTAAGCATGGTAACTGGACCTCCAGGTAAGTGCACTAATGATATCTGTGAGGAGCATAGTACTTACCAATGGAATGCTAGTAATAGTATGTCTCTGCTTTAGGAGACATTCTTATGTCTATGAAGTCTGTCTGGAAAAAGTCCAATCATTGTTAATATAATGAGACTGGTTTGCATGACATAGATGTGTCAAGGAGACTGGGCAGTCAAGGAGAATGGACTGGAATGCGCATGCATGAACAATGATGACTTCATTGTACTAGTCAGTGGGACAGTAGATGCCATTGAGTTAGCATAAGTACTGTGTGGCCATATCATATTTGAAATGACTGAGTGAGTAGAGAAAAAAATCTGCATCAGATTTTGCATTAAGCTTGAACATTCCTCTGTGGAAACTATTCAGATGATTCAGAAGGCTGCAGCTATGAACAACTGGTGATTGGAAGCTTCATCATGAGAATACCTCCCTCATGCATCACGTCTTGTGATGCAGAGTTTTATAACAAAACATCAAATCCTCCAGGTGACTAAGCCCCCCTCCAGCCCAGATTTGGAGCCCTACAACTTCTGGTTTTCCCAACACTAAAATCATCTCTGAAAGGGAAGAGATTTCAGACCATCAATGAGATTCAGGAAAATATGACAGGACAGCTGATGATGATTGGGAGAACTGTGTAAGGTCCCAAGGTGCCTACTTTGAAAGGGACAGAGGTGTCATTATCCTGTGTACAATGTTTCTTGTATCTTGTATCTTCTTCAGTAAATGTCCCTATTTTTCATAGCAAATAGCTGGATACTGTCTGGACAGGCTTCACATAATAAACATACTTAGAATGTATAGATTTATGATGTGTAATACTTTGGCAAATGTCCATTAACTTTATATTCTTTGGAGTATATAAGGTGGCAACATTTCATGAACTAAATACTCATGGCTGTATGAGATGACTAATGAAACACATCAGAGATCTCATCTAATACTCTGGGTCAGAGGACACAGGCATACGCCACATGTGAAATTTTAGACCTCTGCCCACTTCACCTGTGCCTCTTGAATAAAGCTTGGTACTGGATGAGATCTCTGACTTGACAATCTGATATATTCATCTCTACTCATTCAAATGAAGTTCCCTTCAGTCCAATGAATCAAAATATTTTAGTAAAACAAAGAAGAGATGGAAAAATATGGTGAGAATAAAACACTTGATTGTTGCTATTCATTCTTCATGTAGGTTACTGAAAGACTCGAAGCAAATTATTGGGAATAAATCTAACCAATAGAATTTGGAATATATATATATATAACCTCCTAGAGGAAGCAGACTAAATAGGTTGATAGTTTATACAAGGCTGTTGGCAGCTCTGGTAAAATCTAGATCAGCACTGTCCAACAGAAATAAACTATAAGACACAATGTAAGTCATATTTGTAATTTGAAATTTTCTAATAGCCACACTTAAAAAACTGAAAAAAAGAGGCAAACTTAATTTTGAAAATATGTTTTATTCATCCAAATATATTTAAAATGTTATTTCACCACTAATCAACATAACATTCATTGATACTTTTTTTTACACTAACTTTTCACAGTAAGATTTGGCAATCCAAAGTGTATGTCATTCTTACAGTGCATCTCTATTTGGAGTAGCCACATTTCTAGTGCTCAATAGTCACATGTGGCTAGTAGTAAGTATACTGGATACAGCAAGCCTAACCCTTTGAAGAAGAAAAAAAGAGACATAGATGATAGTAAAAGAAAATGTCTTAAAGATTAATTTTTCTATTATTTAAAAGTCTGCTCAGTTTTGCTCCCTGAGAGATTTATATTCATCTTCAAATTAAAGCAAATAAGGCCATGACTACCCAAAGACTGTACAGACAGCACAGACCAAATTCAGATGACTATTGAATGTGGAATATATTATGTTAAACAGCTCAGACATTTTTAGAGCTACATGCTAGTAGACACCTGTTGAATAAGTATTGGCATGGATTCTTAGATTTCATGTTTGGAGAGAAATGTTGTTAATTTTAGATACCATTGAATAAAGCAGACTACTTGGGTTGAGGACAGCTCCCAAAGTAGCTGCAAACTTCTGGTAAGTAGATGCTTCTGGAGGGCAAGACAGCTGATCTAATGCAGTAGGTTAAGTAGTATTGGGCAGATCCACTCTAGGAGAGTAACAAAGCTAGCCCTCTCCATTGATCCCTGCCTAAATGGAATATTACTTCTTCTTATGGTGCTGAAATGCTATTTGTGTAGGTAACTTCCTTTTTGATGATTAGAGAGACTCTAAGTACATGCCATTGTTAATTTAATGCATTGACATATAGATAAAACTACATGGGGTGAGGCTAGAGCTCCCCAGTCTTAAACACTGTATTTGACTTCATGACAGAAATCCAGCATCTTTGAAACTTGTTCTATGATATGTAATGTATGATTATGCCCACAACCAGTTGAAAACCCAATTTACTGAAGAGTGACTTCTGTTCCTCTTCTGGACACTTATAATATATAGCTCATAGGAAAGTGTCATTGGGCAGGGATAGCATGGCAATTTTAACTGAAACATGGTATGCCAAACATTACTTTCTTTGCTTCAGGTGCATGGAGTATGAGAGCACTTGTAAGTACACTGAGAGAATTAAATACAAATCTGACTGTGTCAGTGATGATGTGTAGGATAAGAAAATATTTTTGTAAACAATAGCAGTTTATTTGAAGTCTCCCTTTTATGAACTACCTATGGAACTACCTGGGAAATGTGAACTTGGCCATAGGAAATTATAAATGAAAACAAATTTATCCATTAACACATGTAAATAGGGTCAAATAACTGAGTGGTGGAGGAAGAAGACCATACAATCTGGTCGAAAAATATCAAAAGATCTATGGAGGGGTATCGACATAAGTGGCATGTTTAATGAAAAGAATGCTGATTCCCACTGGCTGGTCCAAATCCTGGCCGTCATTCAGCAGTTAGTAGACACACTTTTTATGGTTAATTATTGCAAAAGATGTTGTAGAATATCTTTTAAAACTGCAATAAGGAGAAGCTTACCAAGGTTGAATGGCAGACTAGACGGCTATAACAACTAGCCTGTGATTAATTTCTTTCATGATTGGTGGGTGAAGGGACAAATCAGAGGAAAAAAAACAGGTGACCTGGTATAATCTCCTTATACACATGATAATTGAATATGTCAGAAAATAGAGTAATGATACTAGTCATTATCTATTCAATAATCTTAATGTTCTTGGATTAGAATTTCTTAAACAAACATAATTTATGGTAAATGTCACATTAGTGATACAGTTCTCTGGGGTGTGGAACATAGATGATTCATAACCTAAACTTTCCTTCCTGTACGTAGTAACCTGTCAACCTCTCATAAAAAACTCTATTATTTTAGAGCAGAAATCATGTGTCTGATGTGGAAACAAGGGCCCAGGGAGCCACACGAGATGACATAGCACTTCCTGTCTTTGCTGGACTCATGTTTGCTTGATCCTTAAAAGTATCAGTTAAGCAAGATACTAAATTCTCTTATATGATTCTAGACTGGATTATTTTTGGTTCTAGAAATATTGATTCACTGAACAATTCCCCTTTAAGAAGAAACTGATGTTTGGAGAGTAAGCAACTGTTATTGCATACAATTTTGCATTTTTTAATTTTTCTAAGATTTTTCCCTCATGGAGAGCTGTTGTTATATTCTTATGTCTCTTCTTGCCCTTAAGAGGATTGCATGAGAATATTGGAGTTAGAGTAGCTCCATGCTAACTCAGAGGTGGGTGAATTAAAGGAGATAATCTATAGAGATGATGAGAGCTTCTAATTGAAGGAAGCCCACTCCACATGGGCACCTCAGTGAGACTTCTCTGGTTTGCACTGAGAAAAGATAAGAAGAATATTGAGTAGAGAAGATGCATGTGTGTTTAATAAAATGGCAACACACATGTACTATACACTATTTTCACTGTAGAATTAATAGGTTCACTTGAAAATGTGAGAGGTTCCCACCGGCAATGTTGCTGGAGCAGAGACAAATCCCAAACACTTTACATTTCTGGCATCATGTTCTTTCATTTTATCCATTGTGTAACCCTTACATAGTGAGCTTGTATAGGCAAATGGGTTGGCATAAATCAAGATAACAAACAGTTCACAATTTTATTCTGTAACTTGTATTCTTGAAGCAAAGTTAATTATTGTCCTCACATATTCCATTTCAGAGGTATCTGTGGCTAAAATGCACATGCTATTTTTCTAGGTGTGATGTGTCAATGAGAATAAAAGAAAAACAGGTTGGGAAGGTTTGGGTGAGACATTTCTGATGCTCGACTGTGTTGAGCTCCTTCCTTCATGGATATAGCTGTATTCCTGCTTGAAAACAGCCTGAATTTTGAGGCTAGTGGATTCAAAAGCAGAACAAAAAATGGGGAAATTTTGGCTTCTATGGACAGTATAAGATTTCTTCTTCCTTCCATCCTTTGTTGGAAATACAGGTCAGTTCAAGTGCATGCTAAATATTGGGCCACCAATTTTGTGAAAACTTATCATCCCCTCATCTCTCTTTGTAATATCTCTGTATTATCCACTTGGAAATTGTGATAAGAAGATTTTAGGCTGCTCTTCTCATTTTGGAAGGAACCTTATCCTGTGGAAGGTTTGGGTATAGATTTGTCTGATTCTGGTGTGTTTCTTATTGCTTTCATTCTCCTTGACTTATTTTTACCTTGGGGTTATTTACCTTTCATATGTCAGCCCAAAGAGTCCAGATTCAGGGCACCGAGAGACCACTCAACCCAATGCTGTGGACTGCATTCAATGGCTACTCAGGGTTTTCTGATAAAATTGGGATATCATGCATTATTCTAAAAAATTAGGGAGATTTTTGTCTTATATACCTTTTTTGCATATCTCTTTTGCAAATCTGTAGCAGGAGTAGGCAAATGATCAAAGATTTGGGTTTTTAGGCTTATGGTTCTCAGCCAAATAGTTTTTTCATTCTAACTAATATCCACATTGTGTTTTATTGTCATCTATGACTCTATCCACTGGTTGGGTAGGCTAGCCTGACTGAATAAATAAAGCACCACTCCTATATTTTTGCAAACATTACCTCATTTCATGAATATTTGGAAAAGTCAAGGTGCTGCCCCTTTTACAATAATTTCTTTTCTTGTTGAGAAAAGGAATTAATCAATGTAGATACACCTGCTAATTGGGAGTAAAGCCAGTGACACTGATTTAAGCATTCAGCATTGTGCAGATGCTGCTAAGGGTCTCTCTTGCATCAATTATTATGGAAGTCAAACCTTGAAAAAATCATGACTCTTAAATCAACTTCAGTTGGTGCCGTTAACACCATTATAAAAACATCCTTTGAGTAAATAAAGGGTAAGAGATTATGAATTCTTGTTTTTATAAGAACATGTCCATTTGCTATAATAACTGTTTAAATCCTTAGATTCATCAAATATGTAGAGTTGGCATTTCAGACTTACACTTAATAGTAGTCATTTCAATTGTAGTATAGTATTTGAGAGAGGAAGAATATATAATATTAATTATCTGATTTACTTCAATAAGAGTTTAGACTATGTTATATTTGTAACTCTGCTTTTTCTAAAAATCCTGAGTTATCTGGGATGGAAACAAGAACAATTTAGAACTGAGTAGTTTTCTGAGTTACCAAAATGACTACTAATAGTAAAAGAAGAGATACAACTACAAATTTTCAAATTTAAATGTACCACATGATGAGAAAGATTAGGATAATAACAAAATAGTTTAAAAGCTTTATATGTAAATTGGGAAGCACTATTTCTATTACAAGTATGCAACTAATGAACATGCTCGTGCTAGCTTTTGTTGTGCCAGGAACAACGATTTCAAACATGCATCTAAGATGGCAACAATGTTTGCTTTTCAGTCAACAGAGAAACACACACACACAAAACCTATAAGAAAATGATGTCTGCTAATCATATATTAACAGAACACAAAATATGGAAAACACTAATGATAGTAATTATTAGTGGAGAAAATAAAATATTTTATACCAAAATGGTTTAGAAAATCGCTATCATTAAAGACAAAGAAAAGTAGTTTCACTATTAAAATTTTAAATTCTGTTAGAATTTACTGAAAGTATTTAGTTTACACAAATACCACAATTTATGGTTCATGAATATTTTTTTCAAGCTAGTGTGGCTTTTGTAAAGAGCATTCCCCTACTTCCTTTCAAGGTCCAGATACCATGTACAAGAGATTTCACAGCAACTTTCTTTCCTTCCAGAACAAAATCTACAGTCCTTTCATTTTACCTCTCATGTTCTGATGAACACTAATTAGGTACCCATTTTCTTGTTCCATCTTAAGTTTAAGGCATGATGTTGCCTCCCACTTAAGTCAAATTCTCCCTGATTGTGGCATTAATCTATACTACTCAGCAAAAAGAAAGAAGGAACTCCTACCCTTTGCAAACAGCTTGGATGGAACTGGAGAGCATTATGCTAAGTGACATAAGCCAGGCAGTGAAAGACAAATACCATATGATCTCTCCTGTAAGTGGAACCTAACCAGCAAAACAAACAAAGAAGCAAAATATAATCAGAGGCATTGAAATTAAGAACAAAGTGATAGTAACCAGAGCGGGGGAGGGGGATAATGGGGAGAAAAGAGCGAAGTGTTGTCAAGGAACAAGGGCATGTGGACAAAGCCAAAGGGAAGTAGGATTGAGGGATGGAAGTGGGGATGTCTGGGGTGTGGGGGTGTGGTGGGGTGGAATGGAGACAACTGTAATTGAATAACAATAAAAAAAAAGAAAAATGCCTACAGATGATGTTGTAGATAATTAAGTATCTTTCTCCACATTACCTCTGAGTTTCTCCTTCCTTAATAGTGGCATTCATAACATTCTTTTTGAAGCCTTTCTCAGAACACAGATATTGTCTACCTGCCTTTGATTTTAATACACACATTGACTTGATAATGTAAATTTTTATTAGATGAAAAAGAGAAATATAATTCTGAAAAAGTTTCCCACTTGTGTGTGGTGAATAAATGTAAAGAGGATTATGAAAGTGATAAAGAAAAAGTAGGAGACAGAGAATAAAAGTGAATCACTGCAGGTATGTTAAGGACGGGTAGAAATGCATCATAAAATTGACTCATATTACACCTAAGTATTCAGCATTTAGTTAGATCTTTGGTTTATGCTCATGTTTAAAAAAATTCTGGAACTTTTGAATTTCTTGGAAGTCACAGTGTTTTTGTCAAACCTGTTTTGAATTTGCCCAAATTTCTATGATTTCAAGCAAGTTACTTAATATTTCAGTAAAAGAGGCATAATGATAAACTATCTCACTGAGCTTTCATTAAAATAAATGGAATAACATGTAAATTCTTAAGATAAAAACTTAAAAGCATAAAATACCTGTCAATTATTATTTTTAAAATTATCATTATCATGAATGATAACAGTATAAATACATTATTATTATGACATATTTTTGGAGGGAAAAAATCTTTCTCACCACCACAGATAAATAACATTGATTTTAGTTTAATTTGTATTGCATAAAGGCATTTTCTCTATAACATTTTTTACTATGTCTATAACACTTTTTACTATTGTAAGTTACCTGATTCCTCTGTTCTCATGTTTATAGTATACTTCTCCAGACTACCCACTTTGCCATTAGTCTATCTTATGCATTCTTTAATTCCTAGAACATAATCTTTAATATAACTCAATAAAAATATGTGGCTGTTATTAACATTAATAGGGAATGATTAGTCAGAACTCAGTATTTATCAATTCTTAACTCAAACATTTTATATCTTTCTTTCTTTTTTTACTTAAAACTATCCTATCCTATTATCAGCTAATTTTAATTAATAAAACTTGGACATAATAAAGGTTAAATAAATTTCCCATAGCACCACTGTTAATAATCCTAAGGGCCAAAATGTGAGGTCCTGCTCAGTCTTCAAGATTCTTTAAGTATTTTGCTATAAATCCATTTGCATGGTGTATATGGTAACTTATTAATTATAATAACTGAAGTTATCATTTTCAAATGTTTATGCCATAGTACAAATAAACAAACAATGATCCAAATAAGCCAGGGAATATTTGACTTAATGCATGCATGTTTTCCTAGTGTTTATTAAGAATTAATTCCTCTATACTCTGCACAACAGCTAACTGACCAAAACACAGGTGTCCAAAATCAGTATCCTCAAATTTATTATATGTTATTAATGATGTGGTAAAATAGAAGAAAAAAAACTAAAAACCAAAGATTGACATGAAAATGGTAAAATAAAAATACTAGTATTATAGATTTTGTATTATATATCACTGGATAATGTTTGGGATTAGTGAAATTAATGTTTTAGATGTAGATTCTAAGCCAGGTTTGCTGACTGGAATCACTTCTGTAGGTTTTGTTTTACTTAATCATTGTCAGACTTCAGAATAGTTGTAGACAGAGTGATTCTTTCATTTCAACATCTGATTTTTGAAGAGTTACTAACTGGTATATAATAAAATGATTAAGGAAATCAATTATATTCTGAAACCTCAAGCACCTTCCAAATATTTGAACTAGTTCCTTAAATATCTTTGAACTAGCTCCTCAAATGTTTTGAAATCACAACAAAGTGTTTTGTAAGACCTACATTTGTAAGATCTCAAATGATGAATGAGTCTTATGCCTTCTTCTACACACTCAATATATTTGACAGCATATATCTGAAATATTTAGACCTAAAAAGAAAAGTGTACATTATAAAAGAAGAAAGAAATAAAATTTTATTTTTAACTATTATTTATTTACTCATCAGTGGTTTTATTTTGATGTTGCTCAACATGAACTTATAGTTTTTCAATTCATTAAGTATATTGGTGTAACATTGGTTCGTAAGATAACTTTCAAGCACACAATTCTATAAGTCATCTGTATACAGCATCATTTGCTTACCAGCCATGGCCCTTCTGTCATCATATATATTTCACCGCCTTTACTCTCTTCATTCTTTCCCAATTCCCCTCTGCTCTGGTAACCCCTACACTGTTTGTGCCTATGAGGGTTTTTAGATGGTTTCATTGTTTTGTTCATTTATTTGTTGGTTTCTGTTTTATATCTTGCATTTCAGTGAAATCATATGATTCTTGTCCTTTTCCATCTGTCTTATTCAATATTTAAGAAATTAGAATGCAGCTATTAGAGCAGTATCTATGTTTTTCAGATTTTGTATTCTAATATGCCTAACTAAATTGCATGAATGGCTGGCTTTATGTCTGTCTGTCCGTATCTATCTATATCACAGCCATTTTATGAAGAACAAAACTTTTGTGTTTGGCATTTGTTTATCCATTTAAAATGTTATTACCTATTAAGTAAGCATGATAAAATAGAATTAAAATTGATGATTTTAAATTATATTATTAAGAAAAATGGGTTCACTTATCATTTTTATTAGTTTATAATTTTATTACATTTTAAATGGTGAAAATGAACTATATATAAATATATGATAATTTACATTTATATATAAAATATATATGTAGAAATATGTATACAAGAGAGATGGAGTGAGGGAGGTGATATACATGGAGATATTTTTATTACTATGTATTTATATCTAGCTAATATATGTATAAGAGAGAGGGAAGGAGAGATGATATATAGACAGGGAAAAATGTTTTCATATTCATATATTTATGTATAATATATATCTTTGGGACAGAGAGATAAAAAGAAAGAAGACAGAATGCTAAACTAGATTATTCTCTAGTGCTTAGAATAGATCCTCCATGAATAAATATGTTAAAACCTTCAGTAAAATATAGATTTCTAGACATACAAAACAAGCTAAAATCATCAGTACTAAAAAACAGAGAAGAGAATAAGTATTTGCCTGAAGGCCAATAAAGCATGCATTTTAATAAAAGTGGAAATTATGACTTAGAGAATAAATATGATAATATACTACTTAATTTACATTTATATAATACAAATTTTGCACTCAGTTTATTGAGCAAAATCCATCAAATAACTAATAATTTTAAATAATTTGATTAGAGCATTTTGTGGAACCTTAAGAAGAAACCTCGATTTCTAAGCTACAGGCTTAATTTTGCTTATAGCTATCACTTCACTACTACAATTTGTTTTGGACAAAGAATTATAGAATAGTTTATTTTATGACAGATTTGCAGTGGATTGAAATTTTATCATTTATCCTCCTGTGTAAATTTATACTGAGGTGTTAGCATCATCAGAGCCAGCAGAGGAAACAAATGGTGACTCTGGTCTAAACATGCTGAGCACACATCTCACTGATGCTGTGGGGAGTTGATTCATTTAAAATGGATATCTATACAAGGGTTTGTACTATTTTATTTGAATAAATCTTTCACTTGCCCAGTATTTATTTCCATTTTATACCTAAATACTGAAGGGCTTGCATATTTAGAGATATCTGTTGTTGTAAATACTCTGGTGATCGAATAGCTAGAAGCCACAACAGCTGTCTTACAGAATAAAACATCTCAAGGTAGAGAAGCTCCTTATATGGCTGTAGGGTTCTAATATATACAAAATATGCCTTTCTAGAAGTAGTTTCCAAAACTGGTGAAAATCAGAATTAAAAGAAAAGCCTATACCATCTTTTTTGCCACATACAATGATAAAATGAAAAACATGTAAATTGAAAAGTAACTTTGTGTCCTAGTTAAGAATTGTTTTAATATCTCACTATGTTCTATGTCAGTTAGATAGGAAAGATGGATTAAATATCATCATAGCCAACCAAACATGTGGAATAATAAAGGGCTTACTAAAAGCTACTGTGGATTTGTGATTATTTTCAATTGGTTCCCAACACCAGACTACAAACTCAATATGCCCTAGGTGTCACACTATATATCTTTATCATTATTAAGAGTTTAAATCTTTCTCCTGCCATTCTGATAAAATGTTTCTATATTTCTGAAGTGATAGCTTTAATAAAAATGTTCCATTTTTCTTATTTTATAATATGTATGTGGAAAAATAGAGAATGCCATTTAAAAAATCACTAAATCCAAAAATAATGTAACAAATAAAGACAATAAATGCATTCCTTCTTTTGGAAGGCAACACATTTATAAGAAAATAATGTAGGCTTCTATAACTTTATCTGAACTATCAATTGAATAGTCTAATACGAAAATATTATAAATAAGTAAAATATTTTTAGGGTTCTTGGTTGTTTGTGTTTTCTGTCTACTTTGTTTTTTTAATTTATTGTTGTTCAGTTACAGTTGTCCCGCCTTTTCCCCATGGCTCTCCCACACCCCATCCTGCCCACTCCCACAGTCAACCCCGCCCACTGTCTGTGCCCATGAGTCCTCTGTTCGTGTTCCTTTGCTTGTATCTTCCCCTTTATCTTTAGTAAACTTAAACTCGCTTATATGATTTTAAAAAGATTTTATTTATGTATTTAGAGAGAGGGGAAGAGGGGGGAAGAAAAGGAGAAAAATAGCAATGTGAGAGAGAAACATTGATTGGCTGCCTGTTGCACATCCCCAGTTGGGGACCTGACCCATAACCCAGGCACATGCCCAGATGCAGATGGAACCAGTGGCATTTTGCTTATCACTACGATGTCCAACCAACTGAGCCACACCATCCAGGGCATGATTTTTTATTAAACACTTCAGGTGAAAATTTTAATTAAATAAGTTTTTCTGCCTACACATTGATCTCTCCTACTTTCTCCCTAAGATGTCATTAAGTAATTTTATATGAATGGAAAGTACATACATGGGTTTAGAGTAGTAAAATAACTAAAAAGGAAAAAAATCAGAAGAGATTTCAACAAATTGTAGGAACAATAAATGACTATTGAGGAATGGCAACTAATAAAATAAATTGGGAGAGCATCAGCTTAGAATATTTACATAATTTTCTTTAGAGGAAATGTCAGTAATTCTGCCCAAAGTAATCTTGGAAAGGATTTGGATTTAGAAACAATAAAAATATCAAAGGTAAGTCATGCCATTGAAAACCAGGAAAATTAATTGAAGTTACACTAAGCAGTTAAACTATCAATTTCCCTCTCTCACTTCATAATGAGAATGCCAAAGAGCTATGAATCAACACTTCCTCTTATAGAATTCGAATGCACTCAGGGCAAGAACTTTTAGTTTCTGTCCAGCAAAGCAACCAGGTCTGTGATTAGGCCCAAGAAATGAAGAATGACATCAGACAGACCTTGCTTTCATATACGTAGTTCCTCCCCTATAGCCCAGGTATCGTTCTTAAATATGAATGCACTTTTCTGAATCAACAGAAGTTAAAGAAAATGTACAAAATGAAAAATAACTGAAGAATTAAAAAAAGACTGTGACAAATAAATATAAATAACTCTAGGATGAAGATACAATTTTTAGATATCTTGTTATTCAGATATAAACTATAAATGTGAATTAAAAAGTAACAATAAAAATATAAGAAAATACTTTAAAACAAATTATATATAAACTAAAGTTTCTGTCTTAATTTAAATACATAATTATATATTAATGTACAAAATTAATTATATTATTATGTATTCCTCAGTTGTATATTTATATTATTTAATTATATATATGCAAATTAAGGGGTAAATTTGTAGCATCAGTTTAATATATAAAAAAGTTGGAAATTGTCTAAACATACCAAAAAGGATAAAGCTGAACAAACTAATAATCAGCAGCTTTAAACTATCGCAGGAATAATAAACTATGTTTCTTAAACTATGTGAAAACTAAGATCATAAGACAAAATCCCATCTAGAATCTAAGGGAATAAGTGAATCCAAAGATCAAAAGTTGGCTCTTAGAAAAATCCATAACTTAATAAATTGGTAAAATTGATAAACCTCTTCCCAGACTAAGCAAGGGGAAAAAATAAGGGAAAAGACATGAAGAAGAGACACTGATTACATGGACATAAAAACATTAGTAAGGACTGAACAATTCATTGCTCACAAAGTTGATAACAGATTAAATGGAACATTTCCTTCAATGATGCAAACTTCAAAGTCCATAAAGCAGAAATATATAATCTGAATAGGCCTATATCTATTAAAACAATTGAACCAATAATTAATAACCTTCCAAAAAAAGAAGTGCAAAGTACAAATGGTTTCACTGTAAAATTTTACCAAACATTTAATGAATAAACAATACCAGTTTTCTACAAAGTCATTCAGAAGATATAAGAAGGAACACACATATTCAATGAAGCCAAAATTACCCTAATATCAAAACCAGACACAGTATAAGAAAGGAAGAGTACAGATTAACGTTTCTCATGAATATAGATGCAAAAAAACTTAAGAAAATATTAATAAATTTAATCTAATGATGTATCAATAGAATTATATTTCATTACCACATGTGATTTATTCCAGTGTGCAAGTTGGTTTTCACATTAAGAAATCATTTAATGTAATTTAAAACATCAGCAGGCTAAAGAGGAAAAGTCCTATATATTCACCCCTTTGTATCTGCAGGTTCTACATCTGTGATCTCTACAACCAGAGATCAAAAAAATTTTTAGAGACTGGATTACTATATCAATAAATTAACAAAATATATAGAAATTTATAGCACAAAATTTGAACATTTATGTACACAAATTCAAAAGAGAAATTTATTTGGTATATCTAAGGATTCCCACAAAGGAACTGTAGACTAAGACAAGAGAAATTAATGGTATGATTAATGTATGAAACAGTGTAGGGTGAGATGAAAAAGTGCTTGCTTAAGTAACTTTGGAAATGAGTGCAGTCCATTTCCAAAGTTGCAGTGTACAGTAAGAAAAAATTAACTGTACACTAGTAAGGTAATCACTGCATAAACATAAACACTGTTGACAATGCGTGCCCTCAATACAAGCTGATGAAGTTGATCAAGTAGTTTCTTATGAGGGTAAGGATGAGCAAGTCTGATGATATTACACATGTATACTGGAATTGAACAATTACATAAATGGATGGCAGATGGTGAGAGCTGGTATGTCACTTTCAAAGTGGGTATTTATAGATGAGCAGGGGAAGCTACAGTGGTCCATGTGGTAATGAATTTGTTGGAGACTTAGCCTAAACTCATGTATAAAGTAATACAAATGGAAAAAGTTACTTACAGAAATATTTAGATATGTGTATATAGATATATCAGTATATATACACTTATTTGTTTTTTCTGTGAACTTAGATGGACTAAAAACGCTGATTACGTAGTAACAATGAATATACCTAGTATCTGGATTTTGGTTTCTAACACCATTCTCTAAAAAAAAGGAAATGAGGCTTATTAGAGAAATGATATTTCAGGACTAGGGTTATAAATATATAAGATAAGCCTGGATCATCTTATAATGCCAGAAAGTGAGGCAGTGCTAAAAATAAATCATTAATGGAGTATATCAAAGTTACACAAAAGATAATTAAAAGAGCTACTAATGGCCAAAGGTGGACTTATTCAGCAACAAAATAAAATAGTATTGGATTGTAATCCAAAGTATAACTAAAATATTCATGGATTTGTACTCATAATAATAAATGGTTGATACATTAAAAAACAGGGACAGAGTCAGGGAGAGAAATGTCTCATTCAGAAGAATGACATAATTTATAGATAATCTGCCCTCATAATGATAGGTAGCATAAATCAACACACCCTAAATGCTGTCTGTACATGGTTATATCCTCTTTAAGAATGCAGTGAGAGGGCTGGGGATGTGGGCTGGGATGGGAGTAAAAGGCAGAAAACTGTACTTGAACAACAATTAAAATACAAAAAATAAAAGTAAATTTAAAAAAAGAATTCAGTAAGTAAAGGGGACAAAATTCACAGCAGAGAACCTGAGGTTCACTGCCTCAGACAGGTAATGAAGATCATCATCACCTGTCCTAAATCATGTGGTTAGTGTGTACCTTTGATGTAATGAGATGAAAATGACACTTTATTTCAGTGGCCCTCCACTCCAATATCCATAATTCCAATCTACTCAAGAAAAAATTTTAAGCAAATTTCAACAAATGGACATCCTATACTCTAACTGATTAATACTCTTTAAAACTGTTGAAATCATCAAAAACAAGAAAAAGTTAAGAAACTATCACAGACAATAGAAGCCTAAGATGTGACAACACAGTGTAATGTGGTCCTAAAACAGAAAAAAGAGAGATTAAAAAATAAGAAAAACTAAGTAAAGTATGTACTTCATTTAGTACTTCATATATCAATAATGACATTAATTCTAACAAAATGCACTATACTATAGTAAGCTGCAAATAATGGAAAATTGGTGTAGGACATATGGAATTCTTTGTAATGTCTTCTAGTTTTCTGTAAATCTAAATTTAAAAATATTAAGCCTATTTTTAAGAACTGAAGGAGAGGTAAAAAATCTTTCTCAGGTAATAAAACCTGAATAAAACCTGAATAATAAAACCTGAATAATCTCATTGCCAGTAAAACAGCCCCACAAAACACATTGAAGGAAATTCTTAAAGTAGATGAAAGTTGATGTAAACTATATATACCTATATATGTATATGTATATGATTATGCTTTTTTTCTGGTTAAATGTTTACATATAATCTTTTAAAAGAAACACAATCTTTTAATTTACTTGTACTTAATTGCTCTAAAAATTACTTACATCCAGCAATAACTGTGACAATGTACAGGAGAGTTTATATCATATGTAAAAGTGAAATGAATGGCAACAATGTAATAAATGATGTAAGGAAACAATTGTGATTATTTCAAAATATATATTGTCAATCCAAGAGCAACTCCTAAAAATGTTTTTATTAAACTATAAATGAGCTGGCTGTTGTGGCTCAGTTGATTGGAGTGTTGTCCGTTAGACAAAAGAGTCACAGGTTCAGCTCCTGTCAGGACACATATCCAGGTTGCAGGTCCGATCCTGGTCTGAGCATATATGAGAGGGCAACCAATTGATGTTTCTCTTCCTTCCTCTCTCTATGAAAGCTATGAAAAATGTACTTGAGGGGGAATGAAAAATTTTAAACTATAAATGAGGTATTCAGAGAGAAGATTAAGTAGAATAATCAGTGATGCTCATTTTAAACCAGGAAAGGCAGAAAAAGAAACTAAAAAGAAACAAAAACAGGAGAGGGAAGATGGTGGCGTGGTAGGAAGGAGCAGATTTTACATCTCCCACACCCAGGAGGGGAAAAATAATCACCATTCTAGGTAGGAATTGAGCAAAGATCCCAAATTATCACGACATAACTGAAAATAGGAGATCACAAATTGCAGCGAAAATTGAAAAACCTGAGGGTAAGGAGACTATGTGGATCAGCGGGGGGATCAGGGGGGTTGCAGCTCCAGACCTGGCGGCAAGCCTGGGTCAGCCAGCGGGACTCCCGGGAGAGAGCTGGGTCATCTGCTCCCTCCCAGGCCAAACAAGGACTGAGCAGCACCCTGGGAGGCCAGTTTACCAGACGGCACAAAGAGAGGAGTGAGGACAAAGAGGCACCCACACAGGGACTGTAAGCACCTACGCAAAGCCCTGGTGAAGGTGCACACCCCACCCTGTGCATCCAAAGGCACTGCCTCTATGCCTGTGCCCCCAAGCAAGAGAGAGAACGTGGTTTGGTGAAAATCTCAGAAATCACAGCGTTGAAAAATGAAAAGGCACAGGTGCTTCCCAGGACCTACGATACCCAAGCTGTGAATTGGGGGCAAGTGGGAGTCCTTTGGGATCCAGAAAGCATGAACCCGGAAAAGGGGCGGGCGCTCCGTGGGACGTTGGAACACACTGCGGTGAACTCCCAAGGTTGCACATAGTTGCATCCAGACCCCACACACGGGTCCCTTCCGGGAGACATCAGACCAGCTGGGGGAGAAGGCACGCGCCTGCACTAAGAACAGTATGTCAGGGGCTGACTGAATCCTGAATGGGGTGGGGGGTGGGGGGAAAGGAGAAAACCTGTCTCCAGTAACCCCTCAGTGGGTGAAGCCAGCTAGAAAAACCGGTTGGGCCAGTCTGAAATCAACAATAGGTGTATGTGTTTGTGTGTGTGTGTGTGTGTGTTTTCTTTTTTTTGCTGTTTGTTGGTTTTTTGTTTGTTTGTTTACTTTTAATTATTTTTAAGTAAGCTTTTATCTTTTAATTTGTATTATGTTTTGATCTATCGATTCTTTATGCTTCTCTTTCTGTCACCCTAGTGTTGACCCTTCTCCCTTGCTTTCCAAATTTATCTCTTCTTCCTTCCATCTTCTGCTTGGTTCCTTCCTCTTTTTTTTTTTTTGAACCTGCAAGTAATTACATAATTGTATAATCATTATTTCATTATTCCTACACCTTTTACTTATATAGTATTTTGGTATTCCTCTTCTTTTTGTATACACTTCTTTGCTTGGCTGATTATATTGTATCATT
>CM052541.1:120268102-120474728 GCA_028533065.1 Trachops cirrhosus | reverse complement strand
ACACATGGACAAAACTAGGGGGGTTGGAAAGGGGAAGGAGGAGGGGAGGAATGGGTGGGTGGGCTGGAATGGGAATAAAGGATAGAAAAAATACTGACTAAAAAAAATAACAATAAAAAAAGAAACAAAAACAAAAAGCAGTAAACAACTGCAAAAACAACAAAAAATAGCAAGTGTAAGTGATAAAGAACATACTAGTTCAATGGCAGAAATGGTCAGATTGAGTTAAAAACAAAACAAAATTCAACTATAGGCTGTCTAAAAGAAAACCACTTCATAAAGACTCAGTTTAAATATGAAGACATAGGTTAAAAATAAAGCAATGGAGAAAGATCATCATGTTAAAATTAATCAAAGAAAGTAGAAGTAATATTAATTTCAGATAATACTGACTCAAACCAAAAAAGAGAGTCAGAAATAAAGGAAACATTACACAATGATAATTGGAACAATATTCTAAGAAGATATAACAACCTTAAATGTATGTGTGTGTGATAACATGTGAAAAACTGTTAGAACTGAAAGCAGATGTAGGAACATTCGCAGCTATTGTTGGGGACTTCAATGACTCTCGCTCATTAATTGATCTGCCACATCGGCAGAAAATCGGTAAGGATAAAGATAACCTCAAAAGCAATCTTAATCATCTTAACCTCCGTATCATAGAATTTCTTAAAATTTTGCCATGACTACTATGGTTTAGCCATGAAGCACTATGGAATTCTGGCAAAGTCTATGGATCTTTACTCAGAATAAAAATTTTAATTCATACAAGAAATTCCTAAAATTATAATGCATATCAATTACATTGAAATGCAGTTAACAAAATATTAAAACATATATTTGATACATAGCAATGTGTGTTTCTTTACTAAAATATTAAATAATAATGTCTAGTAATGAATCTAATGATTACTATAATTTTCATGTAGCAACGAATATAAAAGATATTTCAAGATACAACAAGTTTGATGGGGTGAGCAGGCCTCACATCTCATACAGCCAACACTGCTCTGGGTTGTTACCTATTAACAAGATTAAATATAATACATAATATTAATTATAGATTACTTAAAATTAGAAAAATCATTTATTTTGAAATGTTTCTGATTTGAGATCACAGATTCCCTAAATCCATTTACGAACTCCAGGTTGAAAACTCTTAGTCTAAAATCTGTGAACAAGTTAAACATTGTCAGACTAAAATTGACTAGGTTAAATCCCAAAGTGACATTCGCAGGGAAAGATGCAAACTTTTATATCTTTGAACTTCTGAAGTCTGGGAGTCCCTACTCTGTTAGTTGGGGTCTCCAAGGAAGACATCATGACATGGTGGAGGTGATTTATGGGGCTAATTGGTCAATATCATAATGGTTACTAAACAGAATTATTATTTTAACTGTTATGTTGATCTAAAATGTATATTTAGAAAGGGGACATAATTTTTATTGATGTGTAAAAATTTATAAATATGATCATCTTACAGGCTTCATCAATATATTTAAAGATTTCCATTAGAGTTTTTCTCTTCTGTTTGCTGTTGTAAGTTCTTAGAAATCTGGATTTCAAACTCTTATACTAACACATATATACAGACATGGAGTTGTCTTTCAGATTACCAAAAAATAATAATGTAGTATTAAATCCTAAGTTTAATAATGTAAATATTTTATTCTGTAGTAGGTATCTAAGATTTGTCTTATTTTTTATTTGCTTTTGATCACAGCTTATTTGTAGAGAAATAAGAACTCCAGTTTGAGAAATATTTGTAAGGAAAACTAATAATGATTTATTAGCCTCCTGTGAATAAACAGTATTATATAAAAAGTAGAAATGTTGAGGTATTGAACCATAGAAACTCTGTTTTTGTAGAGTTCTCATTAAAGTATTTAATCACAAGGATATTGATTTGTTTAAAGATTTAGCTCCAGTGGATGTACTGTATCACTATATTACATCTAGTGGCTTTAAAATTTTAAAGATGAAAGGTACTTTTCAAGCACAAAATGTTATAATATAATTATGAATCATTTTTATTAAAACTAAATATAAGTCATCCTCCTGTCCTATTTTTCCAGTTCTTGATTAAAATTAATTTTATTTTTTGTAAGTTACAATTATTTAAATAAAAATAAATGTAAAAGATATTTTGAAGTGGCAGTTGTTCAAATGAGTGAATAAAAACTTAATTGTAAAAAGGAACATTTGAAAAATTAATCCTTTCTCTCTGAAGGAAAATTACATATATAAAATCTATTACTTTTATTTATTTTTCTCACATTATAAAATGAGTCATCTTTTCTGTAATTGTAAGTTTACTTGTTCACATAAAATCATGTATGTAATTTTGATAAATATCCTTATCTATAGTGATTGCCATATAGTCTGTTTTTAGACTAAGCAGACTGTTTTTTCACTTTTAAAATATTCTCACTTATGGTTTCTATCAAGAATAATAAATAATCCTTGAAAAATAAAACATAATTAGGAATTGCATGTAGACATTTCAAGCATAAAATTTGAAAATAAAGAAGTATATACTAATATAAATATGGAAACAAATATCAATATAAATATAGTCATGAAAACAAGCTCAAATGTATCTTTTGACATTTGATAATATTTTATAAAAATATTTACAAGTTCAATATTTTATAATTTTTCTTCTCTTTGTTTTTAAAATATTACATAATTTGGAAAAATACATAGATCAGTATACTATAAGATATCATCACCTTCTGAGTGTCCCACCACTGAGTAAACACAGATGGGAAACAAGCCTCTTAGCAGCTACAGCTTGGTTCCAGAGTCAGTAACTGCCTGTCTACGAGGGAATCCTGAGACCTGAGTCTTGGGATCCTTCATACCACCACCATATTCTGCTTGAAACTCAACCTTTGATTATGTACCTCCCCACAAGAATAAGAAATTGTGTAACATGAACATTTGTATAAGAGCCATTAAGTAAGTAGATTAGAAACAGCCAAAGTCATAGGAAGATAGAAAACAAAAACTGGACAACTTTTAAAATAAGTTAATATGTATATATTAAAACTGCTTGTGCCTAGTGAAGAAGGTAGCTATAGAAGAACTGCCTGTAGGGACACATGAACAAAATATTTGGGATAGACTATTTCCATGTGGATATAGAGAGACCAAGTTCTACAACTTGAGATTGTTTATTGCTGGAGGAGTTTGAAAAAATTTTGTGCTAGCACCCATCTTAAGTTGCTATGTATGGTTTATGTCATAATAATATAATAATTATTTTATATGCTATATATTGATTCATATAAAATATAATAATTAGCTTAATTGCTCTTATACATTGAAAGTTAATTTTCATAACAATCCTGTTATAGTTAATAAATTATGCATTATGTGTTTAAGGAAATTAAACCTTAGAAAAGTTAATTGAGTATTTCTTGATGTCATTTTTTTATATCCCAGATCCAATAATTTTTTTTGATGTTTGCTATTATTTTTAATTATTTGTAACCTTTTGGTCTGGGCTATTAATTTGTATCTGGATTGTCCTGGAGGACAGGATGGTAAAAAGGATGTTTTTAGCTAACTTTTCCCCCCTTTTTTTATTGTTGTTCAATTACAGTTGTCCCCATGTCCTGCCTTTTACTCTTGCCTGCCCTACCACCCCCCATCTCTCACATTCAATCCTCCCAGCCCCAGTTATCTTTGTCCCTGGGTCCTCTATACATGTTCCTTGACCACCCTCTCTGTTCTTTCCTCTGTTACCCCCCTCCTCCCTTCCCTCTGATTACTGCAAATTTGTTTTTTCCATGTCTCTGGTTCTATTTCTCTCACTTGTTTGTTTTATTGATTAGGTTCCACTTACAGGTGAGATCATATGGTATTTGTCTTTCATCACCTGTCCTATTTCACTTAGCATAATGCTCTCCAGTTCCATCCATGCTGTTGCAAAGGGTAGGAGATCCTTCTTTCTTTTTGCTACACAGTATTCTATTGTGTAAATGTGCCACAGTAATAACTTTATAAAACACCGTCAACTGAACATTCATATAGGTCTAGAGGCTGGCCAGTTCTCACTGCTACTCCCAGTACAACTGTGGCATGGACCATTATCTTTTATTGAGTAGAAGCTAGATACTTAGAATAGTTCTTAGTGTCCTTCCTGTTGAGCCATATCTCCTTCTCATACCCCCACACAGTTTGTTCTTTGTTTTATAGTAGTGCTCTGAACAAAATGTTTGTGTCTCTTCAAAATCCATATGTTGAAGTCTTAATTCCCAGTGTGATGGTATTCGGAGGTGGGGGTCTTTGGGAGATAATTAGGCTTAGATGTAGTCATGAAGGTGAGACCCTCATTATAGGTTACCGTCAGTATATACCGAGGAAGGGACTAAAGATCTCCCTATTATGAGAGAAGGCAACCATCTGTAAACAAGGAAGACAACCCTAACTAACACCATGTCATGTTTGGTCTTGTCACCTCAGATTTCCTGCCTCTAGAATGTGAGAAATAAACATTGTTTAAAATACTCAGTCTATTGTATTTTATTGTAAAAGGTGGAACTGAATAAAACAAGAATTCAGAATGATCTTTTTTAAACTGTTAGATTAAAAATTAGAGTTAAATTCAAAACCCAAAATGTTATCATGGCCCAAGTCCCGAATGATGATTCTTGGTTACCTCACTGACTTTCTCATTTCCCGTCTTCCCTACTCACTCTATACCAGCCTCACATACCTTCTAGCTATTCTTCCTACCTGCCATTCACTCTGCTATTTCAAAGATTGTTCCTTCTACCTATAAGAGTCCCTTGTTAGATATCTGTAAGATCTCTCTCACTTTCTTCCTGTCTTGACAACCCATAATCTCTACCTCTCAATGTATACATTCTTTCTCATATCTTATACAAGTTAACGCAGTGTGCATCACTTTTATTTTTCACCCACCTCTGTATCTTCTGTATCACACATTTGTGTGTATTACGCATAACTGAGTGAGGTGTACCTTCACATCTAAAAACAATGGAAATTTTCTTCTTTTATCTGTTGTATTTTGTAGACCTATTTTTTTAAATTTCCTTCAAATCATTACTTATTATTGTAAGCTACTTTACATTTAGTTTTTACTTTGTTCTTTGAATGTCTTTCACAAGCGTCTTCTCCCTTTAGTTGTTTTACCTAAGGATATAGCTAAGATGTCCTTTATTTCAAGTCTTTTATTTCCAAGAATCAACAGTTACCCTTTACTAATGTTTGTAAATAAGAAGTTATGCTTAACTCCTATGAGAAGAAAATTTCATCAAATACTTTTAACTATTTATTTTTTTTAATTTTTGGCTTGATAATTTACATTAATTATCCATATGATTGCGATTACTTTTTAATTTTATTAATACAGATTTACTCCAAATAGCCAGTAAATCTCAGTTTAGTGAATCTGAAAAAAATTATTCCAAAGCAAATTCCATTTAAATTTTTAAATTTCTACATTCTCCCCCATAACTGCTATGAATCAAACTGGATCATGCTGAGGACTCATTTATGAAATCATCTTTGC
The DNA here is from genome assembly GCA_028533065.1 of Trachops cirrhosus. Taxonomy (NCBI): domain Eukaryota; kingdom Metazoa; phylum Chordata; class Mammalia; order Chiroptera; family Phyllostomidae; genus Trachops; species Trachops cirrhosus. Next base: position 120,469,183 of record CM052541.1, on the reverse strand, counting down.
TATCCTAAGATTAAATTTGGGGTTCGTTAGTTAAGAGTACGTATCTCCAAATAAATCAATGACTTCAGCATGATTTTAGCCTAGACTTTAAATGTAGCTATTTATTAAACCTCTTCTTCATAAAAGACAAGTATATTTAGGAATATACACATTGTTAGTTGAATCTAAAGGCAAAGAGAACAATTACCAGGTGGTAAGTTATTTCAAATGAATACGCTCTTAAAACACTCTTGTGTGCATATATAGGTGTTTGTGGTGAAAGCGGATAAATATTTCTGAAAACTATTCTTTCATTTCCCTTCTGATCAGAAAAAGTGGTAAAATGTTAGAAGGCTGACAACTTTCTGCTCTACTATGAACAAATTATAATCACAAGACTTTATGTCATTAGTCTAGCTCACAATTCTTTTAAAATTCCAATGGAATTTAATTTTTCATGCACTGACACTGATGGACAGTTGTTATTTTTAGACTCAGTACTGTAACAAGTCACCAGTGTTAGAAGTGCCCTGGCTAACATGGTGGCCATTACAGCTTTGATTGAGATTACTCCTGACATAGGTCGAGCAGAGCAGCAGACTGGGTCATGCTGTCCTGGCAGCTGGCCTCTTTTTCACCCTTGTGCTCTAAAGAAATAAGAACCTAATTTAGACCATGCAGCATTGTGGTGGTAATCATTTCTAATGGAGTGTGGTTACAAGATGTTGCAGCAATATATATATCATTCCACCCTGGTAATATATCTTCTTTACATAGAGCAAACAGTGCCCTATTTAACAGGAATGGTCACATTCATCTTGATCTGCCTGGGGTGTTAAACTTTATATGGTTGCTGAACTGATTTCCTAAACAAAAAACAGTAGAATGCTGAAACATGTTGGAACACAAATAAAATATTTTTCCTTAAGTAAGGATTTCATGCCATAGTTCTTTTCAAAAATCCTTAGATGAGTATCCAGTCATTCAAAGAACAAATGCTTTTGTTATGATTTTTATTAGTTTTTAATGACAGTTAAATATTAATGATGCCTATGGTTAGGGAAAAAGTGTAATACAGCTCATAAACTGCTTTCTTCAAAATTCAACTTACAAGTGTTAGAATTGGTTCCTCCTATTGAGACTAAAAGAAGTCAACAAGACAGATGGCAAACGTAGTCTAATCCTGTGGTGGGGAAAGACAACTACCTACTCAACACCCATCTCCTCTTCTTCCTTAGTAACACAACACCAGTTTTACTTCATGTGGCAATATGTCAACTTAAATAAATATATATATTTTAATCCACCATAAGTGTATATTTAATATATTTATGTATTATATACAAATATATATTTAAATAAATAAATATATATATATATATGCAGCTTTTCTTGCCACTAGAAGTGAATGAAATGTATATGGAAGGCATTAATTAAAGCTCATGAAAATATTTCTGAAAGAGGTCAATATTTAGTTATCAAACCCTCTATTTCCCTTACCTGACTCCCCCTCTCATTTTCTTGATGCCAAAAATAATGTTGAGGTCCTCAGTAAGCATCTTGTGACAATGCAATGACCTCAAGTAAGAAAGTCATATACTAATAATGGTCTAGACAGAGGAGCTGTCATAGACTGACTTCCCCTTGAATTTTTTTATGAGAGATAAAAACATAATTTTTACCATGTAAGCCACTGTTAGTAACAATCATCTTTTTTTCCCTCATTTTTATTGTTGTTCAAGTACAATTGTCTCCATTTTCTGCCCACCTCTCTCACCCACCCAGGCATCCCTACCTCCCAATCATCTTAATAGCAGAATTTCAGCCCTGTGGGACATAACCCAATGTGTCACATACTCTGAGGTCTTTACCCTTGCTGGTGTGAACATGAATCCTCTACAACCATGTGCAGGGTCTTAGAACTATTTGTCCTACTGTTTTTCTATGGCTCATTCCCCATCCTAAGGTAGTTTCTTCTCACACATACAAAAAGTTGAGCAGTTTCCTCTATAGGTATATGGATCTCAAAGACATATTATTTCTCCTACTCTTCCCTGAAAATTACATCTTACTTAGCCTCTCCAGTCTCCCATCTCTGTCTTCAAACATACTTAGATTAGCAGGTTCTGTTGGGATTCCACCTCTCAGTACTGCAGCCTAAAAACTACATCCAGGAAATAAGCTAGGGATAGGACTTATTTCTTTTTATCCTTCCCTCTTGTTTTTTTTTATATTAGCTACTTTTAATATCCATCTGTAATTATTTTACAAATGCCCAGTTTACTAATCATTTAAGATAAGAAGGTAATAAGTATCACTTCCTCAGGTTTGGAAACAATAATCTGGAACCCCTATTAATAAAACAGATAAAAATGACTCTCTTCTGTTTGAAGAGAGGGTGAAAAGCCATGGTTACTGTCAACTAAGCATATTTTCAGCCCCACAATATCCCATGTAAAGCGTTGGACTCAACAACTTTGGGAGAGTTGGGTCACAATTTGAAAACAGCTCATTTATGAATGCCATATTCACAAAATGAAGCTCAGTAACAAGTAGACATTTAAAATACAGTTTCATTAATTCAATATATATTTACTGAGCATCCACTACACTTTAGGTACTATAGAATACTATAGTGTGCTTACATGCTCTCTGTCTAATAATGTAGAGACATATGTATGAAAATAATTATAAAGCAATAAGTACAAATAAGTGCTAGTAGAATTGTATAATGGAAAGGTGTACATGGAGAGAATTTGAGAAGGTTTACTGATGAAATAAAGTTTGTGCAGATTTGAATGAATAGTGAAAATATACCAGCTAGGTAATATGGGACAAGCCAGCCTAGGCAGAGAGGAAAGAGTGGACAAAGCAATAGCTTTGCAAGGTAACAACCTTGTTTGCTCTGGAAATCACAAGAAACAATAATACAGGGTCCAGCCTGAATAATCCCCCTTTTTTAAAAAACCCTTTTATTACAAAATCATAAACATGTAATTATGTAAAATAACAATATCACACTCAAGCATATCATATCATATTTTAGGTGAAATGTTCAAATTAAAACTGTAAATTATTACACCCATATTATTACCCTACCAACCACACTCAGGCAGGTGTTACTTATGACAAACATTGTATTTTTTAAAAATTAAAGCTTTTATTTATTTTATTTTTATAAAGAGGAGAAGGGAGGAAGAAAGAGAGGGACAGAAACCTCAGTGTGTGGTTGCCTTTCATGCACCCCCTACTGGGGACATGGCCCCAGGCATGTGCCCTGACAGGGAATCGAATGAGCTACACTTTGCTTTGCAGACTAGCACTCAATCCATTTAGCCACACCAGCCAGGGCTGGATCCTTTATTTTTGAAGCTTAAATGTGTAGGTCATCCTGGAATGGAAGGCAGGGTCCAGAGTAGGAAGTGATTATATCATAGAATTTAGAGTTTATAATTAAGTTGATATTGAGTCATTGACTGTGCTTTAAAATGTTTATGGTTTAGAAAGATAACTTTGCTTGCAATATGGAAAATGGGTTCAGACTAAAGTTCTTAATACCATCTGCACATTATAATCTTTTGGTAGCTTTAAAAAAATATGGATGCCTAAGCCCTATGAACCTGAGATTCTGATTCTAATTTTTAGTCCTGGTCCAGGTCCTGTTTTGTTTTGTTTTCCCTCACCCAAGGACATGCTTATTGATTTAGAGAGGGAGAAAGAGAGGAAGACAGAAAGTAAGAAACATTGATCAATCAGTTGCCTCCTGTACATGCCCCAAGGTGGGATCAAACCCACAATCCAGGTATGTGCCCTAACCAGGGATCAAACCCACAACCTTTTTGGTGCACAGGACTATATTCCAACCAACAGAGCCACCCAGTGGGTTCAGTATTTTTTCAAAGCTCCATATATTTGTATACTTTCAGGCAAATCCTGAAAATAATGGTTCATATGATAGAATTGATAGGCAATTATCACTAATGCAAAAGTAAGACAGTAGGCAAAAGGAGGATAGAGGGCAGTAGGCAATAGGAATTAGAACCATGGTTCTCAAAATTTGATATGCATATGAATCACTTAGGATATTTTTCTAGAATGCAGATTTTTAAGTATTTTTTAAAACCAGTCAAATGTATATATGTGGAATAACATCCATTTTCATGAAAGAGTCCCAGTTTATTTTGAATCAGAAAGTTTGAAGATTACAAACAAAGGGCAAGAAAAAAGGGTTCATGAAATATCTAGAGCTTTTGTGGTTTGGATTTTGAAATTATATAATTGAAAGATAGACAACATACTGTATAATTACAATTACATGACATTCTGGAAAGGATGAAAGTATGGAGACAAAATAAAAAGATCAGTGATTCCCAACAATTAGTAAGGAAGAAGGGATGAAAATTTGGAGTACAGAAGATTTTTAGAAAGGTAAAACTACTCTGTACTATACTATAATGTTGAATGCATATCATCATTAATTTGTCCAAATGCATGGAATTTACTACATCAAGAGTGAACCCTCCTATAAACTATGGACTTTAGGTGATAATGATGTCTCAGTGTAGGTTTATCAAATGGAACAAACACTGCTCTGATGGGTGATGTTGATAATGGGGGTGTCTCTGCATGTGTGGGGGCAAGGGGCACATAAAAAATCTCTGTCGCTCCTGCTAAATATTACTGTGGGCCTACAACTTCTCCAAAAATAATGTCAAAGCAAAATTTTCTTATATAACACAAAAGTCTTTTTTACTTAATATAGTGCATAGTTGAGAATAAAGATAACTAAAAGTAAAAAAATCTCTCACATATGCTTTCTCTGCTTAACACATATACATAGTCATAAATTCAAAGATATATAGAGAAAAATATTCCTCTATGTAATACCCTTCTTTTTTAATAAAATAATTCAGTGATTGGCTAGATTTATTTTATCTTGTTTTGCTAAAGTTACTGTATTGCCTGGGTTTTGGAAATGTATTTTATTTGCCTCACATGTTCTTCTTAATAGCAGGTTATTGTTTATTCTAATCAGAACATTAGAAAGATTGAATCTTTATATTCATAAATCTTGTCACTTTAGTATTGTCTTCCCAGAAATAGTGGTAATGTCAGGAATGATATTTTTCTTTAGTAGCATGTATTCTTACATAGTATATAATATTGCAAAAGAGAAATACTATTGATTTAAGTATTCTGCTTTTAAGATTAAATTGATGAAAACTCAAACCTTGTATTTTAAAATGTTTATTCAAAATATATCTATTAGATTTTTATCCTGGATATACATGTCTGAATTATTCTCAACTATTCATTTCCCTTGATTTTCTTAACCAACATGGCAACTTCCTCACTTCTTTAGTGTCAACAGTTGTTATATTTTGCTCCAGTGTTCCTGTGTGGGGAAGGCAACTGTCTGGTAAGCTATCCTTGAAAGCAGATGTACTTGGAATGATTTCAATCAAAAGACTGTCTTTTTAAACTAAAATGCTTAATCTACCATGTGGGCAAATAAAGCAAGTATGATGTAAGGAGAAACAAAAAAAAAAAAAAGAAGGGAAAGGGAAGTACATTTTCATAAGAGAAAAAGAATAAATTATTTGTGCCTACCTTCTGAGTAAAATCAATAACAGCACACTTAGTCTGACCATAGATAACATGAGTTAAAATTAATACAACTTAAATAGAAAATTATATGTTCAAAGTTATTGAAGGCAGAGTATTTAATATTTTAAATTGACACTGCCCTAAAAACTTTGATAAATAACATCTGCTTGTTTCCTATGAAATTCAATTTAGATAAATCTGTCTAGCTAATGTTAGGTTACCTTTCTAGTATTTGAACTTTGGCTAAAACATATGTAGGCAAAAAGAAAATATAGGACCTGAGGAGAAAAGGGAGAGAGCTTAGTGAGTTTAGATATCTAAAACAATACTAAAGGACAGGTTACAGAGAATAAAGATTGGAAATGCTTAGAGAACAAGGTAGAAAAAGGGCATTTTATTTCATAAGTCATATAAATGTCTAGTCACTGTTATACACCTGAAACTAACATGATATTGTATGTCAACTGCAATTGAAAAATTTAAAAAGTAGTTTTAAAAGAGAAAATCTCATTGGGCAAAGTTAAATATGCAGAAAGACATGTTTTTACTTGTACATATGATATATAGCTCTACAGTCCATCATTCTATGAAACAGAAACATGGCCCTCTATCAGTTTGCCTACTCCAAACAGACTGCTTTCTTAGAATGAAGAAATTGCCAGTCTCCTTTCTTCCCTAAATATTAATGTTCCAATTCAGTGGTAAACAAACTATGTCGTCCATAGGCTAATTCCAGTGTGCCATTGGATTTTACATTTTTAAATGTTTGGGAAAAAATACAAAGAATACTAATAATCCATTATATGAAAACGTATGGAATTTAAATAATAGAGTACATAAATAAAGTTTCATTGGAATACAGCCATGTTAATTTGTTTAGGGTAACTTTCTATGGGTATAAATTTGCATTATAACAACAGAATTTAGGATTTGCAAACAGGATTCACAAAGCATATTTATAATTTTTTCTTTTGCAGAAAAAGTTTGACAATACCTGTTAAAATTGAGTAAAGCCACACCCTTAAACTCTTAATTATGACCAGATTCATACTCTATAAGGTCATTCATCATTTTCTTCTTAGTTAACACTAATTTTCATTTGTGTGTTTGTTTGTCTCTCTCTCTATATATGGTTGTTCTAATAAATATGTAGCCTGTCCAGAAAGTATTCAGCCATGTACTAGGAAAAATAGAGACATTTATTGAAGAAGATACCAGAGATATTGTGCATAGTTCAGTCATGCCTCAGTCCCCTTCATAGTAGGCACCTTGGGACCTCACACAGTTCTCCCAACATCTCTTCCTTTATTTAAAACATTCTGCAAAATCCTTTGTTGGAATTGCTATCAGCCTCCTTATCATATTTTCCTGAATTTCATCAATCGTCTGAAATCTCTTCTCTTTGACATGATTTTAGTTTTGGGAAAAGCCAGAAGTTTTAAGGCTCCACATCTGGGCTGTGGTGGGGGTGGGGTGAGACACCTGGGTGATTTAATGTTTCACCAAAAATTCTGCACAAGATATAATGCATGTGTGGGGCCATTGTCATGATGAAGCTGCCAATCGCCAGTTGCACATAGCTGAGGATGTTTTTATCCTATTGCATCTCTCAATTGACAAAGCATACTGAGGTAGTATACCTATTAATTGTTTGGCTTGGAGGGACATACCCATGATGGATAACACCTTCCCAATCAAAAAACACAATTAACATGATCTTGACCTTGATGCAACTTTTCTATGCCTTTTTCAGGCATGGAGAACCAGGCAACTTCCCCTGGGACAACCAGGCCTTTCTTGTAGATCACAGCTCTGACCCATGAGTCATCTCCAATTATGACCTTCTTGAAGAAATCTGGTTCATTGCTAGTGGTTTGTATCAAGTCAATGGCAACTGCAGCACGATGTTCCTCTGCTCTGGTAGCAGAAGCCACTGAATAAATTTTGCCACCCCATGCTTCATGCCAAGATCCTGTGTCAAAATCTCAGACATGGTAGTTTTTGGAATCCCCAGATCAGCTTCTAGTTCTTGCACTGTAAGTCGCCAATCATTATTGATTGCAGCCTGTACACATCCAACATTCTCAGGTGCTTTGCTTGATGTAGTCCTTCCAGAACATGGATCACTTTAAACAGGTTCTCGACCACCTTGGAAGTGTTTGTGCTCCACTTTTATTTGCCCTGCATTCATTGCATTGAATCCCAAAAGCTTTCTGAACCATCCAAAGAATTTCCGTGGAAGAATGTTCAATCTTAATGCAAAATCTGATGCAGATTTGGTGTTCTACTCATTCAGTCATTTTAAATGCCATGGCCACACAATGCACATGCTCACTCACCCACGAGTATTGCCTCCACTGACTAGTACAGTGAAGTCATCATTGTTCACACATGCACACTGTAGTCCACTCTCCTTGGTTGCCAGTTTACATTGATGTCACACAAACCATTCTCATTACATTAACAATGACTGAACTTTTTCAAGACAGACTTCCTGGGGTAATATTCATGCCTTATGTGTATTCTGGCTACCTTTTTCTTTAATATTTCTATTGAAATATTGACAATTCTCAGATCCTGAAACAGTTTAAGCAGACATGTGATAGCAAATTTAATTATAATGGAGACATAGTAAGGATGAATTATTTCTTTCTATTTATAATTTTATCATTGGTTTTTGGAGTTAGTGTTCTAACAAAATGAAGTTGAATAAATGATTAATAAAATGTAAAATTTATGTTAATTCACTTCGTTTTTGGCCATAGATATGTTTAAAAATATTTTTCCAAAAGCAAGTTGCTTCTCAGGCTTTGCTGCTTTCAAATATTTATTTGCTGAGTTGTGATAATAACTGTAATCAAAGTAATTTAAAAGTATATGTAAGAGAAGAAAATTATTAATTTATGAGTTGAAAGACTTCTGTGTTTCCTTCCATATTCAAGTTAAAGTGATGAGATATGAAGAAAAATGCCTTTCCTAGGTTCTGAGCACTGCAGGGCTTGAGTGAGGCCATTGTGTCAAAATTAAAAGTTTTTGGTTATTTTCATCCTCCAAAAGGGCAGCATAAGAAGAAAAGATTATTGTTTTTCCCTTTAAGTGTTGGAAATGAAATTAGAACAACTGCAAATGCATGTTATGGGAGAGAGGAGGGGAGGACTATTATTTGGACAAGTTTCCCCTTTTCAGTTTTCTAAAAATAGAAGGAAAGAATTCAGCTTGTAATAGAACAAATAACAGAAACCAGAACATTATGGATCTATCTCACTGAAACTGGGGTTGTGGTGAAAGAATTTGGACCTGGTACTTGGTTGCCTATGAAAATATTTTCACCATAGCTTCCTAAACCTTGTACTTACAATAAATGGACTAAAACAGGATGTTCTACAAGTTCATATGCTTCTAGAATACCACCAGAAAGAACAATATAACAAAGATTATGCTGAATTAAATTACTTTTTTTCCCTTCCAGGGAATACCCAGTTTGAGGGTGTGTATTCTAAAGGAAAAAACAGAAGTATATGGCAAATGTGAGTTAGCTAACTAAAAGGAGGGAAATGGTCTGGTGAAATTACTGATTGAACTTTCTCTTTTCATTAATCTGTCCTTAAAGACAACTGGTTTTGAAAGAAATTGAAGGCAATCCTAGGAAGAGAAAAATGTCAATGGCAGGGTCTTCTTGAAGGCTCCAACACTTTCCTATCATTCAAGACCTGATAAATAATCTGGTGATTAGTACAACTGTGGACACCATTCTCGAACAAGATTTAGAATGGTCAGAACTGAAAACATGTCATGGATGTGAGAAAAAGATGCTGTGCTGTGGTGCGTAGACAGCATTGCAATGATAAAAGGTAGCTTAGAAGTAGAGACTTGCCTAAACAATGTATATAAAAGTTTGGGAAGCCCTACACTAAGACTGTTTAAGGATTTAAAGTTCCATAGAGTAGTTATTCTATGTGGACTGGTTTTACTTTTCTTCCCTCCTTTAATATTTTCATTTTATTTTAATTTTTATAAATTTTTTTCCAAAATTTTTTGTTGTTCAGGTTCAGTTGTCTCCATACCCCCCCACTCCTCCCAATGCAACCCATCCCCACCTCCAACCCTTGATCCTATCCCCCTTTGGCTTTGTCCATGTATCCTTTATACATGTTCCTTGAGGACCCTTCCCTTTTCCCCCTGTTATCCCCTCCCCCCTTCCCCTCTGGTTACTGTCAGTTTGTTCTTTATTTCAATGTCTCTGGTTATATTTTGCTTGCTTGTTTGTTTTATTGATTAGGTTCCACTTATAGGTGAGATCATATGGTATTTGTCTTTTACCATCTGACTTATTTCACTTAGCATAATGCTCTCTAGCTTTATCCATGCTGTCATGAAGTATAGGAACTCCTTCTTTCTTTCGGCTGCATAGTATTCCATTGCATAAATGTACCACAGTTTTTTGATCCACTGATTTACTGATGGGTACTTAGGTTGCTTCCAACACTTAGCTATTGTGAATTGTGCTGCTGTGAACATTGGTATGCATACTGAGACTCATTATCATGTGTCACTACCACTAAGATGCTGCTGCCTTCCTGCTTTGATTTGCAAGCCTATGAGGTAAAATTGAAAAATCACCCTCCAACACACATGCATACACACATGAAACTTTGCTTACTTTCAGAGTTTAAGACAAGCAAAAGTAACTCTAAGTATGTTAAGATTACTTTTTGGCCTTGCATCTGACATCCTAAGGACAAGGAGATTCTAGAGACCTGGTCCATAAAAGTTATACTTACTTTTTTTTGACATACCTGATGTATCAAGCTTGGTTCAAATTCTTTACATACTGTTCTATTTTCCATTTAATCCTCATAATAATCTCTAAAATAGAAAATACTGTAATTCTAAAATTTTCCAGATAGAAAATGAAGTTTGGAAAAAGGAGATAATATTTCCAAGGTCATGGTGGATGCAAGGCATTGGTTGGAGATTTTGATGCACACTTCTTTTATCTCTTTGACAATGCCTTTCACAACTGTGGCATTTTACTGTAGAAAATGGGACCTAGGATTGCAAAATTATAGGATTAAAGAGGACTTTGAAGAGGACACATTCAAACTTACATTTCTAAATGATAAATTTAAATTTATTGAGCTATGCAGTGAGTAGTTCAAAGTCAATGGAAGATGCAGAACTAGAACCCAAGTCTCCCTAATAATGTACACTTATCTGATTATTAGGTTATGCATATTTGCTTTTTTAACAAAATATTTCTTTCATCCATTGAACATTTTTTTACTTAGGTAATTTTTAAGTAAAAATAATATTACTTAAAATTACTTAAGTAATTTTTTAGGTAAATTTTAAGACACTGAGTCTTAAAATGACTTGCAGAACAAATCATTTTATGAGGTGTTTATTTAATTACTACATTTTTTTAAAAATTCCATAAATTTTCAGTGAATCTGTCTGTCTTGCTGCTGTTACTGACACAGCAAAATCTTAATGTCTGTGTAGCTGCGTAAGGAGCTATCATTATAAACCATATTGAAAGATATCCAAGCACTTGAAATTAAATTGATTCCTATCCCCTCAAGTTACCAATCTTGAAACAAAATCAGAAACTTGGCAGGATGAGCTTAAATAAATGGAAAGACTCAAACACTACAATCTGAACCACAGACTTCTAAAGCTCTCTCCGGAGTTCTAATTAAGGATAATGTTGTTTTCTTCACGAAAGGGAGACACACTTTAAAACTTTATGGGAAAAAAAAAGCAAAAGAGCAATAGATCTTAAATCCATGTAAGAACTCAGAGAGAAATACTACATATTAATCCTACTGCTATAATTGAAGCTATTTTGAAGATTTAATTCTCACTCCTCCCTTTTGCCAAAGGCTAATACTTTTGCATGCCGGTGATAAGGTTCAAATTCCACAGGAGCTCAGAGATGTCTTCCTTGGGGCTTTAGGCAGCAATACTGTAGATAAAGATAGAATTGCCTCTATTATATGAGGAGGAATTTTGTATGCAATATAAAGTGCTTTCTTCTTTTAATTATCCTTTTGGTTTTTATTCAAAGTCTTTGAGCCTTTTCCCAAAGAAGCACTATTTTACTTTCTGTAACTCTTTCCAATCTTATCCACTGTGATTCATTTGCCATAACACTGAATAAAAAATAATGATAATAAGTAAAACATTTTCTCAAAGACAATAAAGTAGACCAGATCTCATGTACAGTATAAACTGGCCCAAAGCGATGTTGCTGGTATCATAGAATGTTAGAAAATATAGTGTTGGTATTTTTTAAATAGATTTGTAACATTTAACAAATGAGAGAACCACATTTAAATTATCTAAATTCCATTTTTTTAAAATCAGAAGATATGCTAATATTGGGGCTGTATTTCTGCATTAAAGCAGTAACTTCTACATCTGAATGGTCTGTAATGTCTTCAATTCACCACATAATCCAATTCTTCATAGTAATCCTAACATCTTCCATTCGTTTTTCTACATGATCAGTAAACTTCAGCATTTATACCTGTAATATTCATGGCTTTTAATATATGTAAGTGAAACTCAGTGCAGAAGGTAAAAAATATTTTTACTACCAACCACATTAACTTAGTATCTGCTCTAGATAGTAAGCAGTAGCATGTCACGATGTTAGAGGGTGGGCATAGCCCGTTTCCATTTTCTTTATCTCATCCAAAATTTGTCTGTCTCAATTCATCATTGTATATTTAATAACAATAAAATAAAGATATATAAAGAAAAATCAGATTTTTAAAATTTTTTATTTTGAAAAATTACCTTAAGAAAAAATTCAAATTCTATTCTCCTCAGAGAGCACAGGAAGTAATAAAAATTACTTATCTAGAAAATTATGTGTTTTTACATTATCTAGAAAATATAACAGTGTGATATTATATTCATTAGTGTCCATGCCACGGTGAAATTGGTCATTTTATTGAAAAACCAAAAATGCTATTTGCATAATATTTCTGATAAATGTTACACTTATAGGAAAATTGTTCATCGAGTGAAAGACAAGCCTTAAGTAGAGATTAAAGTTTACTTTAAGGGATGTACTTTACTTGGAATGTGAGTTTAATGCATAATGAACATACTTGTATACAACTTTTTCTAGAAAAAGTGGTTTTAGAAAATTCCAATAAACTGCAAAAATACTCTGCAAATTACTAGGAGGTAAATGTTTCTAATAGGGTATAACGGCAAGTATAAATTAATTAGAAATTTTTAAGAAGTATATTTTTGCATAATCCATTTACTTATACCACAAATATATGCATGATTATTACATGCCACACATTTTTTTTGCTTTTATGAATTTTACAGTTTAATGGGGAGAGATAGACATTAAACAATCACACAGATATATACATTTAACTGAAAGATTAGTGGTTATCAGGGTTTGCAGTAAGGGGGACAGTGGGCAATAACTGTTAGTGGGATGATGAGATATTATAAAATTATATAGCAGTGATGATTGCATAACTCTGTGAATGTACTAAAAACCACCAAACTGCACATTTTGAAATGGTAAAATTTATATCAATATATCTCAATAAAAGCTCTTATTAAAAAACAAAATCATGACTATTTGTGGCTTAAAGCCCCCATGACATTTATCAAGCTTAGAAAAATATTTAAAGTTATTTCTACAGCTTTTGAAGACCCAGAATTTAAAGGACTGATTCTAACTCATTTGCCACCTTTCTATGTGTCACAGGCCAATTTCCTGTTCTTTAATTGCCAAGCTTATTTGTCTTTTTGTGACTTTACCATTTCTGTTCTGCTGTCCAGAAAACCACTGCCCTGGATAGTTTCACAGTTCATTCGCTCTTTCATTTCACTGAAATCTCTATTTCAATTGGAAAATTGTAGAAGCAACTTTCCTGAATATAGTACCTGAAATATCTCAGTTTCACCAGTTTCCTCACCTATCCATTTACCTATATTATATATACACCCCTTATTTTATAACTCTTAATACTTCTTCATATGTCATATATAACTAACTTTACTATAATTAAAACTAGAACATCATTAATGTGTTTCCCCTCTTCCTCTGTAGAATGAGTAATTCTATTCTATTTTATTTATACATGGCTCTAGTATTTTTGAATGAGTAAACCCAAAGAAGAAAGATTGAATAACTGAATCATGCTGAGTATATTAGACATGATAATTAAACCTTAAATCTTAATTTTTCATCTGCGAGATGAGCATATTATTCCATGTTTGAAGATATTTTATGGTTGAAGAAAATAATATGTGCAGAATACCTGGCATGTACTCTGCTTACCTATCCTTATGGATAAGGATCTAGAGCCAACTGTTTCTTTATAGAAATTTCAGGGGTTCTGAATTTTTTCACGCCATCAAGGACAGAATCACATAAAAACATTGTTACCTTATTTTGAAATATCTATACTTAAATTCCAAAAGAAAAATAAAAAGAAAAGGAGAGAGAAAGTAAGAAGCAAAGCATTCAAATTTTAAGTATAATACACTTTGAGATCGTGAAAGTGGATATTGTTCGTGATTCAATTCCTTGAATTGACTCACTTAATGTCACAAAAGCCCCTTGAGTAATTGGATTACTAGTCCCACAGTACTTACTAAAGAAAAGAATTAGGTCTGCTGATTTATCCTTAGAAATAATCTGCAGAAAGAAGATTTGAGTGCTGGACCAATTTCATGCTGTCATCATCTAAAGGAGTGTTGCCCAAAGGAGAGCATAAAAGCTAAGGGTTTGAAAAGTCTGTAAGTTTTCTTGCTTTTTATTAAAATAATAACAATGGTGCTACACTGTATTTCCCCCTCAAAAAAAATCTCAATTTTGAACAAAATATTTCTAAGTGGGGAAACATGGGAACTTGTGCTTTAAAGAGAGTCTGAACTGTGCAACCATTTATTCAGGTGAGAATCATACAGTGAGTGTCTAATGTTTTTGTGGCTATGCTTGTTCTAAGGACTATAGTGAAGAACAAAACAGACAGATATTATTTCTCCATGGAGATTAAAATGTTACAGGGGATGTTGGCATTAAAAAACTAGCTAAATATTAAAACATGAATATGGAGTAGACCCTTGAACAGCATGTGTTTGAATTGTGTGGGTTCACTTATATGTGAATTTTTTTCAATAAATGCTGTTAATGTATTTTCTTTCTTATAATTTTCTTAATAATATTTTATTTTCTCTAGCTTACTCCATTGTAAGAATACAGAATGTAATACATACAACATACAAATATGTGTCAATTAATGTTTATGTTACAGTAAGACTGCCAGTCAAAAGTAGGTTGTTAGTAGTTAAGATTTTGGGGAGTCAAAATTTATGCACATATTTTTGGCTTCACTAGGAGTTGGCACCCTTAATACTTGCATTGTTCAAGGGTCAACTATATATTAAAAAATGCTATATGTTAGACAGAAACAACTACCAAAAGGAGAGAGAAAGCAGAAGTTTTCTGTTGTTATTTAGAAATTTTTATTTAAATTATCATTAGGGCATATTTCTCTGAAGGAGAAAAATTAGGGTGAAGGTCTACAAATGTTGGAGGAAACCAGGAAACGTGAGGGAGTTATAAGTTTGAAACCATAAGCAAAAGGAGCAGCATGCTGACATTCCTAAGAGAAGAGTTAATTGAGCCTGTTTAAAGAAGTGTAGTGTAACTTGGAAACAGTTCTGAAGTGGGCACATTTCTTTAAAAACTTTTCCTTTTCTTTCTTTTCTTTCTTTCTTTCTTTCTTTCTTTCTTTCTTTCTTTCTTTCTTTCTTTCTTTCTTTCTTTCTTTCTTTCTTTTTCTTTCTTTCTTTCTTCTTTTTCTTTTTCTTTCTCTCTCTCTCTTTCTTTCTTTCTTCTTCATTTTTTTTCCTTTTCATTATTGAGTTTGTTACAAAATGCAGCCAATGGTGTTCTAGAACAATTATGGGGTTCAATTGCCCACCGCCAAGAAGGGTGACTCCCAAGGCAAGAGTTTGGTCTAAAAGGAGAGGGGTTGTTTATTTAAAGGGTATAAAGATTTAGAATAACAGCAGATTTTGGCTGTCAAATCCTGCTCCCTTTAAACCACCCAAAAATGAATAGCCCTGCCTCCCTCTGCCAAGCCAAGCCAGACCAGTTTCAGAATATGCAACATCCTTCAGAAATGCAGAAGTCTGCAGCTCAGCATTCCTTGTCACAGTTCAGCTCCAAGCCCCCCTCACATGTCTATGTGCTTGGCCAGGCTATTCCCCTCCACCCCACCAACTGTGCTGCAGTTTTCTGCATGGGAGGGGCACTGAGGAAATTTTCCAATGGGCCTTCAGACCTCCAGACCTCCAGACCAACTGACACACAGACCTCTAAGCAGACCTTCCAACTTCGTGGCAGACCTCATGTTACTCTGCCTAATCCAATTTTAAATGGTCAGCTCAAAACTTCTTGTGCAGCCAAACATCCAGCTCTTCCTGTGGTGCATTAGTGGCCACCATTTTTGTCAGCTCCCCAGTGTCTTGGACCTTCTTTTGGCTGCTATGTTGTCAGGGCAAGAGTTCCCAGCCATGCACAAGAATCCAGTGTGGGCATTTACCCCCGCAGCGCTTGAAGGCGCTCGTATAAGGTTCCTGCCTGGCTATGTCATCAATCACTCTGCCAAGTCACTTGAAGGTGCCTATTCTCACAGTCAATTCATAATTTGCCCCAGGCAGCTTCTGCAGCTCCTCCCATCAGGAAGGCACAGGCCTTGTTAGGCCATGTGCATCAAACTGTGCTCTCTGCTCCCCTTCCCCACCCCCGCTTTTTGCAGGATTGTAGGGGTGTGGGGTTTGCATATTTTCAGGGACCCATGCTCTTTAACTCATTACCAGTTTATTTTTAAATCACTTAAGGATTCGTTGTTGCGGTTTTTAATCATCTTATGTAAGAGGCTGCCACAATCAGTATTGTATTTTATTTTTTAATAATTTATTTTTATTGTATTTTTCCCTTACCATTTATCACCTTTACATACTCTTGTACCTCCTCCCACCCCTCGCCCCTACCCTCCAGCCATCACCACACTGTTGTCAGTGTCCAGAGTTCTTTTTCAATTTTTTGCTCAATCCCTCCACCCCTCCCCCTCAACTCCTGCCACGGAACTGTTAGCATGCTCTCTATCTATGAATCTGTCTCTATTTTCCTTGTAAGTTCAGTTTGTTCATTAGATTCCACATATGAGTGAAATTATATGGTATTTGTCTTTCTCTGACTGGCTCATTTCACTTAGCATAATGTTCTCCTGGTCCATCCATACTGTTGCAGAGGGTAAAATTTTCTTCCTTTTTGCTGCTGAGTAATCTTTTTTAAATTATGGGCATTTTTCTTTAAAACACTACTGCTATATTTTAGTAAGAGGTGAGTTGGTTTATACTGGGATATTAAGGAAGTATGAATGGATGGGGTGGACAGGCTATAGATTTAGTTTAAAGGTTGAATTGACAGAATGTGAAGTGCGAAGAAAAAATAATAAAAAACATTTCAAGTTATTTATTAAGAAATGTGTATGGTGGGCTCTTGTGTTGCCTGTGAGAACAACTGCACTTTATAAACACAATCCAAGCCTGTTATTTGGATGAAAAAAAATCAACACTTTTGCACATTCTTGCACCTTTCCCAAAGGTCTAAATATCAATAATTGTTTTTATTGAGTATTGACATTTATACTCTGGATTATCTACACTTTTTACCCAATATCTCATTTGATCTTTAAAAATAACTTGAAATAAATATCCTTGACTTTCACAATTTTATAATGAAGAATACGGTTTAGAAAAGTCACTGTTAAAGATCTTCCAGCTAATATGTAGCAGAAGCTTCACTCTAATTAATGTTTGTCTTATTCAAAAACAACTATGGCCTTAGGTGTCAAACCTAAGTCAATATAAGTGTCATCTAAGGTGCTAGTTAAAATGCATACTAGCATGTATTGTTTGAGATATCAAACCTAGTGTGAATGTGAGATTGGTCCTAGGATTCTGTATTTTCAATATCCACACCAATAGGAATATGATGAAGGCCACGTTTTCATAAAAACTAACAAAATCCCCTGGCTTGTATGGCTCAGTGAATTGAGTGCCAACCTGCCAAGTGAAAGCGTTGCCAGTTCAACTCCCAGTGAGGGCACACGCCTGGTTTGTTGGCCAGGTCACCACCTGTAGGGGATGCATGAGAGGCAACCACGCATTGATGTTTCTCTCCCTCTCTTTCTCCTTCCCTTCCCCTCTCTAAAAATAAATAAGTAAAACATTTAAAAAATACTAACAAAACTCACCATGGCTGATGTAACTTATTTGGTTGGACCATTGTCTCATGACTGAAGGGTTGTGGGTTCAATTCCTCCTGATCATGGCACATGCCTGTGTTGTGGGTTTGGTCACTGGTCCAAGCACATACGGAAGGCTTCTCTCTCAAATCCATGTTTCTCGCTCGTCCTTCATCTCCCCCTTCCTCTCTCTAAAAAGCAGTGAATGAAATGTTCTCAGGTGAGGAAAAAATCCTGATGAAACTCTAAAATATTCTTTGGAGACATGTGGGAATGGGGGGTTAAGGGCTACAATGCTGCATTTCTGTAACACTCCAAATTTGACTTGGAAAGCTGCCTACTTCTAACTTGTTGGGATTTTATAGGAAACCACAGAAGCCTGTAAAACCACTAATCTCAATATTCTAACCTGCTGATGTATATCAGTGCTGAGGCACATGGGAAACCAGTACATGGTGAAAGTTTCAGTATTCAGGTTACTCTTTTTGATTTTCCTAGAAGATATTTTGCTTTCAGAGATATAGTTAGTTTAAAAGCAATGAGAGGAAGACAAGCTGGATTCTAAGACATTGTGTTAGAAAGAATATCTATCAAACAATCAACAGTTACACGAAGTAGGTCTGGAATAGAAATTTCATCTTGTAGTGGTACTTGTCAGCACATTCTTCTGCTTTAAGACAGCCCCTAATTCTCACATCCAGAGGGTGGATATCTTTCCTGTAAATTGTAATAAAATCTGCTGCAATTGTACTGTACACTTATGTCAACAACTCAGTTAGATTAAACTTTCCATTTATTTGACACATAGGTAATAAAAATAGTTTCATGTAATAATAAATGATATATAAAGCGTTCTTGAACTAAAAACTATAATCAATAATATTCCAAAATATTACATACTCAGATGACAAGCCTATTCTGAGCTTGTGCTCCTCCATCATGTAAAATCTGTGAACTTCATCATTATTTTAATCACTAACACTTATTTCAGAAAATGTAATAGAGGACCAAAGAAAGGACTGTTTAGCTTCTAAAGTACATAGATGTTGAAAACAACTTTTTCAACATCTGAGGTTGTTGAAACTTATATGATTTGTCCACTTCATACATTTGACAATTATAAAACTAACACCATAAATAATCATTAAAATAATAACAGTATTATTAATGCATGTATTACCATAACCATCAATTATCTTATTGAGAAGAATTAAATGGAAACAGTGCACAATGATGCATAAAAGAAATACAGAATTAGATATCAATTTTAAAGTACTCTCAGCTTTCACAGATAGTTAAGAAATGAAAATAAGATACAATTGTACCATTTTATTACCAGAAATTAAGTAGTTTTATTTAAAAGGCTAAAAGAATACTGACACACAGAGCTGTCTTTGAGGAATAGAGGACAAATTTCATAAAGATTGTGACTAAAGAGGTTAAGAACACAGATGTAGAATAAAAGAAAACCAGATTCAAATCCATTAGTGGGGTGTACCTGGTACGATTTATTTAACCTTCCCAAACTTTTTTTTGGTCTCTATAACTGGGAAAAAATATTGTTCCCCATTGGCTTTATTATACAAAAAATCATGTGAGGTAATGAAAATGAATTCTTAGACAATATTTTACACATAGCTCTCATGAGCAATTAGAAGATATGACTTTCAGGCTCTCAAATGAGAATAGTTGAGTTTAAAACCTTATTCTGTATGTACCACTTCTAAGACTTTGGGAAGGTTACTGAAAACTGAAACTCATTTTCTTTACCTATAAAAAGAAATGTATGATAGTTATAAATTTAATACAGTGGATTTGAAAAGTTCCTGCACGGAACAGTGTATGGTCCTATGTAGAATCTACCTCTCTATTGTTATTGTCAAAGTTCATTCTATTGTTTGAGAAGGCAAATTTATGATTACTGGTCACTTTTGCATATGCATTTTTCTGCAATGTTGCCTAAGCAGAGTTTTAATTCTAGTTTAGTTCCCTTTAAGAAATAATTATAGCTTGGGCATATTCACTTTCTTACAAGTGTGTGTTGACTTAGGGAATCTGAAAAAAAAGTTAGGAAATTAATTTTAGTAAGAACAAAATGATATAATGCATTCCAACAGCCAATTTTAATATTTTGTAAAATGCCCCTGACATTGCTTCTCCCATTATATTTGACTAAAATTACTAATAATTACCATTAAGCAAACTCAAATATATTATGTGAAAGTATAGTATTAAATATATTTTATTTCTTTATATTCATAAACATTTTGCAAGGCTGCCACCAATTCAGTATATAATTATTAGGACAACGCTATCATACACATCAATCAAAATGGGCAAGGGAGTTGTTAAACCATCATGTTTATAATTGACAGGAACATTTTTTTAAAGATAACTTTCTGTTCATGCAAGTAGGAACTAGAAGAAATATTGCCTGACAAGGATGCAAAGAACACAGTAGACTACTATTACTTTTGCTATCTAAAGCACACATAATGCTGACAAAAATTCTGTCCCAGAACATACATCATTATTAAAACACTAGGAACATTGTTACAGATTAAGAAAACATTATAAAAACACTAAGAACATTGTTATCGGGTGGGAAGAAAAAGGTAAACAAACATACACATTCAGAAATAATACTCTAGAACAAACATCCACATCACAGCTCTGCATTAACATACCTGAATATCATTAGTCTCCCAGAGAGACTCGCTATCAAGACTCCTCGAGGTAAGGTACATGTTTATGGACTCTGCCCTTAGACAAGCAGTGAGTGACATTTTATTTAACATAACTCACAAAACTAAATACAAGTATATCTTGAGCTTTTACATAACTTGGCAAAATTTCAGGCTGGAATGGCATGAGCTATTGATATTATTCATTTTCCTATGTGTAGAAAAAGACACAAAAAATCTCTCCATCAGTTTCAGTTCTAAAAGGGCTGGACTTGTAAAAACACTGTTATTATGAGAGAAAAGGTCACTGGTTTTCTAACCACATGGACTTAGTACCACCATAAAGTGAATTCATTTTATTAAATGAATGATGAGCCAAGAAGGTCACAGTGGTTTGAAAAGAAATATAGCAGGTCATGAGCTTATAAATCTTGAAAGAACTTTCTTTCATTTATAAGGGCCAGTGTTACAATACAGTCTGGAAAGGCACAACAAGCAGTAGGAGGTCAATCATGCTGATAAAATGTACCGATTAAAACTTTAAAAATATTGAGTGTAAAATTATACCATGTTTGTATATGAAAATGTGTAAAAAGAGACAAAGTAAGTTTATGCCATTTTTCAAAACATAACTCAGAATTAAGGGATTAATGAGCACATAATTCAATAATGTATGTTGTTTTTCAATTAACATAAAAACAATCAATTGAACTTAACTTTTACATTGTGAATATGACCATTCTGCTAGTTTTTGGTTATTTTTCAATAGCTTCATTAATTATAACAAACTACTCAAGTTTCAATAGAATAAATGAAGATAATTATGGTATTTCTTTAGTGCTATTAATTTGTTTCCCTTTAATTATTAAATTGTACCACAGCAGCAGGGAATCACCATTTTTTAGACACCTCTTTGATATTTTATTTATTAAAAATTTTGAGGAGATGGGAAAAATTTATATATATATGTATATACAGAAGTTCATATGTATTTATATACATACACATGCATGTATATATCACAACATATAACTTATTCCATTGTAATTATTTTAAAATAAATCTTATTTTATAGACAATATGATAAACTCCTATGCTATACAGGGAGAAAATTTTACATTCTTCACCTTTATAATATATAGGTTCATCTTGATTGGTAGCCTCTGTGCTTCTGGACTTGTGTGGCATTTTCTCTCATCAAATTAGAGAAGTTTTCTGCCATGACTTTTTCAAAAAGGTTTTCTATCCCTTGCTCCTCTTCTTCTCCTTCTGGTATCCCTATGATATGTATATTATTACATTTCATGTTGTCCTGCAGCTCCCTTAAACCCTCTTCATTCTTTCTGAGTCTTTTTTCATTTTGTTACTCTGCATAGGGTTTTTCTTTCTACCTTGTCCTCCAGTTCGCTGATTTGATCCTCTCCTTCATCTAGCCTGCTTTTAATTCTTCCTACTGTGTTCTTCATTTCAGAAATTATATTCTTCATTTCCTCCTGGCTCTTATTGATAATTTCTATGTCATTTTTCATGCTAGTGTAGTTCACAGTAAGTTCCTTATACCTTCCCTGGAGTTCTTTGTAATTTTGACTGAGCTCATTGTGCATCCTTATAACCATTATTTTTAACTTAATGTCTGACAGTTTGCTTGCCTTAATTTCATTTAGTACTCTTTCTTGGGATTTCTCTTTTCTTTTCTATTGGGGGCTGTTTCTTTGTCTCCCCATTCTTGGTGACTCTTCTTTTTTGTTTCTGCTTCTTAGATTGTTCTGCTGTGATTTTGTGGTGTGACCTTCTGTGTTGAGACCTGTGGGATTCAGTGGTGCAGTGTCCTTGATCTCCTGAACCTGATCCTCTTGGGATGCCTTTTATGCCATTAATGTGGTCTCTCTGATTATAATTGGGTTTTGTTCTTGTTGGGTTGTTCTTTGGTGGGTTCTTCCCTCATTGGCTGACTGAGAGAGTCACTTCACCCATCACATCTTGTATGCTGTTGTACAGGTCTGTTTTCTCTTTCGGGATCCATCACTGGTGATGTCAGATGGTGTCCCAGTCTGGCCCTAGGTAACCTGTTGGAGGCTATGAGCAATCCATAGTCTGTGGTTGTCTCCTTCCATTATTAATCTAGTCAAACAGTCACATGGTGGTGAAGTGGTTTCTTTCATCTGTCAGTTGTTATAAAGCTTCCTTCCAGCTATTGTTCCATTGGTTATTCTAGATGATTTCTCTACAGTTTAGTTGTAATTCCAGATTGGTTCTGGGAGGATATTAATGTAGCTTCTACTTATTCCTCCACCATATTGTATGTCCTGTATTAAAAATATATTCTATACCAGAGGCCTACTCTCCATGAGGAAAGACCTTGTTTGAGCCTTATTTCAACTACAGTCCCAACTAGCCCTCTGTCTTCACCTAAGAGGGAGAATAAAACTATACCACCAGAGAAACACACTCAAAGGTCCAAAGGAGTAAGTTCACTAAAGATTAAGACTTAATAATGAAATTATACTACATGTTCTCTTCCACCCACTTTACAACCAAACAGACAAACCTCACTATAATAACAATGGATTGCAGCTGAAAGTCCTAAAAGATGTAAACTATCTCTTAGGAGGAACCCCAAGTCAAGAAGGGAGGCAAAATAAGCACACAGAAATTTGAATTTCCTGACACCTATGCAGGGGAAGAAAACCTTCCTTTTACTCTCTTCAGTTGCAGGGCTGACTGAAGAATTAAACTGACATAAAGCAAATTAACAAGATTAAAGCATACAAATTCATTTAACATTTTTATTTGTACACAGAAGTCTTCACAAGAAAAATCAAGACCCAAACACAGATATAACAGAGACATCAAAAAATAGGAAATTAAAAAAAAAAAAAACTGTAACTCAGCCCCTCCCAATGTGGTTCAGTTGGTTGGGGCATTGTCCTGTAGACTAAAAGGCTGTGGGTTCAGTTCCCAATTAGGGCACATACTCAGGTTGTGGGTTTGATTCCCTGTTATAGCAGATAAGGGAAGGAAACTGATGGATGACTCTCACATCAATGTTTCTTTCTCTCTTTCTCTTCCTCTCTCTCTTTCCCTCCTTTCTTTTTTTCTTTCTAAAAACAATGAAAAATATCTTCAGATAAGGATAAAAACAACCACCACAACAACAAAACTATAATTCATATGTCATTGGTCCTAATGGAAAAGCTAGATAATATAAAAGAGCAGATGGATAATGTCAGTGAAGATACAGAAACTTTAAGAAATAATTTAAAGAAAATACTAGAAATTAAGAACATTGTAACAGAAATAAAGAATCCCTATGACAGATCCATCAGTATTCTGGACACAATTGTGTAAGGCATGACTGAGTTTGAATGTAGGTCAAAAAAGCTTCCCAAACTGATATGCAAAGAAGCAAAAGAAAGGACAAAAAAAAGACCAGAGAATTTAAGAACTGTGGGGCAAATACAAAATGTGCAACATATGTGTAATTGGAACACCAGAAGGAGAAGAAAGAGAGCACAGAGTAGAAGAAATATTTGAAGTTATAATGGCTGAGAACATTCCAAAATTAATTATAGACAGCAAAATACTGATTCTGGCCGGTCAGGAAATATCACAGGGTACAAATGCCAAATAAAAGTCTATCCAGGTGTGTCCAACATTTTGGCCACACTGGAAGAAGAAGAGTTGTCTTGGACCACACATTAAATACACAAACACTAATGAAAACTGATGAACAAAAAAAAATAGGTTTTAAGTAAATTTACAATTTTGTTTTGGGCTACATTTATAACCATCCTAGGCCTCATGCTGTCTGTAGGCCACAGGTTGGACACCCCGGCAAAGCATATCATACTCAAAGTGCAAAAATAACTACAAAGACATAGAGACAAATCTTAAAATAAGATGGAGGTAATAAACTTCACCTAACTTGTAGAAACTATATGTATACACATATATACACACACACACATATACACATACACACATACATACATATATATGTATGTGTGTATATGTGTGTGTGTAGTCTATCCAGAAAAAGTCCAGCCATTGCTAATATAACAAGAATGGTTTGCACAACATTGATGTAATCTGGCAGCCAATGAGAGTGGACTGGAATGTGCATGTGTGAACAATGACGACCTCACTGTACTAGTCAGTGGGAGTGGTAGACGTCATTGAGTGAGCATGTGTACTGTACGACTGTGTCATTCAAGATGATTAAGAGTGTGGAAAAACAAATATGCATCAAATTTTGCATTAAGCTTGAACATTCCCCCACAGAAACTATTCAGATGATTCGGAAGGCTGCAGCTATGGGTAACTGGTGATTGGCTGCTTCATCATGACAACATGACCACTTAGCTGATGCATCACATCTTGTGCAGTTTTTTGGTGAAACATCAAATCATCCAAGTGACTCAGCCCAGATATGGAGCCCTGCGACTTCTGACTTTTCCCAAAACTAAAAATCACCTTTGAAAGGGAAGATACTTCAGACCATCAATGAGGTTCAGGAAAATATCATGGTGTAGCAGATTGCAATTAGGAGGTCCCAAGGTGCCTATTTTAAAGGGGACTGAGGTGTCATTGTCTGTGTACAATATTTCTTGTATCTTGTATCTTTTTCAATAAATGTCTTTATTTTTCATAATACATGGATGGATACCTTTTGGACAGACCTCTTATGTAATGAAGGTGAGTCACTTCCATCATTCTGTGGAACTGAAATTTGAATCTTGGTAGCCAATACTTCCTATGATGCTTCAGTAAATAAAAGAACATCTTCCTTTTAAAAGGAAGTACATAATTTGAATATCTAGTAACTATATGGCAAAGGCTAAGAATTTTGAATTTAGAAGCTTTACACTTTGAAAAATTTGACACCTAGAAAGTAATATTTCTACAAGGATTTAATATTCCAGATATAAAATATACCCACCCTAAAATATCTTGCTTATTATAAAAACAAAAAAATTCCCAAGGGAAATTTTTATTTAAAACTCTGTTTTCTGAATAGAGACTGAGAACTCTTAGCAAGCCCCCTATGTATTATAGTATTTGTCTGCATCAAGACAATCACTTTGGAATAATACAAAGTTTTGATAGACAAATCAGTGTAAGCCAGGAAACAAGAGAAAATGTCTATATTTATCTAAAGACATTTAAGTAATTTAAACTTAACTCTAAAGCTGTTCCTGATAAAAGATAAATAATGACACCTCCTAGGAAATTGAAGCTTTTAAAGCGTTTATAGACAAAACTTCAGAGGTGTGCTATTGTCTCTATTGTCTGTTTCTCACTGCCACCATAGACAATTGGATGTGAGTTCTATATTTAATACATTCAGTATCCTTGTTACTTTAGAGAATGACTAAGTTTTCTTTTTTCCTTTCAATCGTTGCTTTTCAAGTGAAGACAGTAAGAGGAATAGTCTTAAACAGCACTGTTTGGAGACTGAGCTAGAGGTCAAAAAGAGACAAGTAAAGAATTGCATATTTTGTAGCAACACTATAACTTAAAGATATGTATGATATGATAACATATAGAATGGTATGCACACTTTGATGAAAGATTAAAAATATACTAATGAGCTTTCCTTTTAATTATCTCAGCCAGCACTAATTGAGTGTTCTCTATATGTGTCAGACATTTTCCAGTGATTCCCAAATATGTAAGCATTTAATTCTTAATATAGTTATCTTAAGATAACTATATGAGACATTATTATTATCATTTTGTATTATTTTAAACCATTGTTATTCCTATTTTACTGAAGAGAAAATTAAGGTAAAAGAAAAATAGAGTAGACACAGATATGAAAGAGAGAGAAGGGAACCTGCCCAAGGTCACATTACTCATCATCAGCGAACTCATGGACTTCACACAAGTTTGATTGCAGAGTTTGCACCCTTTACCACTATGCTATACTGCTCCTCAAGGAGAACTATACGAAAGTAAGACAAAAATAAAACTAGTAAATAAAGGTGAAAGAATAGTAAATATTCTTCTTATCACAGAAGTGTTTAGTATACAAAATATAATTCTGAAGAAAATAATCCATGTCTATTTTAATATGTACAAAATATTTCAAGAACATTTTAAATGAAAATACTCTAAAAAGGAAAAATCAAAGGAAGAATATGAAATGATAACTTAAAATTATTATAAATCTATTAAACAAAACTTTTTTACATTAAAATATGTTTTTATCACGTGAGAAAATACACTATTCTATTTTACAAGTATAGCATCTCATATGACAGATTTGTAAAAGAATCCCCAAAGGACATAATGCAGAGTTGATAAAGTTGTGAATAAAATGCAAGCTGTCATATCAATTCCAGTACTCTTGCCACTAGAACATGGCTCTCCCTTTGAAATCAATGGAAAGTTCTTTTTTTTTACTGAGAAAACTAAAATCTTGAGGAAAAATCCACATCATATTAAATAGCCTCTAAAAAACACATTTTAAACAAAGCAACTGAATCTTGATTTCACCATTGGCTTTTAAAAATGCATGACTCATCATTCATATCCCATCCTGTAAAAGCAGCCTAGAGGGCATTTTGGTAGTCAAGAATTAGCCCTTTGGTGTTTACTGTAATTGATTTGCACATTCATTTTTTAATTTGAGGGGAGTGTTTTGGGGCATTATTCTATATTTAAAAACTCTTCTTCCTCTAATAAGAATGAAAAACCTTTAACAAACAGGAAAGTATAAGCACACAGGTGTCCTATTTTACAAAGTTTAAAGCTCAACATATTATCAGGCTTATACTACAAATTAGTTCATTTATACAAACAATGAAGCTGCTGCATAGTAAGGTGCATCACTGTTGTAACAGAAACTGATGAAATATTGCAGGGTTTCTTATAGCGTTAGAAGGCCTTTCTTGATATTTAATCTCTTTCTGTATCTTTCATGTGTTTGTCAAACTCTTATAATACCATTTCATAGAATAAGTTTATATTTAATCACATTTTGAATTAAAGTTTTCAGCTCCCTTCAAATATTCTCAAGGTCATACATTCTTCATTTGAATAGTCCCGATACTGCTCCTTAGCACTTTCTCTGGATGTCCTAAGCTTGAGAGTGCCCCTTACCTGGTTACCAGATGTAAAAGAGAGTCTCATGTGCGGTGTAGTGCAAGTACTCCATCATGGAATCTGGGAACAAACTGCTGTTTACATAGTTAATTTGTGGATTCACGTCACAATTTGTTTAATACAGACATATTTCTTAATTACCTACTTTAATATATTCTAGGCCATTCTAATGGCATGGAGGATTCCACACTGATAAGAACAGAGAAAACCTTGGCTCTCATAAGGGCTTCTTTAGTGTAAGACCTTAAGTTATTGTATTCATGGAATGCCATCCAACAATGGCCTTTATTCTGAAAAGTCACTTCTGTTAAAATTCATAAACATTCCTTTTTCTTTCCCTTATGGAAAGAATGAGATTCAACCTTTTAAAAATATCAGCTTAAAATACATATGGTTATGACATAAATAAAGAAAAATATAAATTTTTTTGAAATAATAAATCTATGTCTTCTTCCTCAGGTACTTTTAAATCTT
Source organism: Trachops cirrhosus (assembly GCA_028533065.1). Classification (NCBI taxonomy): domain Eukaryota; kingdom Metazoa; phylum Chordata; class Mammalia; order Chiroptera; family Phyllostomidae; genus Trachops; species Trachops cirrhosus. Next base: position 120,441,030 of record CM052541.1, on the reverse strand, counting down.
TTTCTGCAGATCATTTAAGTAGTGTTATTGATAAATAAAAAATTCAAATGCTTGTTTTTTCACTCCCTTCTCTTTCTATTTTATTCCACTCTTGTAAAATTACAGCACCTAGAATCAGGCAACATTAAGCAATATTTAGGGTAAACAAAGAAATATAATAATGAGAAAATTAAAATTCAAAAAGAAAAGAATTTATTAGTAATCAGCATTTGACAACTTTGTGTATGCAAAATTAAATAGTTACAACAGATATTAAAAATGTCATGAATTCATTAAATGAGAATTCATCTAAGCTCAAGTTTTAAATTTTTACAGGTTACTACCAGACATTGTCATAATGAATTTAACCTGAAATACACCATTTCCCTCACATTTATTGCAAATTAACAGAAATAGAAAAACATTAGTGAGGCAAATCATGTTATCAAGCTGGTGGTTTGCAGACACAGCATCAGGATGATGGCACACAGACCAGCTCTGTCAGTAGACAAACTGCAGCAGAATTAGATTTTATGACTCAAAGGAGAATCTAGAAAGTGTCCACAGGAGAGTTATTTTTTCCATTTATTCCTCTGTCAAAGAATAAAAAGTACTTTTATAAAAGGAAACTATAATAGATATAAAAATTGTTTTTAAGTTTTAATTTCTAGATAAATATTTATATCTAATTATGGTACAGCCATTACTAATTAAATTCAAATTGACACATCCAGTTGGTGCACAGATCCAGAATTTGAAAACATGAATTCTAAGTAGAGTGAAACAATAGTACTAATCTTTTAGTGCAGCATTCATTTAAATCTGTTCTACAATGTCCATAGTTAGTCAAAATACTTGATTTATACATACATTGTTCCTATAATTGTTATAACAATGCCTTTTTGAAGAAAAAATTAGTAACAATGTGTCTGATTTTAGAAAGTGTACATGAAATTCCTACGTGAATAGAGACCACTCTTATTTATGTGGAAAATGACATCGATCAGAAATTCTGAAGGTTCATGAAAACATAAACGATGTCAACTGAATTTTAGCTCCCAATGTTTTTGTATTGAATGGAGAATCTCAGTTTTTAATTTACATTTAATTTACATAGTTATATTTCTTTCTAACTATAATCTTCAGTGAAAATTTGGCATAGCACAGCTGTAACTGGTCTTATAACAACACATTTTCTGAATAAAGTTTTGCCAGCTATATCTTTGAAACTGTATCAGATGTCACAGGAGAATTACTTTTTTAAATCCTTTGATCAGAAATTCTGTGTCTGTTTCGCATTAGAAATGAACACCTTAAGAAATATATCACAAATTCGCATCAAAATGAATGTTGCAAGCTATGGAGGGTATAAATTTATTTATGGAGGCATTTATAATGAATGCTATGGTCATATTTATTTTATTAGATTGAATTTAGCTTGATATTATTGGAAATCTTGACGTTGATGTTAATAATAAATAAGTTAACTAAACTGAAACATTTATTTTGTCTCTGTACAATCCTAATCCTTACTACAAAATAGTGTGTAATATGTGTCCAATTTTACAAAAAGAAGGGGAAATTTAAAAATCAATTTATTTGTGTCAATTGTTTTATCAAGTGATTGTTTCATTATAATTTTATTATGGAAGCCAAGGTTAAACAAATTATACAACTCTTCAGGAAAGATGAAACTCTTTTAGAAAGAGATTTGTTCAATGGTTAATTTGAAAGAATTTGCTTGACTTTGTATAAGCATTAATATTCAAATAGTTATATTAAATTAGTGCATAATTTAAAGTAACTGACATTATGTTCTAAAGAAAAGAGATGTCTTTGTATCTGTGAGTGTGTATTACTTCTTAGAACTCAGTTGATAGTATACACATACTGGTCATGGATAATAATTATACAATACTGCAAATGATAAAAATATCAGCTGTTTGTAGGGACAACATCAGTGAAAGCAATTGGTATGTACTGATTCTACTCCTCATAATCTTTCAGGTCATGGATTTTCCCCTTCATTTTGTAGTTTAAAAAATGTGGCCTATTGATGTTTTTAAGTTACTAACCCCTGAGGACACTGACATGAAAAATTGTAGCCAGGAACAAAACTAGGGGAACTCTTCTTCCAAAACTCCTGCCTTTTCCATTATACCATGTTATTTCTAGTGAGAGGTTTTTATAAATTTGTTAAATAATAAGACAGGAGTGTTTGTCTGATTTAAGCTTCTGTGTTGATTAATCTTCAACAGTTAGATGTAACTCATAATAAAACAGGCCCTCTTAATATCCTTGTGTTCCCTTCCCAGATATCCATGGAATATTATTGTGTACTGGTCAACATAATTGCCTATTAGTTTCAGTTTTATCAGTTTTAATTTTGTTATTTTAATTCTGTGAAAACACTGAACCTCCATAATATGCTATCCTTAGATTCATTCATGTAAAGCCAAATTAATCTGTATTTGTATGTATGCGTGTGTATATATATATATGCGCATATATGCCATATTTGAGAGGAAAGGATAGAGGATTTACTAAGAAAATATGAGATTATAATGTTAAATGCAGAAGTGAACTGGCAAGATTTTTATATATATTTAAAATGTATATATGAGGGGGACCCCCAAAACAGAATTTATTTATAAAAATGTATTTATACATTTTTTAAAAATGCATATATAAATGTATTTATAAAAATGTATATACTCTTACATGTTAAACTTTAGTCACCTTTAAAGTACTCTCCATTAGATGCAATACATCTTATTGAGACATTTTTCCACTGTTCAAAACTGTTTTTGAAATCATCGATTTTGATGCCTTTTAGTGCTTCTGCTGCTTTTTGTTTCACCTCTTCTACATTGGCAAAATGTTTTCACTTTAAGAACATTTTTCATCCAGGGAAACAGAAAAAAAAAGTTGCTGGGGGCAATATCAAGTGACAAGGGAGGCTGTGGCATGGGGGTCATGACGTTTTGCTCAAAAACTGTTGAATACTCAGCACAGTGTGGGCCAGTGTACTCCTAAATCACCCATCATGACTTGGAAAAACACATTGAAAGAGTCTTCAAAAAAATTCACTGAAGCCCGAACACACCCTCTCACAACAATATCACTTTGTACACTGGTACATATGGGTTCCCAAAACACAAATCTTGTGGGGGAAACCTGTACTACAAGGGGTCTGCCCTGCAGAAGTTAATCCTATTTGGAGGGCCCCCATTTGTATTAATCTATAATATGTAATAGTACTAGATGCATACATATGTATATATATTTATATATATGAGAGAGAATTAAATATGAGAGGAGGGAGAGAGATTTTTATTTTGTATGCATTAGTATTTATACCATATTTTATACCTAGAATATTTTGCAATCTGAAGTGGATGTCCATGACAGGGTGATATTATCATTCCCACTTTAAAAATAAGGAAATATGAAGCAGAAGGAATAAAAGACTGAACAAATTCAGGACAAAGTCTGACTCACTCTTTATGATGAGTTTTCACATATTAGAGCACTAAAATTAATCCGACAAGTAGATATACTGTTTGAAAAATTTATATATATATGTATATGGTGTCTTAGCTAGCTATCTAAGTGTTCCTATAAACATTTTTTTTCTTTTCTTCAAACTTCAACCATTTATCTGAGGTGTTATTTTTCTTCTCTGAATCTAATTTTACTTACTGCCTGTGTCTTTCATTTAGCAACTCAGATCCCATGGAATGCTATAATGAAGGAAAAATCAGCAGTGATATGGGAATCCTGACAGTGTGATTAATATGTTGTGTGGTCTTGGCTACGTCACTAAATTTCCTGCACCTCCTTCAGTTTATTGACAGGGGTAGAGAGACCAGCACGTTGTGCAACAGCCTGGCCAAGTGCGAGGGAGCAGAGGAAGGTTTTGCTGAAGAACGTGCTTCTGGAGTCAGGCAGCTGGATTTGAATCCTGGCCCTACTACTTTTTTCTTTTTTTAGTTCTTTCATCTGTAAAAATCAAGATTAGTATTAGTAAATTCCCATAGGTTTTTAATGAGTATTAGATATGCACTGTATTTTCAATTACTGCTATTATTATTGTAAATCTTGACTAAATTACACCATTGCTCATTCATGTTTTCTTTTATATCATGCTATAAACTGTTATTTACATCCAGTATATTTATCTAATTCAATCGAATTATGAACATAAATGTATCCTTAAACTCTGAGCAGCATGAGACTTCCCTAACATATTTCTAGACAGTAGGTAATGTCTGTCCAAAAGCAGAAAATACTTTTTATAACACTTAGGTGATATAAAAATAACTTAATAAGAAAATGAGTGAAGCAAAGGAGAAAATAACTCAGTTGCCTGATTTTCACAGATAGCCCAAAATATAGTGGCAAAGGAGAATGAAACTTATTATTCTTTTATTTAGTGATTCAGAGGTGAGAGGTTCAGCGGGGATCACCCAGGTGATCAACCAGGCACTACAATTTCTTCTTCTATGTCATACTCAGTGTCTCCTAAATACACTCCTTATCCATATGCTTGAAGCTGACTCACTGGTACCACATTCCCATTTTGCTGTTAAAGCAATTTTCCTGTTAAAATGCATGCCCCAGAATTTGCACTCATTCCTTCAGATTACATCCTCCTGGCTGGAATGTAGACCCAGGTCCATCTTTAGCAGCAAGAAGGTATGTTTTCTAACTAGATGTTTATGTGCCACCTCCAAAGAGGGAGGAAGGAAGGAATAGATACTGGAGTACAATTTGCCATATTACAACTCAGCTGATACTCCTGAAAACAATAAAATTTATGGTCCCTAATTCAAATTAATGTCTGAGATTGAAGTCAGGTGGCATAAACTGAGGAATAAAGGGAAATTGCAATAAAGACAGGAAGGCAGAAAGAGCAACATTTGGCATATTTATTTTTCCCTCAGCTTTCCTAAACTGTTTTCATAAAATCTTCATCCCCTAATGAACTGATATTTTCTCAGCAAACACTCAATTTGTTTCATTGTAGTTGTTCCCCAAATGGTTTCTAAGGTTCCACAGTGTTTGAAGGGAAGTAGTTTGGGAGACCTTTGGTAAGCATCTTTTTTTTAGCATCAACTATTCACATTTTTTTTATTGTTGTTCAGTTACAGTTGTCCCCATTTCCCCCCACTGCTCACTCCTGCTCTGCTTACCTCCCTGCCCACATTCAATTCTATCCCTGTTGTCCTCGTCCACAGGTCCTTTATTTGCATTGTTCTTCCATATTCAAAGAACAACATGTATTCAAGCTACCTTAATGGATTGGGTTCCATTGAGGATGCTGCAAACTCACCAACATCAAGAACACCTGGGTCTCATGGGCATATCAAGGCTGGATATGAGAAGGTGGCAGGGAATCTTTTCATCCTCTCCTTGTTCTCATGCCTGTTTGTTTAGTTAAATAATTTCTGAACTGTGTTCTGTCATCTCTCTATGAACTTGACTCTAGTAATGATTAATCATTTCTGTACAGTCATAACTCTAAGTTTTTAGCTCTGCTTTCTTTTTCAAATTTCCACATTCTTCATATTTTTATCATTTTTTAAAGAATATAACTAGCTTTGCATTCTTAGTTATTATAAGACTAGTCACCTCAAGCACTGATAGGTCATTCAGATGACCTATGGGCAGGTAAGAATAGCTTAGTGGGCTTTTACCACCATGTCAAGAATATAATTTATACCTTTGTACTTAGAAATTTTTAAAATTGTACCTGCCTACTTGTTTTAAGTTTTAAAAAAATCTAGATCCAACTTGTTTTATCTGATAGAATTCATAGTGTATTTTTTAAACTTTTAAAACTGTGGGTGCAAAGTGATGTGGATAAGGAAAAAATAATGCATTGAATTATACCTAAAAAGTATATGTCTTTTCAATATGTATACATTCATACATCAGCTTATATTTACACTAAAATACTTGATACATTTTGTAGGCATGCATACCTTTAAACATTTTTAATTACAGCATGATTCTTAGATAATTTTTTATGAATGTAGATAGGAGTTCATGAGAACAAATAACAGTGCAACTATATAGTTTCATCTAGAAATTTGTCTTAAGTATTTGAAATATTTTCCAGAAATATATATTTAATTCTGCTTATTTACTCAGGTAAGTTTATATACTAACAGCCATGGCTTAAACTATTTACATTACACAAAAAGTAAAAAATAAATATGTTTTTTGTGTTTATGTATTCTGCAGTGCAATGCCCACTGAGTTGTCAATAAACAGATTTTATATAAAATCCCTTTATGTGAAGTGAGATCGAACACTTTATATTGTATTTCCAAACTGTCTAGAGAGGAAAAGCAAAACTCTGAATAGTCAATAATATTGATAATTTTGATCAATTATCTTGCAACTGTAAAAAATTTATTTTGATTGATTTTAGTTTCCCAGAATTCCTATCTATATTTCTCTGAATAAAAATCAGTTTCATAGCCTTCTTCTAGAAATTTTATGGTAAATTTTAAAGTTAAGGTCATTTTTTGCTTGTATTTAATTTTAACCACAATGTGTCTAGCATCATACTTTACACATTGTAGTTGCTAAATAATTTGAAGGATTTTACCTTAGGGCTCAACAGAGTAAAAAAAGTACAACTTAAAATACAATTTATAGAATATGGACATTTGAAAGATTCTGGAATTATGTACTTCTCAAGGTAATAATTTCAAGCACAATGGTCAATAGGTATCTAAATTTTTCAAAACAAAATTTATAGGGTATTATAAGTATTGCTGAATAGTAGATAAAATGGCAATTGGACTAGTATATATAAAAATGTGTCAACACATAAATATTAGATGTCAATTATATATGCCAGTTACTAATTTAGCTGCTGGACATAGTATGATAACCAAAACTGAAACTCCCTTATTTTGTGAAAAACATTATTTTAGACAGTGAAAACAGTCAACAACTACTATAGTTGTTCTGCACACTAGGAGTGGTGATGGGTGCGTAATAGAAAATATAAGCCACTATACTAGTGAATGAAGAGTACAACAATTTCAGATAGAGGAGCTGTCATTTGGCATAGGCCTGATTGAAATGAATAATAATAATAATAAATAAAAACTGTAAGGGCATGTGAGCTGTTGAATGCTGAATCACCAAAAATACCCTGCCAGAATAACTTGTTCAAAGTCAAGTTTATTAACTTCAGAAAGGAGAGATTTAGAATGAGAAGTGTTTCATCAGAATAGGGATGGATATGTATAAAGTATAGACTCAACTAAACTTAGACATATCTTAAAATACAAGCATCTAATTGTGATTAAGCAAAGTTTGTAATTTAATAGTTTAAGATTAATAGACACGGCAGATGTGAATCTTGAAGCAAATCAATAAATGAAGCAAATCAACAAGTGAATAGTTGTTTAATGAGTGAAATTTCCCCCCAGTGAGCAACTTAATGTATTAAGAAGTTTACTCAGATGATTAATATGTTATACAAATAAATTTGGTTTCAGGAATGCCTTGAATCTAAGTGTAGAGTACAGTCTCATCTTTCTGGAAAATTTTGTTTAGCATAAAGAGTTAAGATGTTTACATCCAGTGGTAGAAGTTTCAGTCCCTACAGTTGCATGTTATTGGATGCAAATGGTTTCAGTTTTTAGCAGCAAGAGTATTTCAGGCAGAAATACACTAAGTGCAGGAACACTAAAAAGTAAATGAAACAGATTTACAGCAGCACAGAGTTCTGTTTCTAATGCTTAGCACAACCTTCTGTACAAGAACTCAGTAACTGTTCGAATGCCCTGAGTCTTTCTTGTCAAGCAAATGGCTCTGGGCCTCAGTCTCATGCCCTATTGAAGAAATAGCTTGTCAAACTATACAGAACAGAGAATGTACTACTTATTACCCTCCTAAAATCCCTTCTATTCTTTGATATTATAAATCTGTTTTTTATATTCACCTGTGAAGTAAATAGATATTATGATTGGCAAAAGACAATCCGAGATCCCCAGGAAATAGCTACTTTATATGTCTTTTTTCTTTTTCTTTTTTCCTACCTGTTAGAAGATACTTTGCACACAAATTTTAACTGGTCAGTGAATAGTGACTGAAGAAGATGATAATTGTTTGTGATTGACTTCAGAATGTTAAGAGAAAGAGTAAAATAAAACAAATAACAAGAGCAATAAAAAATAAAAAACAATACAACTAATCTACTAAAAAAAAATGAAGTTTCCATAGTCAGGACATTTCTGAACTCCTCTCCTTGGTTGTTGTACTGTAGCTTTTAGATTATAGGCCCATCAAAAATCTTAAACTAGGACTCAGTAATAGTTGAACCCATACTTGAAAATTAAACGTGAATCCAGATGATCTGAGAAGTTTGTTGGCTAAATAGTAAGACTCAGGTTTAATACTTTAGTAACCCAGTCACAAAGAGTGAAAGAAATGTAAAAGACAGCAGTTTGGAAGCCACACAATGTGGATAACTAAAGGTGAGATAAAAGTGACAAATACTGGTAATGGATCTAACCTTAAAAATCAAGGCATAGAAATAAATAACAGGTACTAATAGAAATAAATGATGTAGGGTAGAAGATTATGATGCTAAATTATTTTAGTGGCACATAAATTACTTTTCTTAAAATTTTGCTAATTAAAAAAATTGGCACCACAGATAATAGTATAAATTTCCAAGTCAGTGTCACCTTGAATTTTATTCTTAGTTTTAACATTTTGTTATTGCCTTCTCTGTGTTGTAGGGAAGAAGCTCTAAATGTTGGCATGAACAGACGAGCAATAAAAGTTTTAAGACTTTGGACAATGCATGTCATGTCGGCCTTTAAAGTTACCAGAGTATCATCAGGCAGGTGCTTTTAAAAATGTTTCCTGTGTTAAAAACTACTTGGAAATAGCTCAGTTTTTTAAAAACTGATTGTAAATTCTGTTTTTGAAGGTTACGTATCTTCTGGTATTAAAAAGAAGTTGAGATTAGAAAAAAGTTCACTGCTGAGAATCTCAATAAATATACCTGTCAATTTCCTCTATATTATTATTTTTAAGAAAGACAAGGGGGAAAGTCAAATAACTACAATCAATAAGTTATTATAATAAGTACAAGCAATAAGAATCATGAAGTATTAATTTTTGATATTTTGAGGTTTTTACAACCTTTAGGAGCTAACTCACCAAATTCCAAAAGCTGGGAATTAAAAATTTTGGGTTTATGTGCCCAATGTGGTAGTTTTTGTTGTTGTTGTTTAAATTAGCTTACTTCATGGAAAAGAATAAAGAAAAAATATGCATGCATGTGCATAACAAAAGGATCAGAGAAGAGAAAATGGTAAAGGCCCTGGAGAAATTTATGGGCATTTCTTGCCTTTGGAAGTGAAAGCCATTTCTACCTGTGAGCTGTATGTCATCTATCTTTGGTCCTTAAGCAATTCAGCTGAAATTTCTATGAATTCTACTCAGGGTTTATGATGAATATTCATTAATCGTCTAAGAAAAACCTTAGTTTTTTAAGAGGGTTAATATCACATAAGGTTTCCGTTGATCTATATTGTGGACTAAATCCTTGTGAATATTAAAAAGTAAATTAGACTTCCACTCAGGATGGCAGCATAGGTAAACTTGGCTCACCTCCTTCACCTTCTCACATAACCACATCAAAATTACAACTAACTTGTAGAACGGCCATCACTCAGAACCATCAGAGATCTACTTGAATGAGAGTCTGACAAATACAAAGTTAAAGAAACCAACCACATCCATCATGGTAGGAGGGATAGAGATATAGAATGAGTTGGTTCCACATCCACATGTGGTGGATAAAAATGTGGGAGGGATATCTCGGGATTAAGGAGACCCAGGCCCACACAGGACCCCCAGCCCAGAGTTTCAGTGCCAGGAAGATAAGTCCCCATACCTTCTGGCTACAAAAACCAGTGGGCACTGACTCAGTGGAGCAAACTCCTGGAGTCCCAAGCAGTTCCTCTTAAAGAACCCACACATGGACTTACTCAGACTCACTCTCTATGAGTTCCAGCACTGGGTTAACAGCTTGAAAGGCACAAGTGGCACAGGGAGGAAATGAAATGTCTGGCATCAAAGCAAGAGCTGGGGGACAACTTTCTTTTAGACAGAGAGGCAGGCAGAGGGCATTGTCCGTTTTCTAAACCCTTCTCCAACAAAGCCACAGAGCAGGTGAGTGCCATATCTGAGACCCCATCAACCTGGTTAACACTCTTTGCATTGCCCTGGAGAACTGAGGCTCCATTCTATACAACTTACAGCTGTTAACAGTGACATTTCCATATGAATGGCTTGTCTTGGCTCATGCCCACAACTTCCTAAATCCTTTTAAATAAATAACAGCAGAGTTCAGTCCCATACCACTTTCTTTTTTTCCTTTTTTTACAGCTATTTCCTTGTTTTCATAAGAAACATCCAAGTTGTACATATGACAAACAGCTTCAGGTATCTGTACTGACCCCCTGTGGCCAAACAGTTAACACCTGAAGCATCCATCACTTTAAATGTGAAAAGTCTTATAAAATTAACTTATAAATGGGAGGTGACAGCAGTATACAGCCTGGCCTCTCAGACTCCAGCACCCCTTATAAACCAGCCTACATGAAGCTGCAGTTATCTCCAGGTTCAGATGGTGGCAAAGAAAGCCCTGTACCTCTTTCAAAGTGATCCCAGACATGACACTAACAGCAGCCAGACTAGATTCACAGCTTGGCTTTGCCTGGGAATCTCCAAGCCCAGCACAAGTAGCAGCCATCTCAGATTGCTTTATAGCTCAATCAGGAGGACCCCAGGCAAAACGAAGGTTGAGGCTGACCTTGCCCTGCACTACCTGGGAAACTCCAGGGCCAGCACAACCAGTGTATGGACAGATACAGACAATGTCCAGCACTACTACCTTGCCCCTGCACAGCTGATCCTCTGTGGAAGGCAGTGGTTGGTGTCCAGTGGTCACAGCCAGTTCTCGCTACTGACTGGCCTGGTAACTACCTCCCATTGACCTGCCAACATCAACCAAATCTCAACTACAAGAAGAAGGTATACTCAGCTCACATGAAAGGCACACCTCAAATATCCAGCTTAGGTGATAGGAGAGTCTCAGGCACTAGCTTATACAGGACAGCTACTTGCATTAGGCCACACTACCAAATCAGGGAGTCATATAGCAGCTCTACTGAATACATAGAAACAAACACAGGGAGGCTGGTAAAATGAGGAAACAAACAAACGTGGCCCAAAGGAAAAAACAGGTGAAAACTCCTGAAATATGACTCAATAAAATGGAGATAAGCAATCTATCAGATGCAAAGCTCAAAACATTGGTTATAAGGATGCTCAAGGAACTTAGTGAGGACCTCAACAGCATAAAAAAGATCCAATCAGAAAAAAAAGACACTAATTGCAATAAAGAACAATTAACAGGGAAATGACAGTAGGGTGATGAATGAAGCTGAGAATGAAATCAATGTTTTGGAACATAAGGGAACAAAAAACAACCAATCAGAACAACAAGAATAAAAAAGAACCCCCCAAAATGTAGATAGTATAAGCAGCTTCTGGGACAACTTCAACTGGTCCAACATTCACAATGTATGGATGCCAGAGGAGAAGAGAAAGAGTAAGAAATTGGGAATCTATTTGAAAAAATAATGAAAGAAAACTTCCCTAATTTGGTGAAGGAAATGACCATGAAAAGGCAGGAAGCACAGAGAGTACCAAATAAGATGGATGAAGAGGTCCACTCCAAGACACACCAAAATTACAATGTCAAAGCTTAAAAATAAAGAAAGAATCTTAAAAGCAACAGGAGAAAAGAGGTTAGTTACACACAGAGGAGTTCCTGTAAGACTGTCAACTGACTTCTAAAAAGAAGGTTTGCAAGCTAGAAGGGACTGACAAGAAATATTCAAAGTCATGAAAAGAAGAGACCTACAGCCAAGACTGCTCTCTCAGCAAAACTATCATTTAGAATTGAAGGGCAGATAAAGAGCTTCCCAGACAAGAAAAAATATAAAGGGGTTCATCATTACCAAAATATTATTATGTGAAATGTTAAAGGGACTTATTTAAGAAAAAGAAGATCAAAACTAGGAAAAATAAAATGGCAATAAATACATATCTATCAAAAATTGAACCTAAAAAAAAAACTACACAAACAAGAACAGGGACAGAATTATGGATATAAAGAGCATTTTGATGGTTGCCAGATGGGAGGAGGTTTCAGAGAAAGGGTAAAGAGGTAAGGGATTAAGAAATACAAATAAATAGTTACAGAATAGCCAGGAGGATGTAAAGTACAGTACAGGAAATGGAGTAGCCAAGGCATTTATATGCATGACCCAGGGATATGAACAATGGTGTGGGGATTTCCTGAGGGAGTGGGAGGAGCTGGGTGGAGAGGGGCGGGGGGGGGGGAATTGGGCAACTGTAACAGCATAATCAATAAAATATAATAAAAACTACATGATAAAAAAGTAAATTAAGATTAGTTTCTTTGTCATCCTTACCCTCTTCTTTTTCCAATTTTTCTCCTCCTGCTCTCTTTGTTCTTTTTTTTTTCTCTCTTCAACCCTTCCTCTCTTTCTTTCCCTCCTTCCTTCCATTTCATTCCACTTGTACACTGCTGCTTGACCATACATATGGTATTCCAACAAAACAGAGATGAATAACATTCTTGGCAGGCTTTTGTTTGGGACACTTAAAGTTTGGGCTTATTCTGACATGCCCCTCATGTTTTGGGATTCACAGTGTATCCAAGTATATGCTCCATTTCTTCAGTGATTATGTCTCTGTTGTGTCCTGGGGATTAACATTGTTAACACACTGAGGTATCAATGATCTCAATTTCTGCCCATGTGTACTGTTTCTGGTCTCTATTCAGTGATCTTTACAAGCTCTACCATGAGGATACAGGTCATTACCTTGTGGTGCCCTCCTTGGCTGGGTGCCCATGAGAAGTATCTTGCCCCAAATGTCCTATAGGTATTGCTAAACCATACAGCTTACATCATCCAGAATTCACTTCATAAACACTAAAAATTTAGTCACATGATAGTTTCCTTTAGTTATCAGAATCTTGAATTTATTTTAAGAGAAAAGGTTTTAATTAAAAAATTACATGTAGTATAAAATGAATATTTCATATAATATATGCTATATGTAATGGATATAAAGTCCATAAATATCAATGAAATTTTTCAGTTCTTCCATTTTCAAACAAGTAGAAACACTTCTTCCTTTAACCACCTTCTAAACTTTACCTCATGGAAAAATTAACCAATTTTTTAAAAAGATATTATTTATTTATTTTCAGAGAAAGGGAGAGGGAAAGAGAAAGAGACAAAGAAAAGCATCATTGTTTGGTTGCCTCTCACATGCCCCCTACTGGGGATCTTGCCTGCCACCCAGGCCTGTGTCCTGACTGGGAATCGAACCGGTGACCCTTGATTCACAGGCCAGCACTCAATCCACTGAGCCACACAAGCCAGGGCAAAAAATTAGTAGGTTTTTTAAGTAGTTAAATTTCACTGGGAAACTTTTATAGATATTAAATAAAAACTGGAAAAATCATCTAAGTAAATAAGCAATAGTCTAATTTTACTTAATTATTCTTATATTAAGAATTTAATAAAAGAAGGTGAAAGGATTAGACAAAGAACATATATACATAACTTATAGACAGAGGCAACAGTGTGGTGATGGCCAGAGGGAAAAGGGGTGGAGGCTGGGTGAAGGCAGGCAAAGTGGGGGGAAATGGAGACATCTATAGTGTCGACAATGAAAATAAAGTAAAAACAAAAACAAAAACAGAATTTATATGCACAATGTCATAGTTTCTATTTTTTAAATGACCAGCCTGAGGCTCTTCCCTGTGTCTATGTCCTTTTGATACTACCTTCTTATACTATCCAGGACATAATTATGTGATTTGCCTTGACAATGGGACAGCAGCCAGTGTGACACAAGCAGCAGCTGAAACAGTACATGTTCACTGGAGTTGGCCCTTCCTTTTCTGGGGTCTTTCCAGCAACATGAACTACTAGCCTGCTAGAGAATGAAGGATGATATGGAAGAGATATGATGTGTCCTAGCTCAGAACTGACCCCCTAAACCTGTTTCAACCTTCCCCCTGCCACAAAGAACTATGTACTAGTTCTCTGAGACATCCAATATATGTAAGTGAGTTACTTATTTCCATATGTTTTAAACATGTATTAGTTGCATGCCATCTTTGGGATAATTTAAAAATAGTCATACATATACTTTTCTGTGTTTTGTGGTCCAGTTGGGAAACTTTAATAATTTAAAGATAAATTATTTTATCTTTATTTTTGTGATTTAATATTGAGTAATATTATATAGTACATATTGAAAAATTGATCTAATGTATTTCTAGATTGTCATATTTCTACATAACCATCCTCTTTGCTATTCTTTCTCATTCCATCATTTTATGTTTGTTGCTTTTTATTTACCATTATATCAAAGTTATTCTGTAACTTAATTAAAAAAAAACATGAACTAGCCAAATTAAAGGTAGTTAAAATATGACACATGTAAGCATAAATAATTAGAAAATTTAATGTTCTTAAATAATAACATTTAAAACATAAATATTGCATATAGAATAGTTCCACAGATTCTAGGATACATTTAAAATAGGCTGTAAAAACTAGGAGCAAAATAGCGAGTTAAAATTTCTTGGTCTTTTAAAAAAAAGTCATTAAATTCAACATTTCATTTCTTCTGTAATACTTGGTATTTTATTTCTCTTAATTATATAACATGATAACAATGTAGTGCATTTTTAATTAAAAGTGTTAATATTTAAGATGTACAACATCATATTTTGATATCCAAACACATAAATGAAATGATTACTATAGAAAAGCTAATTAACATATCTATCTCCCACAGTTACCTTTTGTGTGTGTGTGTGGTAAGAACACCTGGAATCTAGTCAGTATGGTGAGTATATTTAATAAAACTGCATTGTACACTGGAAATTTGCTAATGTGACTTGGTCTTAAGAAGAATAAGAAGAATGCAGATATACCATTTTCAATAAATTTGAGTTTCTGTGTTGATGACAACATTACTTTGAATAGATTATTCATGTGAGTTGGAAGCCATCCAGTACTCCAGCATGTGGGTGAAGAAGGCCATAACTCAGTAAAGAATTTGTGTTTGTTTGTTTGTTTGGGCCAGAAAATATACATACTTCTGGAAGGCAAATATCTGAACTAAGTTTGTTTAGTATCTGTTTAACATTTTGTTTATGAAGTTTTGAAATATTATTAAAGAGTTATAATTATATGTAGGCTACCATATTTGTTAATTCAATATATAAAGGAGGGTGAGGGCCAGGGAAGTGGGAAATGGGGAAATATCACATAAACAATAATAAATAAAAATAACAATGAGGAATAAAAATATGACTAGAAGAATGGATAGGAAAATATGTTGAGATTTTAAAGATGTAAATAGAACAAGCTAATTGAGGAACTAAGATTGTTATTTTGGAGGCAATATGATAATAGATTCAACTGAGAAAAAAATAAAAATCAGAAAACTAGGTTAATGGCAGATTTGCCATCTGTCTTCTTTTAAATGGTTTTGGTTAAGCACTTTCTTATGCCACTTTCCTCTTTTTTATTCTTTTACAATGTACTCCTTCAATATACATTTTGTTCTTATATTAATTTTTTAAACAATTGATAGGCCCCAAAACAACAAAAAATCATATAAAAATTGAAGAAGGAAAGTTAGTTAAAACAGCTAGATCTATTCATCAAGCTTCTACTCTGGGTGCCAAGAAATATACTGCTCACTACAGGGGGTACCAGGTCTAGTGACTATTCTTGAGAATAATCTCACCAAACTTGGTAAGCCTGAAACTGCAATGCTAAATCTTATATGTTTTTCACTTATTTCCCATTGGCTCAATACTGTATTAGTTAAAACACTAACAAAAATGAAAGAGTTCTTGACTTTTTTTCATGGATTACACAAAAAAATTGAAAGTTGAAAATAATATGAAATAAAAGAATATTGTAAGAGGTAGCATTTGATGGTCAAGAAACAAATATTGATAAATATAAATGGAATAAATCTACATTAAGAAAATATTTGTGTTTTATATAGGCAATACATGGGGGAAAATTGACAATAAGAGATAATTTGAATTTTAAAATGTATGTATCTGCCAGAGTGGTTTGTAGACACTCTATGGGCAATGCAGTATGGTGAATTACTTCTAAGTCTTCATTAACAAGCTCTCTTGAAGGAATCAGGAGACATTTTGGAGCACTTAGAAAGAGGTATATTTAAATGACACTTTTCATTAAGAATCTAAAACTGCAAATATATTAACAGTTTTTCATAAAATAAATTGGTGCCAAGTAATACTAGAGAAATGAATGTAGCAAACAGTTACTTAGAGAAGGAGAGAGGAATTACCTTATTCTTCTTTTTTATTTTCTAGTCTCAGTAACTCAGTGATAAATATACTGGGTTTTCTAATGTGAGGCCTGAAAATTAGAAGCTAATGTTATATTTGTTAATTAAACTCTAATACCATTTGCATTTTATATTTCTAGATAATTTAGCAAACTCTTCATGGGCTAGCTAAATGGCTTAGGCCAATCTTCACTATTCCGCACCTGTTTGTTGGTTTATCTAAATATATTTAACACCAAGTTAGAAGGAGGAACAGAGGAGAGAAGAGAGAGAGGAAGAAGAAACAGAGAAGAGACTTTATTTCTATTCAATGGGCAGAGAATGAAGCAGTGACAACATTCTTCTCTTAATAACATTTTAACCCTTTCTCAAGGGCAGTTCTTTCTCAGGGACCATGTGATCTCCCTTTGCCCCGGCCAGGTGTGGAAAGATGCATGTTATGTTGACAACTCCTCTTGGACTATGGCCTAATTTACTATATCCCCACCTTCTGTTCCTCACCCATAAGAGAAGGTAAATGAGATGAGCCATGCCTTTCTTCCACATCTAAGGATCATCCTCTTGTGATTACTACCCCCAAATCACCATCTTTTATAATTATTGTTCAAATATAGCTGTCTCCATTTTCTCACCACCACTTTCACCCACCCAATGCTCCTCACTTCCCACCCTCAATCCTCCCCCTTTTTGGCTTTGCTCATGGGTCCTTCATACTTATTCCTTGACTTATTAGTGGGAGGGGCTTAATCATCCAATGTGGTTCATCTCTCCCAGGGTCATAAGTCAGAAAGGTTATTACATTGGGTTACTTATTCATACAATTTGTTTCTACAATTGGAGGCAGAGAATTACTGACTCAATCATTCTATTTTAACAGGAAGTTTAGTAACACTAAGAATTAAACCAACTGTGTACTCAAGTTAGGGACAGCCAGTTAAGGAGTTTTGCTTTATTTGTTTATTTGGTCTCAATCAAATTTGGACAAGTTTGACATCTCTTGGCCTTGCTTTTCTCATCTTTAAAATGAGGTGAACAATATTAGCAAACATAAAGTTGTTGTGAACTTTAAGTGAGCTAATCCAAGCGAAACTCTTAGAATATGGACTTGATAGTATTTTATGTATTCGCTCTGCTTATCAGTATGAGTATTGTCATAATTTTATTTTCTTTATATTATACTTTTAAAATATATTTTACTTTATATATTTATATGTTTTACATTATATTTTACGCTGTACTCACATTCTTCATCATCACACAGTAACTAAGATCTTCAGACTTTGTTAATGACCTATACTTCTTGAAGATATTTATGGCTGGAAGGAGGTGAGAAACCACAAACTCTGGGAGCAGTTACTGGGCTTATTTCTGCTTCCAGGGCTTGTGTTTAGTTACCCTGAAGTAGAGCCCAGAATTTATTAAGTACAATATTGGCAAAATCCCAGGTGATTCCAATGCAGGTTATAAAATGACCTTGCTTTCAGAAAAGCACTCTAGGGTCAGTTAAAGGATTCATTCACTTATTCACTCATTCATTCACTAATTCACTTATTGATGCATCCATTCATACTTGGCCATATGCTTTTATTTTTTAAATTGTGTATTAATGATGAAAAACTTTATTTTGCATCAAAGTATCTGGAAAAGGAAGCTGCATTTGGAGCACATTAAACATGAGGAATATCCATATACAGTGAGTACAAACTCAGTTACAGAATTATTTCCTAGCTATTGCCAAATACTCCATTACCAATGCTTAACTGAAAGTAAAACATGATTTGCCACATTAGAAGGCTAAAAGTGAAATATAACAAAATTTAAACCAGCAGATGTAAATGTAGCACCTATTTATATTCAAAGAGTATCAACAAATATTTTAAAGAATCAAATGCTGAGGAAGAGCTCTGGCAGTAGGTATACTTCACCTAAAAACAAACCAGAAAGCCAGCCCATGATTTCTTTTGGCCATTAATTGTTTGAAAAAAGTTATGAACGCTAGATGAATTTAATGACAAAAAGAGCATTTTTTGGCTAAAGTTACAAAATAAACTTGTTTTCTGAAAACATTTAGGAAAACATTTCAAGTCATTTTCAAAATGTCTGATATGCTGATCGGCCATATGCTTTTATTGATACAAATTCATAATTTATACACATTCTCTCTCATTTTATTATATCCTGATGATTAATTTTTCTGATACACTTGAGTATCATTTTTAGAAGACTGTAAGTAAATAATGTTGTAGTAGTTTTTCATATCTCTATAATATTTAAGATAGATTCAGTATTCATTTTTTGTATTATGTAATAATTTTGTATGTTTGTTTATTTGTCCTTTTATAACTCTCAGTAATGTTTTAAAGCAGGGGTCGCCAACCTCCACACTGCAGGCTAGTCCTGGTCTGGGCCTGTTAGGAATCAGCCTGCACAGCAGGACATGAGCTTGAATGCAATGTGCTTGAATCTTCGTAAGACCATACCCCTGGCCCCCATCTTCCACAAAACAGGTCCCTGGGCCAAAAAGGTTGAGAATCACTGTTTTAAAGTTTTCTAAATGTAGTTCATCTTACATTTCTCTTTAAACATATTCCTAGTTAATTTTTGTTGTAACAATTTTAAGAGATAATGCATGTATAGATGTAAAATTAAAATGATGATGAATATATTGTATTACTCCCTGCTTCAGATTAAATCTTTGTTTTGGGTATGTGTTTTAGGGTAGTGAAAATGAACAAGTTTCATAAACACATTAAGATAATCAGATTATAAGCATAAGAAGAAACAAGTTTCAAGTTAACTTCTATGCTGCCATAGTCTTCTTTTACCTAAAGCTTTTACTCTCTTCACTATAAAGTTACAGGCTTTTGAATGCTTATGATATCTTTATTGCCAGAACAGACTAATTCACTGCCTCTAAAATTTGGGGCAGAGGTCTCAATTCCATTCTACTATAGAAATTGTCTCCACCACTATGACATAATAATATCCTGACATTATGACAAGGAATGTTGTCATAAAATGCAGTCTAATGACAAAAAGGGAATAGATTTATCTTAACAGAACTGGGTTGTTGTGGGAAGAAATATAGAGGAAAAGAAATAACATATCCACAGTATGATGAAAGCAAAATACTTAAGATCAGTGCAGGACTGTAATCTCCATTGTTCTTAATATGTATTATACTACCACACTATAAATCTATCTATGTTAGTAAATATGTGCTATGCTTAAAATAGTTTTGTAGAAAACTCTACAGTCCTTGCTGGCATGATGATTTATGTGGTTCTCAGGGTTGTGTAATATCAAATCCAACCTAGACTATTTCTTTTCCTGAAAACAAAGGACCAGGCACTTCTGAATTGCAATTAATATTCACTTACTCTTCATCTCTGTAGTTTCCTAAAGCATTCATTCATTCATTCACTTATCAACACTTTAGCATATCTCCCAAATGCCAAGCACCTGGATAAATTCCCCTGTTTGGCAGAGTGAAGGACACTAAAGGGTCAAGATCCTTTAGTTTAGTTTATTTAGTGCAATAGTAAGGACTGCTTAGTAATGTACATAATTTTAACTAAAGTTGTTAATTTGAAATTAAATCTGATTATGTGAAGCTTAAGGAAAACTAGACAAAACTAAATTTTGGTCTGTCAAAGACCCAAAGCAAGTTGATGGTATAAGAGCATTGAATGATAATGTTACAATTTCACTAAATTTCTGTTTTTGTTTCTTTATATTTTTTCTAATACCAAGCACAGATGTCTATGACTATATCTAAAACTCTAAAAATTGAGTCATATTTTCTGTGTAATTTTATATTTTATTAATTATTCCATAGTCATTTCTATTACATCTTTTTCTTTTTGTGTTGGGACTACTCTTTTTTTAAATATGACATATTTTCATATTCCAAGTCATCTCTTAACTATAGACCAAGACATTTTGATGTTGATCTATTTTGAAATAGATCAACATTTAAATTTCTCCTCACAAATTTAATTAAAAATTATTAGAGTCTCCTTTTGTCCACTGCTGTTTCCTGGTTTGTTTTAAAGGACCTAGGAAAGGAGTCTGGCAAAATTTGATCAATTTCCTTTCCCACTTCTCAGGAGCTGTATGACCTTGGGTGATTTTAAAGCTACAAAGCTTAATCATGTACTTAAGCTGCTTATTTTATAGATGGAACTGAACTTCAGAGTGACTAGTTACTGATTTGATTGTGATAAAGCTATTTCTAAAATCTGGATCTTTTAATTCTGGTAATGTTTTCTTATCTCACAATCTAGGGTTTTTTTAATACATTCTTTCTTTTAAATATTTTATTTATTTGCTTTTAGACAGAGGGGGAGAGAGGGAGAAAGAGAGGGAGAGAAACATCAATGTGTGGTTGCCTCTCACACGCCCCCTACTGAGAACCTGGCCCGCAACCCAGGCATGTGCCTTGATTGGGAATTGAACCAGGTACCCTTTGGTCACTGGCTGGCACTCAGTCCACTGAGCCTCACTAGACTGCACCACACAAACCAAAGCTCACAACCTAGTTTTTAAAAGCCCTTTAAATGTTGAAAATGTAATAATTTTCTATATATGTTTTAATGTTGTCTTGAGTATGTGAATATTTCATAATTATTTAATTTTCTACATAATTCCCAGTGACTAGAAAAGTATAGAACAAACACCATTGAGAAAATTAACATTAGGATTGAATGATTAACTGACTTCAAAATAAAGTCATAATTTTATTTTTAAAGTAATATTTTCATTCATGTGGTCCTACTATTTTTGACCCAGCATTCAGTAAGTCAGAGTCATGAAATTATGCCACCCTCTCCCCCAGTCCTTTCCCTATTTTATCTATCTACTCATTCAAAATATTTTCAACAACTATTGATTGAGCACCTACACCACATGAGGCACTCTTTAGACAGATGATACAGAAAAAAATCAACAACCAAAAAACAAAAAACAAAAAACAAAACCACTGCCCTTGCTCTAATGGAATTTATAGTTTTTCAAAACAGGCAAGACTGTAGTCAAATAAATATAACAGAACCACTTTCCTGAAACATACACGCACTCATACAGGATCACATAATATTTACCTCGGTCTAGTATTGAGAAAAAGATGCATACAGTGAATCAGTGAAATCACGAGCAGTATACACACCTAGGAGTGGGCAGAGTGAGGAAAATAAAGATTACCTCTTTAATAGATGGTAGGGGTCATTTTCATAGGGGATACAGAAGTCACTTGGTTGCTGTTCAAATAGCGAACTCTGGAAGAGAACCACATTGGGAGTTGGGGCTCAGATCATGTGTTTTTGTTTCTGCTTTTGTTTTTGTTTTTACATAGAGATGTTTCTATTATAATACCAGAAACCCTTTACTAAAATATCTTGCATTCTATAAAACCATTCAGTAGAAATAGTAATATTTATAGAGAAAATAAGTTAAGAAAGACCACTCATAATCTATAAAATATGTAAGCACAGCATAAAACACAAAATAAAAAAAATTAAAATACAATTCCAAACAGGAATTTTTGTCATTTGTTAGTAAGCTTCTCAGTCAGTAGGTCCCTTGTAGTATTAAATATGGGGACATGTGTTTCTTTCTTCAAGAGGTTGATGAAAAATGTTTAAAATTGCAAATCTGATCCATGTGTATCTTCCACATTTTTTTTAATACAGGGAAAATGTCTTTGAGTCTTATTTTCAACTCAGAGCTCTGCCAGTTTAATGCTGTGGAAAATTTTGTGGTTCTTAAAGTCATCAAGCAACCATTAATTGTACTTTTGCAGAATTTTTAGCTTTTCCTTAAGATCTTCATGTGTTCCTAAGGCTTCCCTTTTAAACGTGAAGTTGCTTGTTACTGGTTAATTTAATATATGTCATGCTGACAAACATCACATATGAACCAATGTGACTTTCACATTAAACTTACATCCTCTCCAATATCACAATTTTGTATGAGTCAATTCTCACTAAAGGACCACATGTTGTAGCAGAATATATCAAATTGAATTTAAAATTCCTTTGAGATGAGTGGTTAGACATATGGGTTTGGAGTTCAGCAGAGACATCTGTGCTAAAGATATAAATGCTAATTATCTGAGGATGGCTGGTTATTGAAGGCCTGTTTATAGATGAGATAATATATATGGAGAGAATATAAAGTGAAAAGAGAGAGGCTAAGACTAAGCTAAAAGAGCTCCACATTTTTATAACCATGATCTTGAAAAGAAAATAGCAAATGAGTGGCCAGAATTTCTAAGGAAAGCAAGAAAATAAATTATAGCAGCCAAGGAAAGTGGTAACAATTTAAATATGCTCACTTTATTACTATCTCTCTTTCTTATAGCATTTGAAGTATACTTATAAAAATCAAAGAAAAATTAAAACAACATTGAAATACAAAACATATATTAGCATGTTCATAAAGTTTATATTGATATATTTAGGAATGTAAATATATACTTATTTTGTGTGTATGCATATGTATGTGTGCATTTGTATATGTGTGTGTGCTTATTTTCATATGACTCATGGGCATATTATTATGAATTTCTTTTTCTTTTAATTTCTCCTGAGAAGATAGTAAATAGATGACTGATGTTCAAGCTATTAGAGACACCCTGCAGATGTCCTGTGTGCCCTTGAAAAAGGGCAGAGGGAAACTTTTACAAAGGATTATATACACATAAAAATCTAACAGATATGCCAGAGAAAAATGATGTCTGTAGCTCAGTGACAATGATACATGGAATTTGAGAGGAACATAGAGAAGCCATCAGTAACTAGCTTGTGCAACAATTTTATGACATGTAATGCTGCTGAGAAGCCAGGAGCCACTGCTGAGGAAATGGAGCCTGGTAGTTAGAAGATAGCAGCTTTGATAAATGATGAGATGAGGGAAGAGGAGTGAAGGGAAGGAGGGTACATTGCGAAACTTTTTACTTTCCGTAAAAACAGGAACATAAAAAGGGAGGCAATGCATGGAAATATTTTAAGAAAGCATTGTTAATATAGTTTTTAGACAGTAGAAATAACTAAGAGTGAAAGAAGATTCTAAATCTAAAACTAGCCTTATGAATCAGATTTAGAATCAGATCTTTGAAAATCAATTGTATAACTCTCAGCTACTACAATTCTGGTCCAATTTTAAGGGCTTAAGGTTTTAGAACTAAGACTACCATAAACCCCAGATGATTATGAGGGGATTGCATCTTCTACTCTTTTTTATGTGGCTCTCTAGTTTCACCCTTAAAGTAATACCTCTTAATACCACTCTGCTCTGGGCTTTGTTTACACAGACAGAGGAGTGGGGATGAGAAAATATCCCTGCTCTTATTTCAGAAGCCCTCCTAGCTAATTTTAAAAATTTACTTACTCCACAATATTGATATATTTGTACTCTATACCTTCCTTCCATGAATCCCATTAGCTGTACATTCTATGATTTGGCCACATGTGTGTATGTATACTTTTAATCTGCTTTGTTTCAAACTATTTTCCAAGTTATACAGCTAGGAGTAGCATGTTCAGTAACGGGTGAGGCACCATTGGCATTAGGCTGCTAAGTATTTAGGTAGTTTCATCAGAAATTTTCTTCTTATTACTGAATGGATTGAACTCAACAGGCTGTAATACAGAAAATGGTTTTATTTCTTTCTATCAGTAACTTGAAAAGGTGTTGCCTCAGATTTCTCCACCCTACACATGGGTATCATTTCCTGCAAGTCTCAGAGCTTTTCTTTGCTCATTTTTAGGTATTAAGTGACGCACACACTGGCCTGCAGTGTCCGCCGCATCATGGATGAGACATGAGATAAATTCACACGGACTTCTGAGTCCTGTGGAGGAAAAGGGATGGCATGGCTACTCTCTCAAGGGGAGAGTGCCCTGGAGTGGCCTGGCTACTCTCTCAAAGGAGAGTGTCCCATCCTTACCTTCACAGGTCTTTTATTGGGTTTCAATTTGCTCGGGAATACAGGTAAAGTTCATTAATCATTGTCAGGCAGTAAGGATCAAAGAACTCTGAGGGCCTATTCTGAGTCAGGGTCTGTTAGCTAATGGGCTATAAAACTCTGGGAAGCAACCTCATTTCCTGCCCGGGCCTTTATCATTTAATTAAGAGCATTCTTAACAAAGCAGGTTTCACAGGAGTTTATTCTTTCTCAGGCCTGATCACCCTGGGAACCTGCCCTTTCCAGAACAGGGCTGCACCACCCTCTGTCATTGTTTCAGGATTAAGTCAGGCAGGGGAAGTAAGGCAGCTAAGAGATAGGAGACTTCTCGAAGACAGAATGAAGACTCAGGCTATGTCAAAGCCAAGGGGCAAGGGTTCATCACCCTCTTTCTCCATAGCCCCCCAAGTCCTTCCCTGGGGCCTCCACATGATCATGCCTGTCTTAGATTGTTCCCCCCTTGGGGAATCTTACCCATCATTGGCTAACTGATCAAGCATTGGAGCCCAGTTATGGAAAAAGGAGCAGAAGTGGCGCTTCTGCCAGGGAGATAAGCTTTGTCTCCTTAGTGGGTTATGGTCAGAAGGGCGCTCCCTCAGCCTTAGCCATGGGGGGGTACAGCTCCTGAAACCAGGCAGGGGGGTTCCCAACAATTAAGAAACTGTTTCATTTTTAAATAATTTCAACTTTTATACCTCTCATTCAATTTAATACATTTTTTTCCTTCTCACACAATCTCAGGCCTGATTCATGCACCAGAAATAACAGTGTTGGGAGTGAGATGGGGATTAAAGGAAAATGGCAAAGTGTTATGTGGCTAATGATATCTTATGCTAGTTTCTGGCAGGGTGTCATATAGTGCCTCAAAACACACAAGGCACTTTGTATGGCACTTTGTAGATGAGTGATTTTCAACATTGCTTTGTTTCTCAAAGGCGTGATCCCTTATCGTTTAGGACTGCCTTTTTAAATCCTGCAACCAATGGGACATCCTCCAAAGACACTTTTTTGTTGGAATCACTTCACTCAAGATCACAGAGCTCTGGGGAATATTCCCTTCAAGATGACTCTCCAACCTGGCACCTTATCATATGCACATATACCACAATCAAGTCTGGAAGTGCAAGTTGGTTGTAGCTCAACATCAGAGACAGATGCACTTATCTTCTTTCCTATAGATTTTCACAGAAGCATCAGATTGTTGCTGAAAAAACACACACACAATTTTACAGACTTTATTAGTCTCTTGACATCACATAACTTAAAATGATACTGTGCGAGATGAGTAAAATAAACCAAGCACACAGACAACTCCCTTTAAATAATTCTCCTGCAATCCTCAGTTTGGTCACCTGCCTTCCCTTCTATACTGCCAGGGTGGGTATCAGCTAAATTTCCATTCCCTTAGCAAGACTTCCATTTGAAATTTGATGGTAACTTCACATCTATTGTTCATTCCCAAGTTTGGATTCTTATCAAAATTGAGAAAATGAAATCAGTTGTTTAACATCTCATTATACATCTAAGGATAATATTTTAGCCATTTAAATTAGGAAATGGTTATTGTGACAAAGTATGAGTTATGAGTTATTTAAAAAAACATTTGAAATTAATGTAAAGGTACTTGTGATATTAAAAAGTGGCATAAAGGTGAGTGAATCAAATGAAAGAATTATTGTTTGCATGTGAAATTAACTAGTTTAATTTTTGACAGATTTCATGGATATTCAGGGGCATATTTAATTTACTCTAAAAATGCCATATGAACTAAAGTTCAGAAAAAAAACAGAAAAGAGATTTCTAAATTTTAACAAATGCCTCATATTGAATATTTGTGTTTAATATACAATATTAATAAAACCAGAAAAGACACCAGCATTTGGGCTGCCTGTCACTACCAAACCCAGGAAGCAATGACAATGATTGAATCTTTATGGGCACTTTATTCAGATGGCCAGCGATCTGAGAAGATGGCAGGTTCATACCCTAACAGACCATCTTGCGTTTTCTGTCTAGGCCAGACTTTTTATACTAGGGAATAAACAAGGCGCAATGAGGGCTCTGAGATTCAGGGAGGATTAGGTGAAAGAAACTGCAACATTCCTGTCCTGGGCCATTAGCTATTCCCAGGGGTGGGTGGCCTCTGTCTTTCCCTGGAACACAAAGGCCCGGATGCCTCCAGTTGTCCCCAGGTGGTGATCTTTAGCAGTGCCCCAGGAGCCAGGATGGGCCTTATCTGTAGTTTCTGAAACAAAAGCTTTAACATATACATTACTTGCTAAGCTTATAACTTTTTACTTTAAACTAAAATTTTCCAACTCATTAACGTAGTTCCTCACTAAATAAATGGTGTTATTAAAAGAAGTGGCCAGTTTGGCTCAGTTGGTCGGGCATTTTCCTGCAGAACAAAAGGTTGCCAATTAAATTCCCAGTCAAAGCACATGCCTAGGTTTCATGTTTAGAACTGGTTGGAGCAAGTGCAATAGGCAACTGACTGATATTCCTCTCCTACATTATGTTTCCCTCCTTCGCAGTCTCCCTCCCTTCCTCTCTCTCAAATAAATGAATACATGCTTACAAGTAGTGGCAATATACATTATTCAAATGTTGAAGTTAATATCATTACCCTTTGTAATCTTGTTTTAAAAATATAATATCCTTAAAATTATAGAACAATAATTGCAATTAGACTGTCCCTTGTGTGCTGGAAAGTAATATGAATTTTCAAAGACAGGAGAACATTGCTCTGGCCATGTAGCACATTTGGTT
Organism: Trachops cirrhosus; assembly: GCA_028533065.1. Taxonomy (NCBI): domain Eukaryota; kingdom Metazoa; phylum Chordata; class Mammalia; order Chiroptera; family Phyllostomidae; genus Trachops; species Trachops cirrhosus. The sequence continues at coordinate 120,413,816 of CM052541.1, read as the reverse complement.
AGAGGGTCATCACAATACAAAAAGTTGTGAGTTTGATCCCTGGTCAGGGCACATACAAAAATCAGCCAGTGAATGCATAAATAAGTGGAGCGATATATCAATGTTTCTTTCTCTCTAAATATGAAAAAATTAAAATACAGGAGAAGATTGACATTTAACAACCAGTGAAACTGTGCAAGATGCTATATTTCTGATATCCGATAATATTCACAGCCTGATACTTTAGAAGTTCCACAATATCAGTTAATCATCCTGTAAAAACTATTCAGGAAATGCCTAAGTATTTTATGTTTTATGTTTTGTCCAATCTTATCTTTGGTAGCTATTGACACTAAATAATGAGAACTCCATTTTACCTTAAAATCTAGATTACCCAATTTAAAGTAGAGAAATTTTAATCTACAAATCAATTTCAGAAGTGAAATAAGAATTATGGTGATAACTGAAGTACTGCAGGTTACATGCAGTCTAATAATAATACTACAAGCTTAGAAGAAAAGATGAATATGTGAATATAACTATAGAGGAAATCCAAAACACCATTTAAATTTTCTCTTTAAATATATTATACATGTGTGTTCTTGAAACTTAATCACATGTAGGATGAAAGGGAAAATGAGGTACTCGAAAGGATATCATCAGAAATAGAAGTATATACAAATAGAAATCTCAATATTAAGAATAATAGACAAGGCTGAAATAGTTTACAACTAGTTTTTATTTTATTTTTACATGTATAGATGAACTTATTTTTTATTTCTTAAAATATTTTATTTATTTATTTTTAGAGAGGGAAGGGAGTGAAAGAGGGAAACATCCATGTGTGGTTGTCTCTCAAGTGCCCCCTACTGGGAACCTGGCCCACAACCACATGCCCTGACTGGGAATCCAAACAGCAACCAGTGGTTGGCAGGCAGGCACTTATTCCACTGAGTCACACCAGTCAGCGCTGTACTTACTCATTTTTGATGGAACCATTAATCATTTACAAAACGTAAATGGTAAGTTCCTAGGCTTCCTTTTGGAGTGTCAAGCAATTTCCTTTAGGCTTAATTTCCAAGGTTGGGAAAAGAAAAGGAGAAAAAAATCTTTAAACGTATTTCAGTGGCATGAAAACCTCTAAAAGATTAATATTAATTGATCATTTTTCTAGATATATTTTATGTTCATAGGACCATACTGGGTATTATGGATTAGAAGGAAGGAATTTGATTCAATAACCTCAGAATATTTTCAGTCTTTGTATTATTGGTTGCATCAATATAGCTTTACACAAGATCACTGAATTCTCTTAAATTTTCAATTTCCTGACATTTAATAGGAAGAAATATTCTCCTAACTTTAACTTTTCAAGGGATATGTATATTGTGGAAAATATGTTAGTCTAATATATTCTTAATTTAAAATTAAGTTGTGGATCTTATATTCTTTTTATATAACCTTTGTTAATGTGCTACCCTGGACAATGCGAATTTCTAAGAATGAGTGTATATCAACTCGTATTCCAAGAGTTCAGTAAAGAGAAGCTTAATGTTTCACATTATGAAATGGGTCCCTGGCCTTCCTTTGATTATGTTTGACTTTTCTAAGTGTGGAAGAGGAAATTACCTCCCAAATGAAAGTCTGCATCTCAAGTAAGGTATAGATGATAGAGACATACAAGAGCAAAAAGCAAAATGCAAATTGTGTTTCCTAATTTATACCAGAGGTCTTATCCTAGAGATGAATTGGGGAGAGGATCTGTGAGCTCTATCTAAAACAGTGATTGTTTTACTTTTTTTGGATAATAATCTTAAGGATCTGATGAAAAAGCCATGAACACACTTTCCTCAAAAAGTCACAAATACATCCATCCACACACAGGAATAGTACTTAACAATAAAGAGGAAAGTAATTGATAAAACAATACAAATGAATCTCTAAAACATGCTAAGTAAAAGAAATCAGATACAAAATAATACATAGTGTATAATTCGACTCACATGCAACAGCAAAACTAAGCTGCAATGACAAATAACAGATCTGCAGTTACCTGGGACCAAGTATTGAGTTGACTGCAAAGAGACAGAAGAAACTTTCTGGAGTGATGAAAAAATTCCATATGTGAATTGTGGTAATTATACAGGTATATTTTTCAAACATCATTTTAGTGCTTATAGCATAACCTTAACACATCCTATAGTTTAAAACTCACATGCCTCGCCGTGGCCAGTGTATCTGGAGTATCTACCCTTTGGTTACGGGTTCAATTCCCTGTTGGGGCATGTGCCTAGGTTGCAGGTTCATTTCTTGGTCCAGGCATGTATGGAAGGAAACCAATGTTTCTCTCTTGCATCGATGTTTCTCTTCCTTCCTTCTTCTCTCTCTAAAATGAGGGAAAAATGTCCTTGAGTGAGAATAAAAAAAAATCACAGACCTCAGAAATGACACACTTAGATTCAGGCACTTCAGAGAACCCATGAAATCTTTCTACATCTCTCCTAAATACCTTTGTCTCCAAGTCTGAGTGATAAAATTTAATGGAAAGTACATTAAAGAACAAATTGAGCTAAATTTCAAAAGGCCACAATAACTTCATATTTGTTCTGAAAAAGTGAGGAAGCATAAATACTTACAGAGAATCAAAATGTATAGAAAAATTTTGTGTTCATTGCTTGTATAGATTGGGTCTAAATAACATTGATTCCTAAGGTGGTTTTAAAAATTACAGGATCGAGGGTGGGAGTGGGGATGGCTGACTTGGCGGGGAGTGGTGGGGGAAAATGGAGACTACTGTACTTGAACAACAACAAAAAATAAAACACAAAAAAATTAAAAAAATTGTAAGCATGGTTTATAATGTGCAACAGATTATTTGCATGCATTTGCTGATATTTTGATAAATCCCTTAAAAGGTATTATCTACACATATGTTTAAAATTAATACAAGCAGGGAATAAACTATTGGGTTTAGATTTGTTTTTAAGCAGTGTTGGCATTGAGGGGAATTAACCAGATCCTTCATTTTGCTGTGGGAACTGAGAGATGACAGCATACATCAGTGACTTTCAATCTTTTTCATTTCATGGAACAGATAAAACAAGTGCTAAAATTCTGTGGCACACACACTATAGATAGATAGATAGATGATAGATAGATAGATAGATAGATAGATAGATAGATAGATAGATGATAGATATAGATATTTGTTGATCTGACCAAAAAAAGGTATAATTTTGATTCACTCATGCCAGACAGCTATCATTGTGTTGGACTTTGTCATTTTTTTAATTTGACAACCTAGGGGAAAAGAGGTTGGTGCCCCAACTAGCTGATCAAATACTGCATGTTTTAAAAATTCTTGCTGCATGCCAGTGTGTTGTGGCACCCCAGCTGAAAACTATTGGCCTGTATTGTTCAGGGAAATGGACCAGTGCCAAGTATAAGGATGAACTTGATGAAGATGATGCAAGTTTGCAGCAAATGCTTAGAAGAATTGGAAGGGAATGATGGGGACAAAAGGAAAGGTCTGTAGAGTGGCAAAGATAATCCATTTTATGCTGGAGACCGTAGATGTGTGTTAACATCAATCTAAAAAGTGACATGACTTTTTTTTTCTTTCAATGTGTTCAGTAGCACAAGAGGTGATAAATTATCCAGCTGGACTGGGACACAGGTGGGAGTTTAAAAGGTTGGTGCATTAGAAGAATGCAAACTATCCCTGCTTGAGGGGATATCACAGTTATTGAGTGAAGTCACAGTTACAAAACTTGGGATCCATATTGATAGAAAAGGAAGAGAGCCCAAAAGGAAGGGGCCAATAAACTGGCCAAAAAGAGATGGGACAAGGCACAGGCATCTGGACGTGGCATAGAGGAGAGTGCTAAGCACTCTAGAGGGAGAGAATGCTGCAGGCACAGAGTGGGATATGCTGTCTTTAAATTTCAGAGGTAGAGCAGTGTGCTCTGAGAGAGCTGGGCTTTATCATCTTCTGAGGCTGAAAGTGTGCTTCAGGGCTTTCAAGTGAATCAGGAATGGAACTGGTGGAAGTGACCTACTTACTAAGCACCAGGAAGAGATATGGATCTTGATAGGAAAAAATAACTTACCAAGAAAATTTGCTTTATCAAGATTAACCAAGAATAAACCATATAAGAGATTGAAAAGGTAGATAGAAGGAGGGAGAAAAGACCAGAGTGAATAAGTCATTGTGTTTGTTTTCTGGGGCATCCAATGGATATTCTTGTTGCCATTTCTATTCAAAATTTTAATTACCTGAATGTATATATCTATCCTACAAAGCAAGAAAATAGTCTGTTCCTGAATAGCTAATTAATTCACTGCCTTAAAAGTACAGTCAAATTACCTGCCCAAAGCCATATTATGTTTGTAGTATAGAGATTTTTCTCCCCAGCAAAACTCTCTAGCAGACTCCTTAACAGTTTGTGATTCAGTAGTGTTGATGTGTGATTTTTAGTAACTGAGGAGAGTCTGCTGATCATTAGTACTGGCCCACCCTGTTCAAGTTTCTGTCATGACAACCAGTAGCAGCCACAGAAAGTAATGCAAAAACAGGGGTCTCAGGGACATATTTTTTTTTTTTAGATTTTGTTTATTTACTTCTAGAGAGAGGGACAGGGAGGGAGAAAGAGAGGGAGAGAAATATCAACGTGTGGTTGCCTCTTGCATGCCCCCACCTGGGGACCCACCCCACAACCCAGGCATGTGCCCTGACTGGGAATCGAACTGGTGACCTTTCTGGTTGTCAGGCCACTACTCAGTCCATTGAGCCACATTCACCAAGGCAACTTTATTTTTGTGTTATACAAATTGTAATCCCAAAACAAAATGCTATTGTGGATGTAAAAGAGTTATCATTTAAGTTATTTTAAAAAGTAAATTACTAATAGAGTATACTAAAACTGTATGGTGCATATTCCGAAATATCAAACTGCTCAAAATACTAGGGAAAGATCAGTGGGGGATATATAATTTTACATTAGCATTATACACTGAATCTTACAGTACTTTACTCAAAGAGAGCTTTCTAAGTTATCATTTGAAGTACTTTCTAAGTCATCAGTTGATCCTAACTAGAATTCTGAGGTAAGTGGTATCATTTTATAATAGAGAAAATTAAGTTTATGCTATAGAACATGTCAAAAGTCACAAGGGTAGTGAGTTGTGGAGACTGGATTGTTGTATTTGGACCCTATAAATTTTCCACTAAAACATGCCATCTTCCTGGGAAATTTTCTGAACCCAAGCTGGTAAGAACCAAGTTATAAAGAATAACAAGGATGGGTCATGAAGAAAGATTTTGTTTCTTCAACATTTTTCTATTGAGTGTCTACACTATGCCATGGCGGCTTGAGGACCTGGGGTCAAAAAGGTAAATGAGACACAGTTTTTGCTGTCATATATCTTTCATTGTCTTGATGCTTACATATCAAAGTAGCCCAATTCATATAAATATGTTTTAAGGGACAATCAGAAAAGATATAAATGTGAGTAAATTGTGAAATAAGTGTTTTGGACTTTAGGAGAGGTGTGGTCATTTTAGCTTGGAATGGTCATCTGTATGGAAAAAGAGGATCCTGAGCAATCATCAAAATAGAAGAGGCACAGTCAAGCTGCCTAAGTTTTTGAGGGTGATTCTGTCTGTCTGTCTCCTAAAAGTCAGGAGAATTTTTTTGACATTAAGTATTCCTTATGTTGTACTTATATATGTTATAATTGTTCCAGAATTTATGTGAAAGTCCTGGAAATCAAGGATGTTGTAAAATAAATTGTCTGTCATCAAAAGTGAGACACAGACCAAAAAGACTGAACCTGAGTGCGCAGCTGTGGCAGGAAAAAGTCGAAGAGCATGATAAAGAAAGACACAAAGCTGGGGCATGCAGTTAGGTCTCTGAAGGCTAATACAGTCTAATGTAGGATCCAAAACTATATATGTTCACAGTGCCCAGAAAGATCCAAATGTATTTAAGAGACATAGGATGGACCAATTAATGGTACCCATTACAAATTGGAAATTATGCCAACTACATAAAAGAACAATCACTACTCCACTCAACTAAATCTTGCTATACAGAAAGGATGAGCATTCTCAGATATTGTTTTTACTAAAGAGAGTGTTGGGACAGGTCATTGAGAGGTTGTGACTGCTGGTTGACCTGCAAACTGTACCCACGCAACTGGAGACTCCTTGGGCCCTGTGCTGCATTGAGAATTTAAGTTCTGCCTGACATTCTCATAGGGCACCCATTTTCAAGGATGCATGCTGCATTGAGAGAGCTGCTGTTGAGACTATCCTGACAGATACAGCACCGAACCCAGGGAAGGCCTCTGTGTACACTTCTAAGATTCCGGCTGGCAGGAGCCGTGATCTCTTCATCTTGCCACCTGAAGATAAGCCTTGTATATAAGTTCCTTTGCTCATTAAACCTGTCACTTACTGATCTGGAGTGGTCTGGGTCTTTCTCTGGTCTCCCCTTTTCTTCTGTGTTGGGGGCCGTTTTCAGATTTCTGCCTAGGGAACTCCTGAATTTTTGAGCCCAACAAAGAGGTATGAAATTTTGATTTTCTGGTCAAAATCTCTGAATTTGTCACATAATTTAAAAGTGTGTACTAAAATTGTGTAAACCAGAAATATGCCTGCAGGCCAGATATAGCTTAAGGATGTCTGGTTTGTGCTCTGTGGTTGAAGGAAAAATATTTACTGGATTATGAATTCCAAGTCTCAGAACTTTCCCATGGCTGCCTCTGGCCTGCTGTGTGATCATGTACAATAACTCCAAGGCTCTTTAGTTCCATTTACTCAACAGAACATTAAGGCTGGCATCTGACATCTTATTTCTTAGAGCTGTTAAGAGGGCCAAATGAGATAATGTCGAATGGAATGGAAAGATTCAAAATGCTGCTGAGAAATACTTTTATTATTTACAGGAATGATTTATGTATGGTGACAAAGATCTATTACTGATCACCAAATAATGTATTGTTCCTGTGGTGTCAATTCTGTTTTCAGCCTGAGGAACTGTTTGCTTTATTGTTTTCATAAGAAGGTATTATCACTTAAAGTGTATAAAATATCACTGGGAAAGCACAATTTATCACTTGGCCAGACTCAATAGGAAGTAAGTTGATGGGTTCATTTAACAAGTGTTAGTTATTGGGGCTCTAGAACTCCAAAGGGCTGCTGAGTAACCTGAGATTGACATGACTAATAACTTACTGATCTTTGTTATGATTATTTGTAACTACACTGAATTTTTAGAAGATATCTTAATCACACAGTAGTGCTATTAAATAAGAAAATAGTCTTAGAAATGAGAGATGTTTGGACAATTTATATGCAGAGGGGGATAAAATTGGGACCAGTGTGTCCAAGAAGATATAGTAAAATTGGGCTAAGTTTGAACACCTGCCAACATCAAAGGGGTAAGCTTCTACAAGCAGGACCTAGCGGCTCTGCAGATGGCTGCACTGATCCTCAGAGAGGCTCAGTTCCATGGAAAGGGTCCATTGAGAGCTGAGTGCCACTTGTATCTGGTAACATGGGTAACATACTTTAGAACTCATATGCGTAAGTGCCTGGAACTAAATTAGTTCAGTGATTTCACTGATTACATCTATTTTATTTTTAATTGAAATGTAATTTAATAATGTAAAATGCGTGTGTTTTAAGGAGTTACATCAGGGGAGAAGGGGGGATTCTGGCTAAATTAATTTCATATAATTCCACCTAACAGCAAGCTAGGGTGAGGAGTGTCACCGAAAGGATGGTGGGGCAAGGAAACTTTGGCCTTTTTTTTCAATGACAGTTGTTTTATTATTAAAAATGACTGAATTCCATGAAACACATAATGTGATCTTTATTCAACTAATAAAAATTTGATACATGTATTTAAAAATATATAATATATAGGTTTTTATCTGTTTTGTGAAATTTATATTCTATTTAAAAAGCAATAGCTTTACATATTTTACAACTTGAATTTATAAAATATATACATCCACCCAATTCAAATCTTCAAGCACATGCTCCGTTTCCTATCAATAAAATGCGCCATCTCTACATCTGAATGTTGAGAGAAAAATGGTACCAACTAAAAACAACATCTGTTTTGGGTTTAATGTGCACTTAGTTCTTGGCTACTACCTGGTTAATGTAATAATCTATTAAAATAATTTTTGCACCTCAAAATTGACAGTCTATCTGCATTTATGTAAACAATCTAACTATGAAGAGATTTGCATTTTCATGGTATCTAACATTACACAATGTACCAAATTCCTTACCAGTCTTGCTTCAGGCTTTATAATTAGAAAGGCGGGATTAGTTAATCTTTCTATTTACCAGGAAATCTGACAAGTACGGTCACATCAAAGAAGCTAAATCCCAGTACATTTGCAACCATGCTTTTGCCTTTGAGAAAACAGCTTAGAAGTATTGTAGGAACAAACTTTTCTCAAAAACCTGACAATGTAGGTGCCAAGAATCAGAACAAGAACTGTTTTTCCTTTTCCCAGTCAACTGCACTCAACTTGCAAAACTGGAGTTCTTGAAGTATGTTAAGATATGCAATCTTCTATCTGGGCATTCCTTCCACATGTTCAAAATAACATAGGATGTTAATTTTTTATCAACAAAATTATTTATAAAAATATATTCTTGTAATCATTCTGGAGGTACACCCTCCAGAATGGAAATATAAGATCCAATTCCAACATTTTAGAATTAAAATGACAACCAATACCATAGCACCAGAATGTCAAACTGAAGGAGAGAAGTCTAGTTTGAAGGATATGTTTAAATTCTATGAGCCTTTAATGATAATAATAAATAAATGTGCAGTTTATGCTGAGAAAGCAAATGTCTCCAACAGATTATTATTTTTTAAAAAGAGTTCTATCCTTGACCAGTGTGGCTCAGTCAGTTGAGCTGTGTTCTGTAAAACAAAAGGTTGCAGGTTCCAGTCAGGACACATTCCTGGGTTGGGGCCTGTGCGAGAGGCAAGCTATTGATGTTTCTCTCTCATATTGATATGTCTCTCCCCCTCTGTTTTTCTCCCTTCACCTCTCTCTAAATAATAATAATAATAATAATAATAATAATAATAATAATAGTTCTGAACCTCAAAGGGACTTTAGAAACTGAAACGGAAATACACTTTTACAAAAACAGGTAATTTAATTCTATTGAGTAATAATCAAGCTTTAAGAGAGTCACCATTAAAAAGTAAACAAAACTCCCTCAATATTAGTATTTAAGAACTAAATTATATTCTCTTGTTGGATTGTTTCCTTTATCATTAGGTAGTGTCTGTCTTTATCTTTTGCTATAGAGTTGGTTTTAAAGTCTATTTTTGTCAGATATAAGTATTGCTACCCTAGCTTTTTTCCTTTCTATTTGCATGAAATATCTTTTTCAATCCCTTTACTTTTTGTCTGTGTGTATCTTTCATTTGAGATAGGTCTCTTGAAGGTAGCATGTATATGGGTCTTATTTTCTTATCCATTCAGCTACCCTATGATTTTGGTTGGACACTTTAAGGCATTTGCATTTAAGGTGATTGATAGGTATATATTTAGTGCTATTTTATTGTTAGATTATTTTCCAAGCTCCACGATATGGAAGCAGCTCAAGTGCCCATTAGTAGATGAGTGGATAAAACAACTATGGGACATTTACATAATTGAATACTACTTGGCCATAAAAAAAGAAAATTTTATACTTTGTGACAGTATGGATGGACCTAGAGAACATTATGCTAAGTGAAATAAGACAGAGAAATATAAATACCATATGATTTCACTCATATGTGGAGGCTAATGAACAAACTGAACTAACAAGGAAAAGGGGGACAAAGTCATAGATAGAGGATGACAGCTAAGAGTTGGGCCGGTGGGTTGTTAGGAAGTGGAAGGATTGAGCAAAAAGGACATGCCCATGTCTTTTTTCCATGGACATGGAAATCAGCATGGTGGTTATGGAGGAGAGGGGGATGTAAGGGAATAAATGGTAATGGAAAAATACAATAAATTATTTTACTTAAAAAGAGAACTAAATTATAGTTAGCAGGTCATTTATCAAGCAGAGAATTATTCAACAAATTCAGCTGTCCTCTAATAAACTAAAATTACTTAGAAATAGGGAGTGGGTAGGGCAGGGGAGAATAATGGTGCAAAAATGGGGACAAGTCTAATTGAACAACAATAAAAATTTTAAAAAGAAAAAAATGTATATTTTATTTGCAGAAAGAAGTCTTTATTTAAAATAATTCTGATTTAGAGGCAGACATATTAATGTCTCTGGATTCCTTAACCTCAAGTAAAGGGAAAAGGAAAGGGGGAAGGAAGGATGAAAGGCAGGGAGAAGAACTTTGAAGTCAGAAAGATAAACTGCTGAATACTGATGCAATACATATTTGTGTGGAGACAGGAAGAAAAGACTAGCATCTGGCTAGTTTAGCTTGAGTTCCTGGCTGCAATCTGTCACTGCGCTGAGACATTTAGGCTCCCACCTAGAGTCTGTGTGTGGAGTTTATACAGCCATGTGTCATGTGGCTGCTAATGCCACATGGCTATGGAAAGAGGATACACAAGTGCACAAGATGAGTACAGGGATGGGGAGAGAGACAGAGAGAGAGAGAGAGAGAGAGAGAGAGAGAGAGAGAGAGAGAGAGAGAGAGAGAAATTCTTTTTTCTCCTGGCATATGTGTTTAAAATGGACCAGATGCTATTTCAAAACCACCAGTCAACTTCCCAGATTTTTGTAGGTTTTTAATAGGTCTATACCCCCATAGTTAGACTGACAGGCCTCTTATGTCAAACGCCTCCTTCTGCACCGCCTCAACAATCTAAACCGAAGGGCAGAATGGAAGACTGTTAATCCCCTTGGGGTAGCAATGTTACAGGCTTATGCTCCCCCGTTTATTAAGCTCAATGTCTAACTCTTCTTAGACCCCTTTCTTACTAATAATTAGTTAATTACTTACAGTAAAAAAAAATCCAGAAAATATTTTCTGTCCTGGTTAAACAGGCAATCTAATGGGATTGATAGAGATTACTGTGCAAATTGTTGTATACCTAGTTAAGAAAATTGGTTTTCATTTTAAAAAGTAGTATTTGCTAATTGGCAGTATACAATGTCCGTAATTTGGTGGCTGGCTATAGTTTTAACTTTTTCAAGTTATTTCTAAAGCAGACATATTTTTGAAGTCTACCCATCTCTGAATTTAGCAATTACACTTTAGGGTATGAAACTGTATCCCCTTAATTATCAACATGTACAAAGCTACAAAATGTCACTTATACAGAGGTTAAAGACAAATTTAAATTATTATTTTCCAATTATTGATTGGATGGTTTTGCTGAGGTACATATTTCAAACCTTTCAACCAATTTGCTTTTATTTTTAACATAACATTGATTCATAAATTCACTGTAGGATATGTCAAAAAGAGTGCAACAATAGACACTAGTAAAAATAACATTGTAGTAGAAACTGATTTTGCATATGTGAAAAGGTAATTTATAAAATTCATTATTTACTTTTTAAAAAGAAAATGTAGTTGCAGTATCAGTAACTGAGAATCGGACGTTTTGACAATTTTTTTTCTACAGAAAACTTTTGTCTCTCTGTAAGCAGTCTTTTAAACAAGAAAACAAACAAAAAAAATTGTCCAGGAATAGCTGTATGTTCCATGAGATAAATGAGAAAAATGTACCATTCTATAGTGTACTTTTGCCTACATTTTAAAATAAAAATGTCCACACTCTTTTGTTTAAATAAAGCCTTTGCCAAAAATGTATATGTTATTTTAGGTTAAAGGATTGAAGGACAAGATGATACTTAAAAGTAAATAAAATTTACAAGAAAATACTTGACAAAAGTTTTTTTTTTAATTAAAATATTGTAACATTCAAAGTTGACTTGGAACATAAAAGAAACAAAATTGCAAACAAACATGTTTATGGATTTTTCAAATATAAATAAGTGAAATGGTGTTTAGGTAGTCAGGCTCATGCTAATGGCTAGCAGGAAGTAGTAGAGTGTATTCTACTGGGAAAAATCATTAATGTACAAATAAGCCCAAATTATGAACTGCAGAAGTGTTATCATCACTGTCATTTTTCTTTTTTTAAAATTTTCTTATTGTTGTTTAATCACAGTTTTCCCCATTTCCCCCTCATTTCTCTCTCCTGGCCTTCCCACCCCCCACCTGCCATTTTTCTCATTTCTGAAATAAAACCATGATTAAACATTCATGCTCTATATTACTCATACCTTTACTTCAGATATTCAAACACTATAAACAACCAATGAACTTACTTTTACCACAGAGATAACATATTGTACCTCTCTGCCAGTCTTACTTGAAAACTTTCAATGTCAAAACAGTTTGACAGCAGATATGAACAATTCAGTAGGTATGCAATGATCTTTCATTACAGACCTTTAAAGATGCATGTTAATTCATGCTACTAACCTAAGGATCACAGTGCATAGAACTGAAATAGAAATGAGTGGGGGTGGCTTTCAAAGTAATGTTGATCCCTCACTTTACTTATAATCCCATTACAACTGGTAAATTCATTTCAGAGGTTTCGTGCATTAATCACTGGGTGGCAGGAGTTAATGAAAATTATTCCTGTTATTTTGTTCATTATGGCAATGAACGTTCCAAAACCTCCAAGGAAGTCATTATTATTGCACAGTACATGAGGACCTGGAACTTTTCCAAAAGCTTAAAGAATAAAAATAAAAAGTGGAGTTCCATTTGACATTTCCTGACACCTGCATTGATACTGTATTATTAGTAAAAGCATATCAGTTTCCTGGACTGAACCAATGATCAATATGCACCTAGAATTCACATGAGTAAAAAAATGCAGTAAAAGGAAATAGAATTCACAGCCTATTGGTCACTTTCAGCAAAGGTTAAAGTTCAAGGACTGAAAATGCGCATTTTCTCAGTAGGTTTGTCTTCTGTTCAAAAGATGATAATAGTGACATCAACATGTATCATCATGACACCACCATTTTTGTTTTCTTTGGATTTTTGTGACATGTTTGAACATGAAAAGAATTATCTGGTGGTCATCTTTTTTTCTTTGCAGGTGGAAAGCATGCTAAGAATGCTAAGACAAACTGGCTGAACTGAGAGCACTGGGGACCAGTCTTGGGTTATCTTCTGTTAAAATGGATAAACAGATGTGAATATTGCTATAAGCATAAGGATCAATGGGAATATTTTCTATTGGGAACCATCCTGCCTGATTTCAGAGGCTGTAACTCCCCATGGCTGAGGCTGAGTGAGTGACCTTCAGATCATAAGCCACTAAGGAGACAAAGCTTATCTCCCTGGCAGGGGTACCACCTCTGTCTCTTTTACTTCACCCTGCCTGGGCTCCAGTGCTCGATAGGTTAGCTAATGACGAGTAAGATTCCTCAAGGGAGGAATGACCTAAGACAGGCATGATTATGGGGAGCCCCCAGGGAAGGACTTGGCGGGCTATAGCAAAAGCGGGTGATGGACCCTCGCCCCTCAGCTTTGACATGGCCTGAATCCTCATTCTGTCTGCGAGAAGTCTCCTAATCTCTTGGCTGCCTGACTTAAGCCTGAAAGAATGACAGAGGGTGGTGCAGCCTTGTGCTGGAAAGGGCGAGTTCTCCGGGTGATCATGCCTAAGAAGGAATACATAAAATCCTGTGAAACCTGCTTTGCTAAGAATGCCCTCAATGAAATGATAAGGTCCGAGCAGGAAATGAGTTTGTTTCCCAAAGTTTTGTAGCCCTTTAGCTAACAGACCCTGACTCAGAATAAGCCCTCATAGTTCTTTGTATGCTATCTATTGTTTGATCCTTACTGCCTGACAATGATTAATGAACTTTACCTGTATTCCTGTGCAAAATGAACCTAATAAAAGCCCATCGAGGAAAAGCTCTTGGTCCTTCTTCTTTGAGAGAATGGCCAGCTTTCCTCCCCAACAGATCATGTCTTGATAGACTTATTCTCATCTGTGGTGGCCAGGGGGCCCCTGTGGGTGGAGCCCCCCCTCCCCCCCTAGTTTTCACCAGTAAATATGACCCAGGGAGAGTCAAAAGGATATGAACTACTAAACTTTAAAAGATGTTGAAATGTTCCCCTTTATATAAGGTACCTGGTGCACCCTCCATGTCTACAATCCACTGTGTAATTGAATTTTGAACACTCTTTTCATTTAAAGACATCCCAGGAGGTGGGTCCTTTTTCAAAGCCAACAGTTCTTTCACAGTTATTTCTGCACTGACACAGTAATGGAACAACAATTTTGATCTTGAAGGTAGGGGATTCTCCCAAAAATGACTTAGCAAGATACTTGCTAAGACTGGGCAATGCAGACCCAACAAAGATAGGAACTAATGCCCATGGTTGAAACCTGGTTGAGAAGAGGCATTAGAAAAGCCAAACTTTGACCAAAGTGTCTTTGTCATTTAAATATGCTATATTACTGGTTTCTTAAGATGTAAGTGCAAGTCATACATTTTATAATTTTCTTCTTTTTTTAATATAACTATTTCAAGCAACAAATTTCCCTCTAAGACTACTTTGACAGAATTCCACAAATTTTAATATGTTGTATGTTCATTATCACTTAGTTCGAAATATTTTCTAAATTCCCTTGTGATTTCTTCTTTGTTCATGGATTATCTAGAAGTATATTGCTTAATTTTAGATGCTTAGAAATTTCCTAGATATTTTTAAAAGTGACTTACAGCTTAATATTGTTGGGGTCAGATAAAATGCTTTGTATGATTTTAATTTTGGGGGATTTACTGAAACTTAATTATGACCTAGTGTATGGTCTGTCTTGATGAATGCTCATGTGCCCTTGAAATAAACATGCATTTTGCAATTATTGGCTGTAGTTTTTCATTATAAAATTAGAACAAGTTGCTTGATGTTATTGTTCATTTGTTATAGCTTTACTAATATTTGACTGGTATTCCAATCACAAATTCACGGGCGCTAAAATTTCTAAATGGGATTGTGAGTTGCCTATTATTCCTGTTGGTTATATAAATATTTACTTCCTGTATTTTGACACAATTATGAAGTATACACCCATTAAATTAAGGTTGAATCAAAACTATTGTCATTAAGAAATGATACTTTTTATCCTGGTAATGTATTTTTGTAAAAGCCAGCTATAATATTAACCTGATTGTACCAGGTTTCTCGTGTTTAGGTTTTACTTGGCATATTGCTTGTTCCATCTTTTTACTTTCAGCTCATCTAAGTCTTTATATTTAAATTTATCTACTATAAAGCACAGCAAATTGGATCTAATTGTTATATTTACCTGACATCCTTTGCCTTTGATTGAAGTTTTTATCCATTTTTATTTACAAAAGCGTTGATGTGAGGTTTGTTTACCACTTGCCCCATTTGTTTGTTGCTTCTAAGTTTCTTCATTTCTTGTCTTATTATAACTTAATGAAATGTCTTTTAATATTTCATTTTGTCTTCTAGCTATATTGTTTTTATTTATTTTATTAGATACCATAGCCAAATCTAACCTTGAATTAAAATTATCCTATTTCATATACAGTGTAAGAATTTTAAACCTGTATGATATCATTTATATTACTCTCATCTGTTGTTCTTTTGTTTTCATACATTTACTTCTGCATATGTTATAAGCCCTAAATGTATATTCATTACTCTTGCTTTGAACCAGTAATTGACTTTTAACTGACCTAAGAAAGGGTACAATATTTGATATATTTATAATTACCAGTTCTCTTTTTTCTTCCTATCAATTTGTAATTCCATCTTGTTTCATTTCATTTCAGCTTAAAGAACTTCCTTTTAACATCTTTTCTTTGAGATTTTGTTGGCAAAAAATTTTATTTCTTTTATGTTTTCTTTTTATTATTTATTTTTAAATTATAGTTGACTTACAAGATTATATTAGTTTCAGGTATACAACATCATGATTAGACATTTACATATTATAAATTTTTATTTTTAATTAAATTGGTTAGGGTGACACTGGTTAATAAGACTATATAGGTTTCAAGTGTACAATTATGTGATAGATAATCTGTATCTCTCATGGTGTGCGTTGTGTGCCCACCACCCTAAAGTCTACTTTCATTTATTGAAAAATATTATCCTTCATTTTTAGAACATATCTCTGCCAGGTATAAAATTTCAGATTGACTTTTTTGTCATACTTTAGTTGTTATTCATTCATTTTGAGTTGCATATTTTTCTGATGAAAGATCAGCTGGCATTATTAATTTTATCTTTGGTCTTAAAATATTTAAAATTTGTCTTTTTTGTTCAGCACGTGTCTAGAATGAGTTTAGATGTACTTTTCTTTTTATTAATTTTTAGGAGTTCACCAAATTCTTTATATATTGGGTTTATTGTTTTTCTTCATATTTGACTATATTAGTATATTTTTTATGATTTCTTATTGCATTTTAAAAATTGAGTATAATTACATATAAAATTGTGTAAGATTAGCATGTACAATGTGTGGATTTGATATTTTATATATTACAACATGATTGTCCCCAAAGTCTTAGCTAACACTTCCATCATTTCACATAATTGTTTTTTCCTTCTTTTGTGTTGAGAACTTTTAAAATTTAATTTCTTAGTAACTTTGAAGTATATAATAGTGCTTTTAATCACAGCCATAATGCCATGCAAAAAAATCCCAGAATTTAATCATTTTTTAAGTGTAAGTTTGTACCATTTGACCACCCAGTTTGCCCACCTCCCAACCTCTGGGAGACACATTTTACTCTATTTCTGTAAATTCAACTTCTTTATTTTTTTCTTAACATTTTTTATTGTTATTCTATTATAGTTGCCCCAGTGTTTCTCTCCCTCCTCCCTACAGCCCACGCCCCCACTCACACAAATAATCCCCACACTGTTGTTCATGTCCATGGGTCTTTCACACATGTTCTTTGACTAGTCCCTTCCCCTTTCTTCCACCATTATCTCCCCCTTCACTCTAGCCTCTCTCAGTCTGTTCCATGTTTCTATGTCTCTGGTTGTATTTTACTCATTGGGTTATTTTGTTCATTAGATTCCTCTAATAAGTAAAATCATATGGTATTTGTCTTTCACTGACTGGCTTATTTCACTTAGTATAATATTCTCCAGTTCCTTTTGTGCTGCCACAAAAGGTAAGAGTTCCTTCTTTCTTTCTGCTGTGTAGTATTCCACTGTGTAAATGTACTATAGTTTTTTCATCCACTCATCTACTGATGGTCATTTAAATTGTTTCTAGGACTTGGCTATTACAAATAGTGCTGCTATGAACATAGGGGTATATAAGTTCTTTTGTATTGCCTTTTCTGGATTCTTAGGGTATACTCCCAGCAGAAGAATCACTGGGTCAAAAGGCAATTCCATTTTCAGTTTTTTGAGGATATTCTATACTGTTTTCCACTGTGGCTGCACAAGTGTACATTCCCTCAGCAGTGCACTAGGGTTCCCTTTTCTCTGCATCCTCAGCTCTACTATAGGCCTATGGCCTAGATCCAACCAACAAAATGTAAGAGGACATCTGCTGAGAGGGAGAGGGCAATGTGGGGAATGTTCCTCTCCCTAGTAAAAAGTAGCACAGAGAGAGAAGTTTCCTTTTTTGCCTCTGTCATCTTTCTTGCTGCTTAAGAAACTATTTTATGAGGATGTGATACTTTATACTGCAGGTAGCATTAGGATAGGTATGGTGAAGGCATTAAAAAAAGAGAGAGAGACCTTTGTTCTGTGATGATATAGTTAAGCCACTGACCCAACTCTGGAGTTGAATTTTTCAAGCCTTTTTATAATGTAAGTAAAAATATGACTTTCTAGATTATTACACAGGTTATAAAGTACCACAGAGAAAGCATCCTAACTGAAACAGAGGCTGTAAAAGAAGCCGGGGTCAGGGTCAGCTCAGTTATAAACATTATCAAGAACAATGCAATTCTGTCACCATTTCCTGGGATTTAGTGGATTTGACTTTTTATATAAATGAAGTAGTGTGCTTTCAGATTTGAAAGTGGATTTCAGAAAAATAGCAGCCACTTGCTTGATTCTGTTCTGGAAGTGACAATGTTCCTAACTAAAGAGATGTATGTGTAGTCCGTGTAGCTCAGAAAAGTACAACTGTGAACTGAAAGTCTGAAATTAGGGCTCATTGAGCAGTTCAATTAGTTGAACATTGTTCCTTCAAATTCTATATATTTATCATCTATTATCTATCTATCCATCTATCTATCATTTATCTCTATATTCACTCATTTATGTATCTACTCTCTCTATCTAGTCCTTGCAGACATAACTGAGATTGAGTTAAAATTGATTATGCCATCTCAGATTTGGAGTATTACTGCTCCTCAATAAATACCACCCTAACTTTTATATGTATTTACATTGGGGCACCCAAGTAATGTAAGATATGCAACATTATAATCCAAATTAAAAATATTCCAAAGGAATGCAGCCCAAGACACAAATATTCTGCTTCAATTTTAAAGTCATTATGACTCTATCAAGCAAGGTCTCAATCGCTTTCTGCTGGACCCTTTTTTAAAGAGGTGTCCAGCAGAAAGATTTAAGATCTTTATGGAGTAGTTGTAGGAGCTTGATATGCATATTGAAGATTGAAAGAACTATTGAAGAATTTGGAGTCTTTGGGAGGAAATAACAACTTTAGGCAGAGTAATGCTGATTATAACTGGAAGTGAATAAATTGTTCAATGGTCCTGTCAGGAGTGTCCTTGTTCACTATAGATTCTGCTAACATTGAGAAGAGATTTGGGTAGAGAGAGGTAAAGTGGTGATAAATAAGGTTGACTAACCTCATTACCATATGATGAATTCTTAGACTTTAATATAAGATATACATACACCTTGAGTAACACTTATTTTTTAACATATTTCTAATAAAGAGAGAACTTTGGTGATATATTTCCATGCAACAAGTTACTGTGGTATTTTCACATGACACAATTCCAGAAAATCTGATGATTATCTAAAAGTGTAAATTACTTATTGATAATCAATCCAAAAAATTTAAAACTATTATTGATACCATACCATATTATGTCAATATTTAAAATTTAATTAGAAAATCTTATAGCAAGAGAGATATTATTTTTCTTACTATCAAAAGTGATTTCTTATCAAATTCTGACTATCATTAGCGTAAAGCTTCACTTCTTTTTTATTTTTATTTTTAAATTTATTTATTTATTTATGTTTCTGAAAGCTTTTTTTCCCATTACTATTTAGTCACCTTAAACTCCCTTCCCCCAGCAATCACCACACTGCTGTCCATGTCCATGAGTCCTTTTCCCTTTTTACTCAGTCTCTCTACCTTCTAACATCCTCCCTCCTTAGCTGTCACTCTGCTCTCCATCTATTGGTTTGTTTATGTTTTGCTTATTAGCTTTATGTTTCCATCTTTCTTTCAAATGAATTTTTGTCTGTGTATCTTAGAGAAAAAACAGGTACAATGAGTGCATGTGAATGCCTTAGGATACTCATCATGTCCTATTCTTAAGCTGGATTTATGCCCTCGGTAAGAAACAAATTGTTTTCCTTGAACTAGTAGCCTTTAGTATCTTAGGTTAATTGGAGTTTTCTGTCATGTCTTAATACCCCCACTTGGGAAAAATCCTGAGTTAGCCTGGATGGAACTCTTTCTAAAACTGTATGCTGGGATAATAACAAGAGGTCATTTTTTATTCTTGCTTCTGAAACTAGGCAAAAATGGCATGTGAGAGACAGCAGTGGGGATACTGCTCTTTACCAAGTGACCTTTGGAGAGTGACCTGACAGTCCTGCCTGTAGAAGTTCAGTTGGTATTCTTATGAATATGTTTGCTAACACAATACATACCTTGATAATATATTATTTCTTTTATGATTAAATTTAAAATGAGTGGTGTGCTAGTTGGATAAGGAAAATATATTTTAAATATTCTAGAACCATTTGCCTTAAAGAATAAAGACTTTCAAATTGAAATGATTTAGTTGTAAAGATTTCTTTCTGAAGACATTAGAAGGGTACAGAAGTAGTGTTTTTTAATCATGAAAAATAGCATTTGGTGATTCATTAAGCAAATGCATTATTTATCTCATTTATTTCCAGTCTTTATTTTTATGTTTGATTTTTTGCCTATGCAAATACCATCATTAACAAATAACATTCTGAAAGCTGTAGCTAAACCTATTGCTTACAGGATATAAATATGTTTGTTTCTTAGATGGTTGAAGAATTATGAATGGAGATAGGATTTAAATACCATCTCCTTCTAACTTCATTTGACTGAAGGAGGAATTAAATTAGCCCTGAGTAATGCTGATCATCTGGTATCTTTGACCTTTTTTATATATCCTGCTTATATGAAGGGGGAAGAAAAATTTGAATGGATAATGGGAAATACATAATATGACATTTAGAGTCTAAGTGAAGAATTATAATTAAAATGATTTTAATTAAAAACCAAATAGCTTACTATGATATCTTTCATTGTTTTCAGGTAAATATGAATACTATGTGTCCAGTATATCTTCCAACTAGACTTTGTGACTATTCTCACTTTAGAACATATAATACATCATAGAGAGAGTACATTAAGCTTGTAGGTATCTTGCCGCCACCATCCTCACCCTTTGCCCACTACTCAAATGCTAAAATCTATTTATGTGTCAGTGTGGGGCATCAGAAACCCAGAACTTCTAGCTCTATGTACCACAGGCATGGCCAGAGTAAACCCAATCAGATGAGAAAAAAAAAAAAGAAGATAATGGAGTAGAGGACTAATCTTGAGGTAAAATGAATCCTAAAATACAAAAGATGGTGAAAAAGGTGCCTCATGTATAAGCTATAGAAGAAGCAGACTCTGCAAATCTAGAATTGTGGATATCTGTTGATTTTTGTTTATCCTGTGATGTCCTTTTTCTCATAATAGAACTACTTTTTCTTATTGAGAATTCATTTCTCAATAAGGGGAGGCATAAAATTTGTCATTATAACCATGGTGCCTTATCAGAGTAGTGAATAAATAGACCAAGACAGACCAATCTGTTTAGTTTATCTTCCTGGCTAAAGTAATTGACCCAGAGATGGGCAAATGACCCAAGCAAAACAGCCAGTGTCTTTCATATAACTTTACTACTGGACTTCCCAGAAACACAGTCTCTTTCTACTGTGATCGTAGAGCAGATAGAATGTGAATTTAGGTTTTGCTGTGAGCATTTTTCCAGTTACAGGAAGAGCAAGCATATCTGGTCTCTACCAAGACCTAGTATGGTAAACATCATTTGAGCTCCTAAGCACTTCAGATAGAGTCTTTCATCGGAGAACCTATACTTTGTCAATGATTTTTGTTTGGCTCTTTTTGTGGGGTCTGCTTAATATCATTGAAGTTTTGACTAGTACAAAATTCTATCCTCTCAGTTCAGTTTCATTCATATTCACTACATACTTAAACACTATTTGAGCAAACATTTCCTCTCATTGCACAATAAGAAGGGCTTCAATCAGTCTTCTCAAAACTATACAAATGTGACATGTGACTAGATTACAAGGTTGCTTTTCTGATAATTTATTTCTCACATCCACATAGATATTAGAAAGTTTAATATCTAGTTAATAAATAGCACTTGCTTTAGATCACAGTACTTATATAGTTTTAAATAATTCATTACTCTAGTTTTTAACATCTTCATTGTATATTACAGATAATAATAGTGTTTACTTTATGCAAGTACTAAATGAGATGATACATTAAAAACAGTATCCTGCCTAAACCAGAAGAAGGATTCAATAAACATTTTTTATAATCTCCTATTTCTCCTCCTTCCCTTTCTAAGTCATCACCATTATTATCAGTAACAATGCATTTAAAAGCACTATAGAAAGGATAATATCTGTCTGTCACATGCATGTTTAATTGAGCATGATTGTCTTTATTCACCTCTTCAACACTCCATTTTCCATGACATCCTTGACACATTCAGCTTGAGAAACATACACATGGGGTACAAAGAAGAAAGAAGAGGATCAAGTAGTGGATGTTTTTTATTTATTATATGTAACTCAATAGCAAATATGCTCAGGAGCAGTGATGCATGTTGCAGAGAACCAGCTAAGATGACTATATACTTTGTTCTTAAGTGTGTAGGGTCTTTTAAGCTATTGAGTTCAAGAGAGCTGGGGTATACATAAGTGCCTCTGTGGGAGGTGAGTGGGGAAGAGAGGTCTATCTCTCTATGTGTGGATAATCCTGGAATGGGAAAGTAATTTAGGCAGCATTATTTTAAAGTTTACAGTTTTTTTTTTATGATTGTGAATTCTTTACCACTGAATAAAATTGCACGACAGTTTTGCAATGACTGATGCTTATTTCCAATCTATCTCAAAGTCAGGTAATGTGAGACTTAATGCTGATAACAAAGAGTTGGGAAAGAATTCTGAGCCATTGAATCAGGGTTGCACAAATCCAAAGGTAAGGGGCGAATAAATTTAAAACCTGAGAACAGGTACAAATATCCCTTCTTTGTTTTATATTGTGTCTGTTACTACTTTTTAAATTATTTTACCTTTTTAATTCCCTTATCTTGTTTTTCTTAGAAAAAGACTGCTTTTGGACCTTGGTAGAAGGCACCTTTGTCAGATATTCTTACATGAGTCCATGCTTCTCAATTAAATTGACATCACCTATCTAGTAAGAATTGGAAAGCTACACATCTATAACTTAGGTTCCATAGACATCCTCCCAGTGGTCCATGAAGATTCACTGCTCGTCTGGATCTTTGTAACAAATGGTCAACCACATGAAGATCTTCCACTCACCCAACTTAGAACATGAGTATTTTATATGTTACAAACTTCTCTACATAACTCTACATAACCCCTCTTTTTTGTCTAGAATTTTTGTATTTACTGGTTTTAGCTTACATTTGACTTAGTCTGTCATTTCACTTACCAATAATAACAATGTGTTAGTTAATTTGTCTTTCTAGAGGGAATCATCTCTCTATTTCTTTGAGTTCTTTTAGTTTTCGATAGTGTAATCAGTTTGAAAATCTGTTTATTATGTCACATTTTACCAAATCCTGTGCAGATATGTATAATTACTATCCCTCAAATTAATTATATTAAAGTGAGTTTTTATTGTGAAAATATAATGAATAAATAAACTTCTGTAATATCAGAATGATATTCATTAATGAACCTTGAGAATAAGGTTGATACAACTATATTACATAACACTTAATGACCATTTATTATGATTAAGATACAACTATTGGTACATGAAAATTCTTTTTAGTAATAATTCAAATTGCATTTTAATTGTTTTAAAAAACTAAACATTTATATGGGTTATTTCTTTAATTGAAAGATTATATATATATATATATATTTGGGATGTATCAGTGTCCATTTGCTATTACAGCCCCCAGAGATAAAATACAGCCCCACTAAGTTTGCTTGATCACATCTCCTACAGTTTTGTTTTATTTTCTGATGCAGAAATCACATTATTTTATGACTACTCAGGAATAATTGTTCAGTGGGGATATTAGACCATTCCAAGCATACAGGATTCCTATGGTACATAATTTCTCCTTATTAAGTAAGTATATGAAGGTTAACACCCTTTCCTAGGGTAGACATAGTAACCAACTGATGAAGCTGGCATCTGAGGGTATTGATACCATCATATTAGTGGGGAAAATTTGGATGACATCAAAAATCTTCTCTCACTTTGGTGGACATGATACATTATGTAGTCTGAGTCCCAGGACATGAAAACATTGCCTTATTCCAAGTATATGAACAATAGATTAGTGTCAAGTCTTCTTTTGACCAATCAAGAAGGTGGGGGCTTTGCATTATTATTAACACTTTGTTATATCTGTAACAACATCCAGGCATGATGCAACAATATATATCCAAGCTCAGAGGATAAGCAGCCTGCCTATTTGGATGAACTCAGGGAGGCTTTGGGGTTGCTTTACTTATTCAGGTCTGGTAAATCTTGGTCATAGTTCCAGATTATTGTCCCTTACTTTATTTCTAGGAATACTTGGTTTCACAATTGTTTAGCCTCTGTGAATTTAAATCTCAATGAATTCTCTATCATCACAATTTGACAGTAAAATCTTATTAAAAAACAAAAGT
The DNA here is from genome assembly GCA_028533065.1 of Trachops cirrhosus. Lineage (NCBI taxonomy): Eukaryota > Metazoa > Chordata > Mammalia > Chiroptera > Phyllostomidae > Trachops > Trachops cirrhosus. The sequence continues at coordinate 120,389,637 of CM052541.1, read as the reverse complement.
ACAATGCACTTAATTCTGAGGATGCTCAAACAAAAATAGACTCTTAGCAAATAAATTCTAGTGTTAAACAAGAATCAACAGTAGGAGAAAATGTTGCCCTTTGCAACAGCATGGATGGGCTTGGAGAACATTATACTAAGTGAAATAAGCCAGTTGGAGAAAGACAAATACCATATGATCTCACTCATATGTGGAATCTAATGAACAAACTGAACTAACAAGCAAAATAGAGACAGACTTAAAGATAGAGAGCAGGATGACAATCAAGCAGGTGGGGTGGGGGGAGATTGGGGGTAGAGGGATTGAGCAAAAAGGAAAAAGGACTCATGGACATGGACAACAGTGCATTGATTGTGGGGGGCAAAGGGGTATAAGGAGACTAAATGGTAATGGAAAAAAATATAAACTTTCAGAAACAAATACAAAATAAAATAAGAAAAAAAACAGTAGTGAAGATCTGGACAAGTTTTGTTGATATCGCTTGTAGCATTTGTTGAGTAAACCACAAAAAGAAATTAATAAAAAGAAAATAATAAAAATAAATCTCACATTTTAAAGGAAAAATAGATTAGCTATATTAACAAATATCACCAGACTGCTTTAAAATTCATAGAATTAATCAAGAAAACCTGTGTCAGTAAAAATGCTTTGCAAGCCAAACAGCCAATATCATCTCATTTCTGAACCTCAGCCAGTCAGAAGCATATCAATTCCAGTACACATACATCTGAGTGCTAATCAATCAGCAACAGTCTTACTTAAATAACCACATATTTATAGATGATGTCAAACCATTTACAACTCTGATAGCCTGTCTACCCTTTAACCCCTCAAAATTTCCATTAATATCAGCAGTCTACTTGAAGAGACTGTTCCTCATTATCCTGGCTCTCCCTAAGCATTAAGTACAATATTGTCATTTTTTCTCTTTTGAGGTGTTGAGGGTGACAAATCATTTGAGATTATAAAAAAACATGGTGTGTGTGTGTACACATGCATGTGCATGTTCAAATATGTACACTGGATCTTTGATCAAGGAAAGATAATTTTTTAATAGTTATTTTCTTCATTAGTGAAATGCAGTTATTGAGATATATCATTTTTTAAGTTTAATTATATTTCAGAATTCTGTATCCTATATTTCAGGATTCAGGCACATGCATATGACATTGAATTTCAGTATAAAAAATAATTTAGAAGTTAATAAACTCATATAATTTGCATATTAAATAAATGTTAAATGAATCATGTTTGTAGTTTAATTTAGATATTGGTATCTTAAAAAAGGGGCAAACATGAAGGGAAAATATTGACTGACAACATTTATAAAGATTGTTATTCTGGCTAGTAGTTAATTTCAAAATTACTTAATAGTTTGTTTTCAGGGAAATATATTTGATGGTGTTTAAAAAATTACAAGCATTATGAAAGAAACCTGAAAACTTCATCTGTGTGTTTCAATCTCTTTCATTATATCAGGTAACAGTCAAGAGAACTAGAGTAGATCATTGTATCTCTTGGAATATAAGTTTTCACATCAATAAGATGAAATGAAAACACTTATAAGTTATTTTGAGATTAAATGTGAATACATATCCATATTTACATGGTATTTAATACACAATAATTTTTCTATATTCTTAAGATAAGTATATATTCTCTTAGTTTATGTATTTTTACCTACTTTTCAGATAAACTATTTCTCTGAATATGTTTCTATTTTCAATGTATTGTATGCTTAAACAAAGGTAACATGTCTGTTAAAGCCACCTTATTGAAATAAATCTGCCCTGAAACCTGTATTTCACACCTTTTATGACCAAGTTAGCAAAACTTGGTTCATCTAAGTCAGCCTTCATATTTTACTTTAAAGAGCATTATGATATATCACCATTCCAAACTTTCTAGTGTCTGTTATGCATTGATAAATGTAACTATGCTATTTAGATTTTAAATAAGAAGAGAAGTAGATGCTGATATAATGACCACTTACTGGATACTAACATTGAGTATTATTATTTAAATATTATTTTTATTTTAAATTTGGTAAAATTTTTAAGCGTAAATGGTATTTTCAAATATTTTCACATATATTTTTAAATGCAAACTTTGTAATCTTAGGGAATTTGGAGTATCAAGTTACATAAAAAAGCCAAAAATAAAGAAAGGTTAAAAATTGGAGCAGGGGTAGTGTATCTGCTGCTTTCTCACATTCCATTGGGGCTATCTCTTCATCTTTATGATATGCCCACTTCCTTTGATCACATGGACAACCTTCTCCTTAATACCTGAGAGAAGTTAATGAATGCATACTATTTTTTACTTTCAAATTATATATATGAGATACATATGACATATATATCATATGTGTATGTGTGTGTGTATATATATATATATATACACATATATATATGACTATCCAAAGGAATGAACACAAGGAAGCCTCATAAACTGTTTTGTAATAGAGGAGTCCTTCAAAAATGTGGCAGCTTCTCTAGGAAACTGACAGATTTGGATTTGATATAGACAGATGAAAACAAAGGACTAGCCAGAATTCTGATACTTTCCTAGGTTAAGAAAGAGTCAGCTAAGCTCTCAGTGCTATTCAGGGAATAAAGGTTGTATTTGAGTCAAGAAAAAACAAACTGCCATAATAAATTTATTGGTGTAACATTTCTCTCTCCTTTCCTCCCTATATTTTGCTAAGAAAAGTTCATGGAAGGTATAAGTAGAAAGCAGAAAGAAAATATGCATTCCTTCTGTGGTATCTGAAACCACTGAATCCCAAGATATATGTGGTTAAGCCTCCTTTAAGTTCTAAACACAAACACAGATGAGCTTGCACATTTGTTTGGTTGTATCACTGTTTCAGAGATCTGGAGTTGGACTGACCTGAGATCATCTCAATTCATTTATAGTAATTTCTCAGTTACAAACCTCCTCAACAGTTAGTAGCATCTAAATGATTATATCCTCAATTTCATCACCAGTAAGTAATACAATGGAGCTTCAATTCTTATGGATATGGAAGAAGAAATAGAATCAAACAAAATAATGTAGCAGTATAACTCAATTTACATGCATATATACATAATATTGGTATAAAATATTTTAGATATTTAGAGTGGCAAGAAATTTAGAAATCAAGAATAATAATAGTCTTATTTAGAAAGTAAATGAAATATACATGTAAAAAATTTTACATCTGCTGAAACCATCATACAGACTAGCTCTTATTGAAAGTAAAGTTATTTTTTTAAAGATTTTGTTTATTTTATTTTTAGAGAGAGGGGAAGGAAGGGAAAAAGAAAGGGAGAAAACATGAATGTGTAGTAGCCTCTCGCACGCCCCCTCCTGGGGACCTGGTCTGCAACCCAAGCATGTGCTCTGACTGGGAATCAAACCCGAGACCATCTGGATCTCAGGCCAGCTCTCAATTCACTGAGTCAGACCAGGCAGGGCAGAACATTTCTTGTTTTACATAAATATAGAATAATTAGTACTTTCAAAGCTTAATTAAATAATATATTCTCACATTTCTCTATCTCTTATCTCCACTGTCAATATTTGGATATTCATTAATGTTTAAACACTGTTTCTTTGATGTGAATTTGACCTGAATAACCCATTCAACTCTGTAAGCCAATCAGTCATATAACAATACCAACAATTTTAATTATACCTCATGTAGCTTCATAATGGGCCTTAACGTGTACAAATTCAAATAGAATAGCCCTTATAAAGCCATTTTATCTCAGAGTCCTTCAGATTTTTCAACTATGGAATTTGGTCTCTGTGTTTGTCCCTAGCTCCAAATGGCATTTAGAAGTGCTATAACATTTACTGAATTCAAAAGATTGATCCATGTTTCTCTGATCTCTTTTCTGTTTTACTGTTTTCAAGAAGACATTAACATAAATTCTACTTTATTCATGACAATAGCCTATGTGATGATTGTGAGAAAACCTGTAAGCTCAATCCCTATGTTTGTATGAAATGTGTCAATAGAGTTAATATTGCTTCAGTTATGAATGCTTTCCCAAAATGGTTAAAAAATATTGTCAATCAAATTTCTGCAGTTTACCATCCTTTGGACTAATTTTGTGTTTCTGCCTTGGTGTGTTCCTGCTGCATATTAAAAGTGAGCTTATTTTTTTTAAACTTGAAATGAATTATTCTGCTTGAACAGGCCAAGCTGTTCTAAACAGCCTACTGCTGACAGTGCTTAACTAAAGTCAACAAAAAGAAAGATAAGGCGTACTGGTATTGTTTGTTGAAATATTAATACCAATTCCAGCTGTAAAAATGATAAATACTTTAATAAAGATAGCTTGTTCCTCACCAAAGTTTGCAGTACTCTTTATTCTATACATGCAGGAATATTCCCAGGAGACAGATTTAATCTCACAGAAGATATGGGTTACTAAAATGTAGCTATCTTACAAATGTCCCCAAAGCTTTTAAAATAGGCAGCCAAAGTGTATTAGCTACATTTCACATTCTTTAAAATCCCACATATCTCTTCCTAATTAGTAATTTTAAAAAAGTACTTTAATTTTATTCAAGATACTACTTCACATTGTATCTATTAGAAGCTAATTTGAACATCAATTGTGAGGAATTTTTTTTGTTTGTCTTTTTTTGGTTTCTGTTTTATTTTTTGTCTTTTTTTTTTTGAAAAATACATTAACATGAACTACATGACTCAAGCAGCAACATGAATTATGGAGGATTGCAGAGTTAAATTGTTGAGCTGAACTTTGGTGGTAGAAACATTAGGGGCTAATTTGTTGGCAGAGAGGTTCTGTGCCATACGCTGTATGTATGCTGATAATAAAAACATTACATGAGGCCAATGCCACTTCAGTTTCATGAGTTTTTTATGCAACATAGCACAACGAATCTGCCAAGCACAAGGCCATCTGGAAAGAGAGTATCAATCAAGAATCTGATTTTATTTTAAAGAAAATAACATAAGTGAATATTAAGTATAATGAAAGTCAAAAAAGGTCACACACAGAAACATTGCAATTGTATCTATATGTATATATAACTACTACTAATAAAAATGATCACAGATGAATTATATGGAAAACAAAAGAAAACAAAACAAAGATATATTTCCCCTTACCCGCCCGCCCCAAAATAACCTGCCTTTGTCACATCATTAAAGCCAGTTTTAAACCCCTAAGTGATTCTGGGTCAGAAATCAGTAGAAGGAAAAATTACTCAATAAATGTTCATGGGCTCTTAAAACTATTTTGAAAAATAAAGTAGAATTTTAGTTTATTTCAAACAAAGATATATTTCAGATGTATTTAAAACTTAGAAAAACCTAAACATTATAAGGTCTACATCATTATTGTAGTAAATAAATATACAGAGTATTTTTACAGTCCTGAAAATACTCTCTATATACTCTGCCTATTTATCCCCTCCTCCAAACCATTGTCAACTACTGATGTCTTTTTTATTTATATGTATTGATTTGAGAGAGAAAGAGAGAGAGAGAGGAAGAGAGAGAAAGGAACACTGACTTCTTGTTCCATCCATCTATGCATTCCTTGGTTGATTTTCATACTTGTTCTGCCCCAGGATCGAACTCACAAACTTGGCATACCAGGATGACATGCTGATTGAGTTACCTGGCCTGGATGAACACTTACTTTTTAGAGTCTCCATAGTTTTACTTTTCTAGAATGGCAGAGTTGAATTTATACAGTTATAATTTCTCAGATTTGGCTCTTTCACTTAAAAATATGTATTTAAGTCCCCTTCCTGTCTTTTCATGGCCTGATAACTCATTTCTTTTTAACACTGAATAATATTCCATGGTCTGGGTGTACCATACTTTAATTATCCATTCATTTATTGAAAGACATCTTGGTTGCTTCCAAGTTTTGGCAATTATGAAAAGAGCTGTTATTAACATTTGTGTGTAGGTCTTTGTGTGAACATAAGTTTCACCTCCTTTGGTTAAATACCCAGGATTAAATGGTAAGAGTATGCAGAGTTTTGTAAGAAACTGCCAAACTATCTTCCACAGTGGCTGTGACATTTTTCTTACTTCTCTGCTCTTGAATTTAATGTCTTAGCAAACTTGCTGTAGAGTGTGTCCATGGTTTCTAAAGAAAACATCTTTATCAATTCTCTAGCAATCCCTTATTTCTTAAGATAATTCAAGGGATTTCTTTATTTTCTATTAAAATATCATTATTCATGAAATTGTTTGGTGTAGACATCTTTTCACCTTTTTCTTTTGTGTGGAATGATTAAATAAGGCAGTGTTTGGAGTCTGTATTAATATTTTGCAAGGTATAGTTCAATGTTTTTATAGAACATTTATGAAATAGTTTTTTGTGTGAGAAACTAATGTTGGCTTAAAGTTATATAAGTCTGACTACTGTTACTTTTTAAGCATCGGTGCTTTATCCATCTTCAGTCTTCAGCACCAAAGAGGTAATTATAAACATTTACCGACTTGATGGGTTGATAAACACGAGCAGAGTGTTATTGAAGGAAGAGAGTGAAAATGACCAGCATTTTCCAGAGTTTAAAGATTTTGAGAATGTATTGCATTATTACTAGAATTTCTTGGAATATTCTCCATATCATTACCATAATTTCTTTGCTCATTCCTTTTGGCCCAATTTATAAATGAAGATTGTGTGAGCTAATGTAATCCAGAGAAGGTTACTTGAGTGGTGCAGGTGTTAGTGATAGAATCTAGATTATTTGTTTCCTGGGTAAGTTTCTTCATAAATTTATTGAAAGATAGGACTTTTGAGTTTTCACTGTGTCTCCAATTCGAAGCAGAATGGGGCCACAATGATAAATAGAAGCCAACACCGAGCTTATCTAGGCTACTAAGAATATACTCCAGCTAATTCCAAATAATTTATTGTGCAATTAGAGTTATTTTTTGATCCCTGACTAAGGTGTCATCTTCTAATGGTGGACCTTGTCTTTCTTTCAATTTTTCCCACTGTGCAGATTTATGTTAATAATGTCTTTTCATTTTACGTTACTTCTACAATGAATGTAAATTTCTTGTACCAATAGAATAGAATAGAATTCATTAATTTTAAAATGGATTAAAGTCATTTTAGTCATTCTGGCCTGGAAATCATTCATAATTGTCAGACAATTGGTGTAAAACTGATGACTTCTTATCAAGAAAATGCTCTATGAGTAGTAATACTTAAGATTCAAATTATCTCAATCATGGCATTTCATATATCGGTATTAATCCATTAATATATCAAACATTAAATTGATATAATTATCTAAAACCTCAAGATATTCATCAATATAGGTAGTTGTAATTTAAAACATGTCTGTTTTTGAGGAAAAATATTGCTGTATTCCATATAAAGCAAAATTTGTCATATTAGTGTGTGGCATTATTTCAGCAGGCCTATTTCCATCCCGTTCTTAGCTCTGCAACTTTGGAAGATTTATTGTTTCTGTGATGATTAGGTAGAAATGGTAATATTTCCACAGCAAATGTGAGAGTATATTAGCTTATGTAACTTAAGGGTCTGACAGAAAATGAGAGTTTCTTAAAAGAATGTCACTTCAGTGCCCCTGATTATTAAGGAAAGAAAAGTAGTATAATTATTAGGTATAAAATGCTTTTGTATAAGCATACTTTTATGGGCTATCTATACTCCACACATTTACTTTTCACATTTTCATATAAATGCTTCCTAGAACACTAATTTTAGCTGTATAAAATATCATGTTGTATTATAATGTTATACATTATACATGAATTATGTTTGAAAAGTGTGGGCAAAAGAGCACTGTGACTTTTCTGTGTGAACTGTGTTTGAACTTAGAATGTAAACATGTTTTGTATTTTGAAGTTTGTGTTGATAAAATGTATAGCATCACACAGAAATCAAAACATCTTTCTTCCAGTAAGAAGTAAGTGGTAGTATGAATGCTTTTCTATAGAAAAGAATGCAATAAAATGATATGAATAATATATTAAATACATAAAACTTGTTATGTGCAAAAAGTAGTTTGCTTTATACCTTTGAACAAGACACACAAGTCTTAAGAAGATTAAAAGATTCATTTCATTTTAAAATTAAGAAGTCAACATATTTGCTTTGCCAAATTCTCATTAGATTTTTAGGCAACTGTTTTATTATTTAGACAGAAGGAAGCACACTTACTACTCCAATTTTAGAATGTTTCAAAAATAACCAACGGATAGAATAAAAATGCAATAATGATGAGGTGTTGAAGATTGTTCACCACTCTTAAACATTTTCAAGGGGAAAAAGCAGTTTACAGGCCTCTTCCATCATTTACATCATATATGGTCCATGTTACCTGCACTGTTCAAACTGAAATAAGGTAAAAAAAAGAAGGGAAGTGACTTATGAGTAGTAAGGGAAGTCTAAGGAATGAACATACAAAGTTTACCCCAATGAACCTAGATTTTTTGGCTACTTAAATGAGTTTGAAAACAGCCAAAGAGTTAGGGAAGAGCCATGAGAGTGTGACATCACAAAGTCAATTAGAAAGGTGATAACATTAGAACAACCGTGTCTCATGAGTCTGTGGATAACTGTCTTTGTTTTATAGACAACCATTCACACAACAGATATTTACTGAACATTTATGATGTGCATGGCAGTTTTGTAAATATTATGGATAAAGACAAAATGTCCTGCTCTTATGCAACTTATCTTTCATGAAGGATAATTGTCAATACATTTAAACACACACACACTGAAAAAATAAATAAAAGGTAACAACCAAAACTGTCTTAAATGCAACATTGTGATGTTGTGGAAAGGGTGACTGGAGAGTATATCTTGCTGAAAAAGTAGCCAGTGTAAATGTCATTAGACAGGATGAAGATTTACAGGTGTCAAAGACAAAGAGTGTATGTGATTAAGCATAGTGAGAGCAAGTGCCCTAGGTTGGCTTCCTGAAAGCACTTTTGCATGATTTTTTGCGAAAGTACTCTAAGTGGGGGGAAAAAAACTAACCTGTAATGGAGAGGGCAAAGTAGCATAGGGAAGGGGAGAAAGCTTAATGTGGATGTGGACTCTGGAGCATGAAATGTGCAGTTTTACATTCCCTTGAAGCACTAGGGCTGGTCATTTAAGCCCAGTTACTATTAATCATTGGTTCTAGAAATCATCCACCTGGAGAGCCTGCCTGTCTTGTGAAGATGACTCCTATCCCTCGAGAGCAACTTTCTGTAGTTGGGAGGATTTGTAAATCTGTTGTTTCAACACTTGTATGAGCTGGGGATGAGTGTTTCAGCTTAGGAAAGGGGATCTGGGTGGGACACCACAGTTTTGGTAAAGGTGGGAGGAAGTTAGAACAAAATTAGAGAGGTCAAATCCATGTAAATTATATAAATAATTTAGGTTTTATTCTAAGAAAAATAGAAACACTTGGAGGGTATTAAACAAAGGAATGACATGATCTGATTTTCATTTTTAAAAGTTCAAAATGAATGATGAGTGTAGAAGGGGACTGGTAAGAGTGAATGCATAAATATAAATTATGAAGTAATTTTAGGATTCTTGCTAATGACAGTGGTAGCTTAAATGAGTTGATTTTGGTGAAAATGGAAAAAATATGCATAATTTTCCTGTGAAGAGGACCAGAGAAATGAATTAATAAATAAAACAAATTAAGGAATAAAAAGATAATGTGAATTACTAGAAAATATTTATTGATGAGAAAAATTCAGTTGGAAAGAATAAATTAACATTTTTCAAGAAAGAGAGGATTGTTGCAAAAGCTATGTCCTTGATAAGGAAAGAGAACATTAAAAACAAAATAGTAGTGGAGGTGTTGAAATATCATATAGAATCAAGATTTTTTGTAGGTGAATGATGTTATATAATTCTGAATTTATTTCAAGGGCCAAAAAATCCTGTCATTTTATTCATCCATACCTAAAATGCCATTTAAATTAATCAGTGAATGAATGGATAGATGAATAAATCATACATCATCTATACTACAGTAGGCATCATTTTGTAGGAAGAGATCAATGACTTTGTTATTCCATAGGCTACACAGACGAGTAGATGAAGAAAAAGAGGACAGCTAATGCAGACCTATAGGTACTTAACAGCAAGCAAGGGAGATGGAACTGGAGCACACACACACAAGTGTTATTGTGGAACAAGGGCTTCCTGTTTGCTAGTTCTTTTTATTACCTTGACTGCCTTCAGAACTATATTTCTCGTGGTAAAACATTCCTTAGAGCTATACATAACCACTCTCATCAATAAGCTAATGAGTCAGAGAGAAACTGAAACTTAACACTGTTCTTTATACCTTTGGTGATTTAGAGTGGATTATGAAGCAGATGTTATGCATTAAGGTGCATCATAAAAGTGTGATCTTACATAACCTCTAGGATTTTACTATGAAAACACCAGCAATTTATTTACCAACCAAACAGAGTGTAGGCAGTAGTCCAACACCTGGCAAGGAGATTAGAGGCAAGGAGTAACAATTCTATCCTCTAAACAATACTAACCCAACAAATTCTGAGTATATATTTATTTAGAGAAGCTTGTTTTTATTTTCTATGCTAAAGACATTTGGCACTTGAGGCCCTAAAAGGAGCAAATGCTCTGCTGATGCATATGTCCAACACAATTTTTGGGAAATGGCAAGTTAGATTAGATTTCAGAAGTTACACATGGTGATAGAAGTGGCAGTGCAGTCCTCAGTGATCTATAAAATCAAATGCAACAATAGATCAAGCAGAATCAAAGTTGCCTGAGAAATCTCAGCACAAGTAACAAGTCATTACAAACACTATTGAAAATCCCTTTGGCACAATGACTAGCCCTAAGCCCAGATTGAAAATTTAAAAATAATTGACTCCAAGGGAGATGGGTGATCAGCTGTGCAGCAACTTTTATATAAAACTCTTGCTGAGGTGATTATATTTTACATGGAAACACTGGAATGTAAATGTTCTTTGAAAGATAGAGAGATACTTTTCTGTTATCATAAAACAGGAATTATATAATTTTCATTTCAACTAAAAATAAGAATGTTGGAATACCAAACATAGTAAATCTTTGGAATCTCACATTTCACATGAAGTTTTTCCATAATAAATGGAAACCAAATGGGAAAATAACAATACCTTACATATGTAAACACACACTTCAGACATTTTAGTTCACTTTATCCCAAATACATTTACATTGTATACACAAAACTTAAGTTTATATAAATTATATACATTCTAACACAATCACCTAGGCATGTATCTTCTTTCTTAGTTTAGCCAAAATAATTTTTCTTCCTTCCTTTCTCCCTTCCTTCCTTCCTCCCTTCCTTCCTTCTTTCCTTACTTCCTTCCTTCCTTCTCGTCTTTCTTTTCTTCCTCCCTTCTTCTGTTGCTCTCTCCTCTCCTCTCCCCTCCTTTCCCTTTCCCTTCTCTCTTTCTCTCATCTATAATCCATCATCTTTAAAATACAAGCCTCTTTAGGAAAAATGGTTTCACTTTTTCACTTTTTGGGGGTTCGTTTGAAAGTCTAATAAGTGGTTTTACTTTTTGACCACAATTAAAAGTTTGGTTACAGTGAGATATCTCACCTAATTTAGGAAGGGGAAATCATGTCTTTCATGTAAGGTTGGGGACATAGGCTTAATGTTTGATAGGTCAAAATAAAATTATATCAACTTTACAGAGATATGATGGAAAAACAAGACTATATTGAATGTATTATATACCTAAAGATAAACATGGAATGTGCCAGCCATAAGAATGATTAGGCAGTTTTAGGAAGATATACAAATGAGACTATAAAACTTAAAATTTTGGGAGTCCATCTAAATTATGTACATTAAAGAGGCAATCATGTTCAATAAGCCAAAAATATTTTCGAGTCATCGGCAAGACAATTTCCTTTGTTAGAAATGGCTACAGAAAATCAACCCAATGTAAATTGATCATATTTTGAATCATGTAACTAATACCTGGCACAGTTCTTGGCATATAATTAAAATTTATTCTTAAATTTTGTTCTTAATATTTACTACACACAAAACTCAGGTACAACTTCATTAATGATTCAAAGCCCATTTTCTTGCATAATACTTGAACAATATTTTCCAAAATTTTGAGAAACATTTTATATGAAAAAATATTGAAAAATTCTTGTTTAATCTTATTGGATTCCTTAGAATTTCTGTGGCTATTTTGAATGTATAAGAGAAGAATGCAGCATATGCATTGAAAAATGATGACCTTTAAAATGGAGAAAACTGTGTTCGAACATCAATAGAAAAAGTAAAAAAATGTAATGGTGAAAAACAAGAGAAACTTATTAAGCCTGTAGATTTTTTATTTAAATTAGAAGTACTTAGGTAAATGGAAACTGATAACTCAGTATCATTAAATCTGTGCACTATTATCCAAAGTCTCCCAAATGACCCCACTCCTCAAAATTTAAAATGTTTGTGTTTAGATAAAAGAACTTTAGTTTCAGGAAAAAGCCATGATTATTTTTCCTTATTCTAATAAATACTTTACTTAAAACAGTTTACATTTTTCCAACTACATTTATATGTTATCTAATTTGGTCTTCAAAGAATTATGAAAGAAATTAAAAAAGGATATTATAGAAAATATTCATGTAGAGACAATTCATCAGCATAACATATAATAGACATTGAAGACATTTTACATTATAAGATACACTTATGAAAATGTTAATGACTTGTCAAAATATTTTCAAAGCATTCTATAAAATTTAGAGAAATTTATACAAATTTTTGCAAAACAATAAAAATTATTCAGCACAATTTACAATAGCCAAGTGCTGAAAGCAATCTAAGTGCCCATCAGTAAATGAATGGATCAAAAAACTATGGTACATTTACACAATGGAATACTACATAGAAGAAAGAAAGAAAGAAGGAGCTCCTACCCTTTGCAACAGCATGGATGGAACTGGAGATCATTATGCTTAGTGAAACAAGCCATGTGGTGAAAGACAAATACCATATGATCTTACTTTTAAGTGGAACCTAATCAGTAAAACAAACAAGTAAGCAAAATATAACCAGAGACATTGAAATTAAGAACAATCTGACAGTAACCAGAGGAAAGGTGGAAGGGGATAATGAGGGAAAAGGGGAGAAAGGTTCTGAGGAACAACTATAAAGGACACATGGACAGAACCAAGGGAAGTGGAATCAGGGGAGGGAGGTGGGGATGGCTGCAGTGGGGGGAGTGGAGGGGGGTAAGTGCAGACAACTGTACTTGAACACCAATAAAATAATTTTTAAAAATTATGTTTTCACATATAGCAATTACCTACTAAATCTAAAACATAGCTGTCATAGCTAAATCTATCACATAGCTAGAAATAAACATAGTATTTTAATGACTGCTCATATATAGGGGGAAAGACCACAAAACAATATCTTTTTTTAAAAACAAGTAAACCTTCAGATTTTGATAATTATAAGATGAATTTGAATAAATTTAATTACACTGTGATGCAGACACCAGCCTGCAGTGTCTGCATCATTATGGATAAAATGAAACATTCACACGGACTACCGAGTCAGGTGGAGGAAAAGGGACAGCATGGCTTTTCTCACAAGGGGAGCAAAAGCCTCTACCCTTGCTCCAATAAGCTTTTATTGTCTTACTGGGCACATTACAAGAAGGTCCTCATTAACTATGCACAGGCTCGATTTAGGTGGTTACCATTTACAGAAAACAAAGGAGCCAATGCGGCTAATCACATCACAGAAGAGGGATATTTGCAAATGAAAAGGCAAAGTGGTTGAACCGGTTACACTCATCCTTGGAAGGATTAGCATGTTTTTTGGAAGTTGCTTTGCAGTAAATGTTCTCAATTCAGGGTGAGGGAGTTTTAGCAAAAAGCAAGACTCTAGAGGTCTAGGTACATTGCAGGCCTGATTCCCCTTAGGAGAACCTGTCTGTGGTCCTGTGCATCTCTGAGTGGGTGCTGGGCCCGCGCCATGCAGAACAGTCTACTACCACTATACATAATTCTGTTTCATTAGAAGCATCCTGTATAATATGCAAGCTGAACATTAAAGTAAATTTACTATAATTTTTATATAAGTAGATAGGGTAGATCAATGTAACTATTTTACCAAAGCTGATGTAAAGTTATACATTTGCAAGTATTCCAAAGCCACGCTTCTACGTTCAGCAAAAGCCCATTTCACTGAACATATAGAAAAAGCCACAAAATAGGTTTACTTAAAACTGCTGCTTCAGGACTTGTCAGTCTCATAACTGGCAGTAATTTACAAAAAATATAAATGTTTCATTCTTTTGTTTTAAAATGTAAAAAAGGTCACATGGTGAGACAGTCATCATCACCAAAGTCTGCATTACAACATCACTGCTGGACTTACAATATAACCTACTGTCATTATTATTTGCTTATTAATAACTGCATTTAGTGTATTGGAAAATGCCTCATCATTAATGTTCAAAAATAAATTTTATGCAGTAAGATCTGGGAAAATAAATGATATATTTTATGCTCAGGACAATGCTTTAGGAAAACAGCATTTTGGAAGAAGCTAGAACTCAGACACCATGATGCATTTCAGTCGTACAGTATGCAGGCTGCACTCCATATTTCTGCATGAGGTTCCTCCGTCACACGAACATCTCTACCCACCAAGCTCCAAATAAGGGCTGGCCAGAAAGGGGCTGAGTGTGATTTGCCATCTTTGGTGAGTTTTATGGCTCATGTGTCCACACCCAGGGGTGTATTTTTGAAATGACTAGTGAAGAAGGTTAATTTGGAGTGTAGATAGAGATCCTTAATACGTGATCACCTATCTACATTTTGTCCAGATCAAATTGGACAAAATTTTAAACCAGAAAATTTTGCCATGTGTCAACATGTGTTATTTGATTTCCATCAAAAAAACAAAAAAACTTTTCTTTGACATTGTATGTAAATATTATGCTAATATATTTGTTACTGTTTTCCTCTGATTTGTTGTGTTCTATTAATGTGCATTGTATTACATGAATCTATGTTGAGTTACAAATAACAAAATTATATTTGGTGCAATATATTCCCTTTGATAAAGCTGTATTTCATGCAACTTCAAGATGTTTTAGATGACACTTTCCTAAGAAAGTTTATCAGTTTTTAGGAGAGAGTTTCTTTAATCTTTTTTCTTTAGCTAATATATTGCTAATTTAGCCTTTTCAATGTTCAAACTCTGCCTTCAAATCTGCCATCCACTTTGCTGGTATAACATTTTATTTTTAAAACCAAATGAGATCAGTTCAATACCTACTTACTGAGAGCTAGCCTGGAGTTGTGCATGTTGTTAACATTTGTGGATTCAAATGTAATAAAGGAAATAATTTGTGGAAAAATATTAAGAGCAAAGTGTCAATAGTATAGGTGATTAGTCTTTTTGAAGAGAAAGGATAGCTCTTTCTCTGAAGTCAGAGATAATGAAATATAATAGGAAGTGGAGGGACACAACAGGAAGAGAATTCATACCCAATGTGCTTTCTTATTTTCATTAACTCATGAACACATCAGGTGTCAAGAATGAAAAGGTGAGGCTTTTATAGGACATTTGATTACAGTGAAAAAGTCACACAATATTCTCCTCTTATCTGCAGTTTCACTTTTCATGGCTTCAGTTACTTGCTGTCAGCCACAGTCAGAAAATACTAAATAGAACATTCCAGAAATAAACAATTCATAAGTTTTGAACTGTGTGCTCTTCTGTGAAGCCTGATGATATACCACACTGACCCGCTATGTCTCCTCCAACCTGCCACCCAACCCCACCCTCCTACTTCCAACCTAGGACAAGAATCATCCCTTTTCCCCCCATATCCATATTTATACACTACTGGACCTTCGGTCATGTAATAGCTATCTTGGTTATACAGAGAGAGTACATTCGCAGTACATTGTTATAATTGTTATATTTTATTATCAATTACTGTTGTTAGTTTCTTACTGTGCCAATTTAAAAATTAAATTTTATCATAAATAGGTATATATAGGAATAAACATAGTATGTAGGGTTTAGTAATATCCAAGGTTTAGGCATCCACTGAAGGTATTGGAACATATCCCCTGGAGATAAGGGGGCTACAGAATAGAAAACAAACTATGGTATAGTCCTATTTTCATATTTAAAAGAAATTATTTTTACTCCAATGTACTTAATGTTTAAACCAAGATATTCTCATGAATATCTTATATAGATCAGTAAAAAAAATAAAAATAAATGGATTTCATTAAAACCATCTATTTTAACTTCCCACTTGAAAGTTTTCCTCTTGAATCCCTTTTATTTAACTAGTCTATTTCCTGGCATTTATAATGAGAAATACACTTCATGTTCCTTATTCATGTCCTTTTATCTTGCTTTCATATTTCTTACTATTCACACAGGAATTTGTTCATCTTCCAAATTCTTCTGAAAAATTTCCCAGTTGTAGATAAATTAATTTCTGCTATTATCATAACAAGAAAAAGAATAATGGAATCTTCATATATAGATATGAAAATTCAAATTTACATTTGCTTAAAGTGAGTTGACAAGGGGTATTATTAGGGAACTTCTTTTTGTACTAATTTCCAGCTTGGAGATTTTGTGATAGTACCAGTTATATAAATTCTAATCTCAAGCAGGCATTGGGGTAGTGCAGTGGTTTGGATTTCCTGAAAGGCCTGACAGAGACAAACATAGTTATTGATATGTGCCTATGTTGGTGGACAGATTTTTTCTAGTCTTAATTTTTACCCATTGTCTACTTTTTATGATGAAAGTACTATGTGACAATTTAAATTCCAACATTATTTCTCTGGTCCCATGTCAAAATTAATATTCCCACTTAGGGTCAGTGTGTGAGAGTGTCAGCATATAATCACATGTAAACTTTCCATTATACTTTTCATTTTTGGCATTCTTTTATTTTCTGGGTGCTCACCTGTGTACTATGCTACTTACCTATTGGCCAAGCTTTCCAGAGATTTTGTAGGCAGAGGACATGAAGTAATTTTGCCCAAGTCATGGTTATGTCATAACTAAAGTAGAATCTTTACTCTCTTGAACCATTGTTTTTAAAAATGTTTTCTCTATACATTTTTAAAAGAAAATGTGATTATTCTTTTCATTTGTGCACATATTTATTATAGTTCAAACATACATAAAATCATTTATGCTTTATAGTCCTTTCTATTTTGTTTGTTTCTTTTAAGAAAGGTGAAGTCATACACCAAAAATTATTCTCTTCTTCACTTTTCCCCCTAAAATACATACCTTAGACAACTATTTAAGTCAATAGACATATGTATATTAGGTTCAACATTTCATACCTTCAAAATATCACATAGTGCACACGTGCCAAAATCATTCAACTATTCCCCATTCCTGAACATTTAGATTATTTCTGATTTTGCCACTACAGACAGGTGAAAATAAAAATCTTGGGCATCCATCATTTGATAACTATGCTTTTGTTCGAATATGAGAGTATGAATTGGATAGTCAATGGAGTATATTTTAAAGTAATGTTTATTTCTATGGCAAAATAATTTTAGATTATTTTTTAAAATGTTGTGTGAAGTATCTGACATTTCCATTAGTAATGTGTGAGAGTTTTTATTTTTCTTCACTTTTCTAAAGTTTAGACAGTGCTTATGTTTGCCAACCACATGAATTAACAGTGTCCTGTCATTTTTGCTTTAGTTTACAGTTATTTGATCACTACCAAAATCAAATACCTCATCGTATGTTAAAGACATATATCCATTTCCTTCCTCATGGTTTGGCCACATATATATATTTTGTATCTGTTTTTATGAAAAAAATTATATTATCTAATCCTAACAATACTAACATTTGTTTGACCTACCTATTGCTCTTCAGAAAAACTATCTTTTTCCTTGTTTTGGATTTCTTGTCTTGATTATTCAGGTTAGTGTTAGTGATACACACACACACACACACACACACACATCTTTGCTCAATTACACATGAAGCTCCAGTTTTAACAACATAACTGGATGCTAATGATACATGTAAGTGGTAATTTTAGAGACAGTGTCATATTTAATAAAAGCTACATATTACTAATCTATCCACTAATTTTTCCAACACATCTATGTGACCTTAAGAACAGTATAAAAGTATAATAAAAAAGAAAAAGACAACCATATTTATAATAACATAATTAAAAAAAACTAACATTAAATAAGCTGTTCATCATCATTGAAACATCCTGCCCTTGCAAGGAAGCATTCTAACAGGTTTCAGAGTAACAATCAATTTAATATATTGGTGCTTTAGTAGCAAGGTCATTCTGATTCACAAGACAACTTCCCGGGCCTGGGTGAAGGAGATGGGCCCTGGAGGAGCAACAAGAGGAGGTTTTGAAAATTTTGGAAGTCACTGCAGTTACTGGGACCAAAGTGGGCCAAGATCTGGTCTCAGTACGCTGTCTCTAGCAGAGACTGATGGCTTCACTTTGTTCAAGGCAGCATAGGGGACTGAGAACATTTTCGGGGACACACTCTAAAGCATCTGATGACTTTCCATGGGGAGCGCTTATTGGGGTCCTGCCTGTGCAGGTATACTGCCTGCATATACAAATGGGTTTTCCAGGGGTGTCCAACATTTTGCATCTCTGGGCCACTCTGGAAGAAGAGTTGTCTTGGGCAACACAATAAATACACTGTGACGTGTAATCACACAAAAAATTTCATAATGTTTTAAGTAAATTTACAATTTTGTGTTGGGCTGCATTCATACCCATCCTGGGATGCATGTGGCCTGTGGACTGTAGGTTGGATACCCCAGAACTTAAATCATGTTTAGATATGGCATCCTCATTTTTTTTATACTTGATAGCTCAAAGAATAAGAGACCAATGAAACCTAATTGATAATTTAGGAGGTTTTCTCATACCATTGTTTTAATTGAGGTAACGTTTCTTTCCAAATTGTAAAGCAGTTATTATGTAACAGATGGTATCTGTTTTCCAGTTAATTCTTTAATTTCCTCTCTTTCTCTCCATCTCTCTCTCTCACACACACACCACAGACACCTAACTTAGAAATAATTACCTTTATTATACAGACACAGATACTCTAGTTTTATAGAAGCCATATAACTACTATAGCCTCAGAGCTCAGTGGTTTCTAGCTCAGTCCTTTTGGACTGCTATAACAAAATACCATAGATTGGGTAACTTTACAAACTATAGAAATTTACTTCCACAAGTCTTGAGTCTGGGAAATCCAAGATCAAGGTGAATTTAGATTTGACATCTGGTGAATGCCTACTTCTTCATATACAATTGTCTTCTCACTGTAACCTTACATGGAAAAAGGCCCAAGGGAGATTCTCAGGCCTCCTGTATAACAGACAATTCCATTCCTGCGGGCTCCACCTTGCTGACTTAACTCCCAAAGTCACCACTTCCTAATATTATTACCTGGAAGTTAGGATTTTAACATATGAATTTGGGGGGAACAAAAACATTCAGACCATAGCAGTCTCATAGGTAACAGTGAAAAAGATGTGATTCTAACTCAAATCTCTCTTTCTCTATAATATGAGCACATCAAGATTACATGGGGGACTTGCTAGAGCGGAAAGAGTTGGCCCCTACCTCAAGAGGTTCTGATCATCAGTCTAGGGTGGGCCCAAAATTTGTGTTACTAACAAGTTCCTAAGTGATGTTAATGCTGCTGGTAGAAGAACCACAATTTGAGAGCCATTACTCGGTAGCTATATTCCATTCACCTTCAATCCTTACTTCAATCTGCTTTGAGAAAATTATTTTGGACATCAAAAGGTTTAAGGCAAGACCCATATATTACATTGTTTTTACCCTGTATTGCATGATTATCCACATTAAATTAATCTCAGTTTATTTGTTTTATATATGAAATATAATGAGAAGCATTGAAAGTTGTAGTGACAATGGCTTATCCTAGGTAGAAAGAAATGATAGTTATGCTATTACTATATAAAATGGAAAAAAGGTTGATTTTAATAAGTAAAATTTCTTGAGGGATTGGTAGCATAAAATAAAGATCCTTTGAAAACAATTCATTGGTTTATTTAAGATAGTAGAGTGTTCTGTTAATGAAAAATGGATATAGAATAATGGAACTGTAAGAGGAATACTAGAAAAGTGAAGAAGGCATTATAGAAATCAGATGGCATTTATTGTTGAAGATCTGACATTTGTAGTTAATATAGTTGGGATGTCAGTACAATTTTCTAAATAAGAACTCAGGTTTCACTTTTCATGCTGCTTCAAAGAAAAGAATCAAAACAAGGAAAGTTAATACATTTTAGAATACAGTAAAATAAATTCATAACCTTGAAGCTGTAGATAAAAAACAGGTACATGGTTTTTTACCTTCATTTTTGGAGACTAATATATTGGCTGACTTCTGTGGTTTGTTATTTCACAGAGTATTCTGTCTGAATCAAATTCTTATTTACAGGGAAAACATTTGAATACATTTGTATAAAGCCAAAATTTTGAAATAATTTTCTCTGATTTCAAGAAAATTTATAACGATAAATTAGAATTTATTAGAAATAAACTTATTTTGAATTTAAATAATAGCATATAATATAGAATCTCTGATTTTAATTATTTCACTTTGTATTTATCAGTGAAAAATAATTTAAGAAGCAAGGGATGATACTTGCAGAAGAAATATTTTTAAATGATGTTTAATAGAAACCTTTCCAGAAACATAATCAGTTTTACCAAAGAAATTTAAAAATATGATGAACTAAAGTCAAGTATTGCAATGAAGGAAAGGCATTTTTTTATAATTGGGACAAAATTTTGGATGATCTGGGGAGAGGATCTAATTAATGTAACTGCCAATGCAGAAAAGCAAAACAAGCCTAGGAGACTGCTGTATGACAGCAAGTCTGGGGGAACAGGTTGCCCCCACTTTTGATACCAGCCTACAGTTTGTTTAGTTGATTATTAAATAAGTTTAAGTTAAGTTTATTTTAAGTTTAAAATTAACATAATGAGAATGATGTATTCACTGTCTATTCAGCAAAGCTTTCTTGTGTTGCTGCTGTGGTCATTAGTGCTATTGGTGATATGTCTGTGTCCTTAGAAAAGTAATAAGCAATATTATAGAAATGTGTTAACTGGCAAACTCATAAAAATAAAAGTGAGATGAAAATATAGATGAACAGGTGAACATAACCTTCTGCATAGCAGTTGTCCAGTATGAATATATTCCTAAAATTATGTAAATTTGACTATAAAGTTCATTTCTACAATTTTATTTTTAAAAATCAACATAAATAAAATGACAGTTACTACATTTTCAGCAATTAGATGAGATTAGAAATTGTATATTTTTTTTTAGGAAAGTTTAAAACATCAGGAAGACTATTTGGAAGGACTATGATAGCAGACTATGAGCACTGTTCTGGAACTCAAGTTCAAGAACAGACTAATAATATTCAGGCAAACAACTTATACAACAAAAATCAATACACCCAGAAGGCAAGGTATAGATATGAATAACTGACTGAGGAAGAATATGAAAACCAGGATCCATTTTTAAGGAAAAAAAATTGTTTTGTTTTGAAAAATCTTAAATGGGTTCTCTTTTGTTTTGAGAGTACCATTAAAGTGAGTTTATGGAATACAAATTTAGTGTATGAGGAAGCCAAACAAGACGTAGGGTTATGGTAAAGTTCAAAGGTGGGTGACGATCAGAAACACATGTTGATATTACCTACCTATCATAGAAGACTACAAGGTAATTGTATTTAATGTCACAAATTAAGAATAAATGTCAATATGTCCTGTTAAAATAGTCAGCATTCTTAAAATGATCAGATTAAAATTTCATGTTCTTAAGTTTAATGTTATTGTTAGTATAATTTGTACTTGTGGGGATTTTATTCAGGACTGATGCCAACAGTTCTGCATTTGGAGGAATCTGTGCACTCACTATGTGAATCTGAGGGGTGAGAGAGCAATGGGAAATGACTTGGTTGTTTTGCTGTTGGCTTTTGGAAACCAGTGGAAGAAACTATACTTATTATTAGCAAATGTCATCTTGTTACTGTTTTATACATCCAGGCAAAAAACATTCAGTCTTTCTTCTTTATTGTCAAAGCATATCATAATGCCTAAGGTAGTATTCAGTATCAATTTGCACAGGGTGAGTGACACTTTAGTGCAACAAAAATATAAACAATAATGTTTTTCTAAGAAAATAAAATATCAATTATTTTAACTAAACCAGATTAAATCATGATTATTTAAAAAGACCAATTTTGCCTAACCTACATAGTATCAAACTGTGGATAAATCATTAGAAATAGCATTTCTTAGGAGAATTACAAACGCAAATTGAAGATGTTGAGTCTTAGACATTACCAAAATGGTTTAAGAATAAAAATAAATCTAAACAACTAATGATCTTAGGGAAGAAGTTGTAAATTTGAAAGTGGCAATTTATCACAAATTGTAATGTATTATATGAAGTCGGCTTATGGAATATGTTACAATAATCTTTCTGTCCTTTCAGTTTTTGTTGATATGGTAGATAAATTTACAATTGAACAGAAAATGATAGTTTCTAAATTCACCCTAGCTCAGTCATGTGCTAATCTTCCAACTACTCATTTCACACTATAATACTTTTTTTTCTTCTGAGTCTAATACAAGAGGCACATATCATCGAATCATCTTCATTCTTGTGGCACAGACATTATTTCTAGAAAATACATTATTTATAATCACTTTATAAAATTTTCCTGAAAGTTTGAATGAGTTTTGTGAAATGGAAATTTAGTCAATAATCTGGCTACTAAACTGAAAATTCAAAAGAGAAATATTTATTGTGCATCTGATATATGCCAGGCCCCATGTAATTCAGAAGTTCCAAAGAACTTCCAAAACCTTTATGTGGTTTGTTTGCTCAGAACTTATTATAAGAAATAGAAAACCAAAGAAATAAAATGCAGTATAATGTGAAGTGGCAGTGGGTTGGTAGATTCTGTGTGTATTTTGGGAACAAAAATTCTCAGTGGATTTTTACAGTCATTCTGATGACTAAAAGAGATTATGAAGGATGATTAGGAATATGTCCATCAGCAAAGTAAGGAAGGATATTGTAAGCAAATAACACTGTATGTCAAAAATGGCAGGAATAAAATAGCACACTTTGTTCAGAAATATCAAATCATTTAACATTAGTTTTTATTATCAGACATCTATGGTTGCCTGTTTCAATATAATCCCTCCTTCATAGCTGGCAGAGGTATATTTATTATGCTTCTTTTCTGGTGCTCTCTTTAAAAGTTGCTATTTTTCTCAGAAAGGAATATCCTTCCCATGTCCACTGCTACAGCAAATGCAGTGTGATATATGTTCATTAAATAGTTCTTATTTCTACTTGATTACATTAGAAAATCACATTTCTCTGAGCTTTGGCTATTAGGTAATGTAACCTATTTACCATGAAAAATCTTTGGTTATAGAAGGGCAGTTTCTGTCAGACACAAAGAATGTATTTCCTATGTAGTTTTAGTGTTCCAGTGAACTCACAGGAAAACACTGTCAGTTCTTTTGCCCTCCGTGGGTCACAAGACTAGCAATGCCCACATTGTCCAGCACCTCCGAGTCTGAAAACTCTCTTGAAAATCCCAACTTGAAAACTCCCAGGTGACCCTCCATTCATTGCCTTCTGTCCTGTCAGAGAAAGCAGGGACATACAATGGCAAGGGCCCAGATGACTGAGTCACAACTTGTGAAAAGCAACTTAACCAAAAATGTCAAAACTTGGCTATACTTAAGAAAGATACAAACATTTCGTCAAGTCACTGAGATTTCAAGTTTGGTTTATTTATTTTTTAACGTTATTTTTATTGTCGACACTATCACAGATGCCACCGTTTCTCCCTCCTTTGCACATCACCATCCAGCCCCTGCCCCCACTTCCCTCTAGCAATCCATGGTTGGCTGATTTTCACTTTCAAAACCTTATACAACTTATCTGACTCATGTAAGCTGAAAATTTTCATTCTTTTGGGCACCCAATTAAAATAGCTTGTAGGTTGTTGATTTCAATCTAGCTTCTATAGTAAAGTCACATTTATAGTCAGGGCAATGCTTAGATCAAATTGTCAATTAGATGATGTCTGAGATTTATCATCATCAGTTCCCTAGCCTATTTTTTTTTTAAGATTTTATTTATTTATCTTTAGAGGGGAAGGGAAGGAGAGAGGGAGAGAAATATCAATGTATGGTTGCTTCCTGTGCATTCCCTGCTGGGAACTGGCCTGCAACCCAGGCATGTGCCCTGACTGGGAATCAAACTGCGATCTCTTGTTTCACAGGCCTGCACATAATCCACTAAGCTATGCCAGCCAGGGCCCTAGCCTATTTTTTAAAATCTCCAGCTTGATGCCCATCTCTAATCATCTAGAAAGTTCAGATGGTACCCTGGCTATGCTCTTTCCACAGTAACCCATTCTATTGACATTTCTTTACTGCTGGAGGCACTTCTGATTGATTTCTACTTTCAGTGTGGGGAGTGTTACACTAGACAATAAGTACCCATAAAATAGGAAAAATGTTTTTTGATCTTAGATGCACACATTCACTCTAGGAAATCAGAAGGAATCTGAGGTCATCACCACACCAATTCAACAGCCATAAATGTAAAAATAAAAGGAAAGGAATAGAAAGAGAAAAAATAGTTTGGTCCTTACTGTGTATGGGGTACCATGTTGTATATTTTTTAATGTATATTACTTAATTCTTATAAAAACCTGAAAAATAGAAAATATTACAATGGTATTTTGACAGAAAAGGTATATGGAGTTCTGTAATAGCAGATAAGCTTATCAAGCCATAGAAATTCATGTTTATGAAGAAATTTCTAAAATAAACAAATATGTTATATTGGCAAAGAGAAGGCAACATTAAAAGCATTTATTGAAGAAACAATTGAGTATTATATAGTCTTGCTTTAGAAATGAAAATACTCTATACATTTTTAGTGTTTTTCCATTCACATACTGCATTAATAGGAATGATCTCATTTAATAATTAGAAACACTTTTTAATTTATTTTTACTTATTTTTTATTGTTGTCCAAGTACAGTTGTTTCCATTTTCATCCCACCACTGCACCCCACTCCATTCATCCCCTCCTCGCACCTATAAACCTACTCCCTTTGGCTTTGTCCATGTGTCCTTTATACATGTTTCTTGATGGATAGTCCATCCCCTATTTCCCCCCATTATTCCTCTCCCCTCTCCCTTCTGATTACTGTCAGTTTGTTTTTTATTTCAATGTCTCTGATTATATTTTGCTTCTTGTTTGTTTTGATGATTAGGTTCCACTTATAGGTGAGATCATTTGGTATTTGTCTTTCACCACCTGGCTTATTTCACTTAGCATAATGCTCTCCAGTTCCATCCATGCTGCTGCAAAGAGTAGGAGCTCCTTCTTTCTTTCTTCTGTGTAGTATTCCATTGTGTAAATGTACCATAGTTTTTTGATCCATTCATTTACTGAGGGGCACCTAGGTTGCTTCTAGCACTTGGCTATTGTAAATTGTGCTGCTATAAACATTGGGGTGCATAGGTTCTTTTGAATTGATGTTTCAGGATTCTTAGGGTATAATCCCAGCAGTGGTATTGCTGTATCAAAAGGCAGCTCCATTTTTAGTTTTCTGAAGTAATTCCATACTGTTTTCCACAGTGGTTGCATCAGTCTGCACTCCCACCAACAGTGCACTAGGGTTTCCTTTTCTCTACAACCTCTCCAGCACTTGTTATTTGTTGATTTGGTTATGATGGCCATTCTGACTTGTGTGAGGTGGTATCTCATTGTGGTTTTAATTTGCATCTCTCTGATGGCTAGTGATGCTGAGCATCTTTTCATATGTATCTGGACCCTCTGTATGTCCTCTTTGGAGAAGTCCCTATTCAAGTCCTTTACCTATTTTTTAATTGGGTTGTTTGTCTTCTTGGAGTGAAGTCATGTGAGTGTTTTATATATTTTAGAGATCAAACCCTTGTCCAAGGTATCACTGGCAAATATATTTTCCTATATGTTTGGTTCTATTTTCATTTTACTGCTATTTTCTTTAGCTGTGCAGAAACTTTTTATTTTGATGAGGTCCCATTTCTTTATTTTTCTTTTATGTCCCTTGCTGTAGGGAATATATTGGTGAAAATATTGCTGCTTGGAATATCTCAAATTTTACTGCCTATGTTCTCCCCTAGAACTTTTATGTTGTCACAACTTATATTTAAGTCTTCTATCCACCTTAAATTTATGTTTGTGTATAATGTAAGTTGGTGATTGAGTTTCATTTTGTTTTTTGCATGTAGTTGTCCAGATCTCCTAACACCATTTGTTGAAGGCTATTTTTACTCCATTTTATACTTCTGTCCCCTTTGTCAAGTATTGATTGACCATAGAGACTTGGACTTATTTCAGGGCTCTCTATTCTTTTCCCTTGTTCAATATGTTTGCTCTTATGACAGTGCCATACTGTTTTGATTACAACAGCTTTGTAATATAGTTTTATAACAGGTGTTATGATCCCTCCTACTTTGTTTTTTTTTTTTTCAAAATTGCTGAGGCTATTCAGGAACATTTATAATTTCATATAAATTTTTGAAGTTTTTGTTCTATATATGAAATATGTCATTGGTATTTTAATAGGTATTGCATTGAATCTGTAAATTGCTTTGGGTAATATGGACATTTTGATGATGTTAATTATTCCAATCCATGAATATAGTATATGCTTTCATTTATTTGTGTCTTCCTTAATTTCTTTCTTCAGTGTTGTTTAGTTTTCTCAGTGCAGGTCTTTTACCTCCTTGGTAAGGTTTATTCCTAGGTACTTTATTGTTCTTGTTGCAATAGCAAATGGGAATTTTTCCCTTATTATGGTTCTGATATTTCATTGCTGGTGTATAAAAATGTCTTCTATTTCTTAATATTGACATTGAATCCTGTTGTTTTGCCAAATTCACTTATCAGATCTAGTAGTTTTTAGTTTTTATCAGGTCTATAGAGTTTTCTATTCACACTATCATATCATCTGCAAACAGTCATAGGTTTTCTTCCTGCTTTCCAATTTGGATGCCTTTTATTTCTTTTTGTCTGACCGCTGTGTCTAGGACTTCCAACTCCATGTTGAGTAGAACTAGTGAAAGCAGACATCCTTGTCTTGTTCCTAACCTTAGTGGAAAAGCTTTTAGCTTTTGTCCATTGAGTATGATGCTGACTGTAGATTTCTCTATATGACTTTTATTACATTGAGGTATGCTCCCTCTACTCCCACTATGTGTAGTGTTTTTATCATAAATGGGTGCTATGCTTTATCAAATGCTTTTTCTGCATCTATTGATATGATCATGTGATTTTTGTCTTTCCTTTTGTTTATGTGATGTATTACATTTATTGATGTGTGAATATTGTACCATCCTTGCATCCCTGGGATGAATCCCACTTGATCAGGGTGTATGATCTTTTTAATGTATTGCTGGATCTGATTTGCTAATATTTTGTTGAGGATTTTAGCATCTATGTTCATCATCAATGTTGGCCTGTAGTTTTCTTTCTTTGTTGTGTCTTTGTCTTGTTTTGGAATAATAATTAGAAGAAACATTTTTAAGTCAATTCTATCTTCATAGTACGGATGAGAAAATTATGGCTCAGAAATTTCACATTATACAGGTGGTAAGTAAGCCACCCAGAATAAGTTCAGAAATTCTGATTATATATTCATTCCATCCACATCTTCTGTCTATGCTATGCTTAGCTTGCATTGGAAAAATTTTTGAATTAGGTGACAGTATACTTGGGTCTTAGTTTTGTCTTTCCCTCAATATAATATAATTGGAAAAAAAAGACTGAACTTCTTTGTAATGCAATTTTGTCATCTCTAACATTGCTTTCAACCCACATGTCTTTGTTTCTAATTCAAGTTTAGATATGAGGGACAGATAATGTCTCAAATAATTAGTTTTTTCCTATATCACTTGCACTTAAACTTCATTTCCCTAATCCAAGTTGAATATTCAGATGGCAGTTTTAGACAGGGTCAATGAGGGAGCTATTTTGATACTAGATTTTGCTTTGGAGTCACTCAAATCACATTCTGTTCCACAGAAAACAGTTTGGTTTATAGAAAATTACACATAAAAGAAAGGACAGTGTGTGCTGATTCATATTTTATATGATTTGAAAACTACATAGTTCTTTTTTTAATGTGCGTAAGATGTAACAACTTATGACATGGTCAGCAGTGAGCAGAAGTACCTGTCACTGCTATTATAATTTATTAGCCTCCCTTCTGGGATAAGAAGGATGATGGGCTAATATGGGAACAGGAGGAAATCTGCCAAATCATTGCCCTGCACCTGGGGCTCAGCCTGTTGCAAATCTCTGTAGAGTATGCACACTAATAAATCTATACTGATTAATTCATTAGTGCTGCCCATTGTTTCTCTCATTAATGAGCAAAAAATTAAAAGTAAGGCAAAATAAATATTCTGAAATTCACAGTTATCAGACAGCTTAACTAACATTCATTTGTGCTTAAATTTTTCTTTCAACTTTCACTCAAAAACCATTTATTGGCTACCTTCTCTGTCAGAAGGAAAATGTTAGTTGGGAGGACTACAAAGATAAACAATATCTTACCTCTGAATGCTTTTATCTTAGTAAAAAGGAAAACAAAGAAACACATAATTATAGCACACTGAGGCATGGAATGGTAAAGGGTAAAAGAGGTGTTCTTGTGGAGCACAGAAGAAAAACTAGCCGTAGCTTTGTCTAATTTAAGGACACAGCTGATAATGAGATGCATAAAATGGAACAATAGGACTCTAAATATGAGTTAGGGTGTATTGATTTAGCACTTGTTACATGAGAATAGCTTTCTATGAATGCCATTGTGGAAGAAAAACATACCAGTTGCTCTGGGAGGCTGCACATCTCTTATATTTTGGGTCAGCTGTTGAGATTTAGGGCATGTGAACAGCAACATAAAAGCATTTTGGAACTTTTCATTCATTCATTCATTCATTCATTGACTTATTTACTGGCATCTAGAATAAAACTGACCATTCATAAGTGCTAAAAAGCTATAATCATACATAATAAATTATGTGTGGAATTATTTTCATTAAGTTTTACTTCTTTCCAATGAATACCAAGAAGGGAGAAAGAAGAGCGAGACTAGACTCCACCAGTGTGAGAGTGCAGAAAACACTATTTCTTCCAGGTCCATTCCAAATTGAAGTGATACTTCTTCCAAGACTGTATTATTCTGCTGAAGAATGAGCTGGCTAAACAGCTCCATCTCAGTTCCATCTCAGTTCTGCACTCCCACTTTGTACATTAATCCCTAAGCTTCAGCCAAGCCTGTTGTCTCTGCTAGAACTCAGCCCAGCTTGTGGTTGGCTCATCCTGCAGAGAGCCCATTTCTTCTGCTCAAATGAACTCGACTGTACTATTGCAGATCACAGCATCTAAACGGTTGTCTCAGCTAATGCTATTCCAAAGCTCTGCCTTAATGGAGATTTAACTCAAATTCTTTTATCTGAAAACCTTATAGGCTACAAAAAATGTTTTCAGTCTGCTTTAAAGGTATCATGTCTCCCACCCTTTTGAGCTGTCTGCCCTGGAATACATCTTTAACAGTCGGAGTGCTTTTGATGTAGAACACACTGTAAAATGGTTCTGAATACCTTTAAATGAAATTGGGGGGTAGGAGGTCCCTAGTGAATCGATCATTCCTATCAACGTTTGGATGATCTTCTCCTGTAATACAATGAATTCTAGCAAGGCACTGCTGAGGGATCAAAGAGACAATTTCACCATTTTGTTGAAGGTCATTGTAGAGGGTTCATAACTATAAGTCTGACATGCTTAGAGTAGGTTGTGTATCATGACCTCCACCTCATTCAAATCAGAGCTTAGTGTCACTTGTGAAACAATCAACACCAGCTGCTTTTCCTCCTGAATGTGTGTCTCCAGGGCACCAGTGTCAATGTAATAACCCCCAGATGACTATTTCAAAGCCTGCCTCAGAGTTCTGCTTTATGGATGATCACATGTTCATCTTCATAGAATAGCTCAGATTCCTTTGGGCTTGAGCTATGTAGGCTTGTTTGATGGGAGAACTGTCATGGAAGAAGAAATGAAGAGAACTCTCGATGCCTTTAAAGGGAATGGATACCAAAACCTTCACAAACATGACAGAGCTGAAATATGCTGGTCTCCAACATGAAACAGGACAAAGCTACCTGACTGTTCTCACAATTGCAATGAGGGTGCTTTTTGTTTGAAGATCTGTTGGCACTGCTGCTGAAAGCGTTACTTACTTCACAGGTAAAAGAAACTAAGTAGCAGGTAAATGTGTAACATGTGACCAGCTTTGCCTTTCAGACTGTGGTTTCTTGTAGACCAGGGGTGTCAAACTCATTTTCACCAAGGACCACATCAGCCTCACATTTGCCTTCAAAGGGCTGAAATAATTCTAGGACTGTATATATGTAACTACTCCTCAACTGTTAAGGAGTTGAAATTACATTTGGCCCTTTGAAGACAATTGTGAGGCTGATGTGGCCCCCAGTGAAAATGATGAATTTGACACTCCTGTTGTAAATGATGAAATTTTAAAGGGCTGCCACTACTACCTGTGAGCACACATGTATGCTTTTTATTTAATTTGGCTTTTAATCTCTTCCTTTAATGAATGGAGGCTTTTAGAAATGTTAACTATAAGAGACATCCTATTATCTTACAGGCCTCTATTATATAATTAGAAATGTGTTGGTACAAAATACAAAACAATTATATCTTTTCTAAAGAGGGAATTAAGACTATGCCTGTTCTATTGACATTGCAGCATGCTGGTGTTACTGAACAGTACTCGGGTTGTGCTGCCCACTGATGCGCTCATCCATTGGGAAATGCAGACAGCTGCAGCGTGATCATCCAGGCATCCCTGAGGAAGAAGAGCCTGAGAGCCTGAGCCTGAGCCTGAGCCTGAGCCTGAGCCAGAGCCAGAGCCTGAGCTTGAGACAGAGCCAGCTCAGGATCCAGAGAGTTCTTAAGTGTTCTTTGTTTAGTGAAGATAGGATTTTGCAATTTACTAGATGGCTATAAACTGCTTAGCCGATTAACAATCTACCCAGTTTCCCTATTCTACTTGTCCTGGCTTACTGGCTTGTCTCATATTTGTACAACTGGTACAATGACATGAATAAATCTCAAAAATATTTTTCTGACCAAATAATCCAGGCACAAGAGAGTATATACTGTATGATTCCATTTATATAAAATTCTAGAAAATTCAAACCTTATCTATAGTGATAAAAAGCAGATTAGAGGTGGCCTAGTTGCCTACAGCTGAGGAAGGAGGTGTTATTGACTGCAAAGGAACATGGGACACATATTTTATATCTTGAGTGCACTGGTGGTTACATAGGTGTTCTATTTTCCCTTTCTTCCTATGTCCTACTATCAGAAAGAGGTTTTGAGGCCTCCTCCCTCCTCTGTAGCATCAAGTGATTCTCTGTCCCTGGCAAAACCCTATTATGCAGTGACCTAAATACATTGATATAATGGATTTCATCCCATCTGTCTAACTGTTGGAAACATTGTTTCAATTGAATGATCATACATTATCTTAGGGAGTCATGCATGGGCCACCTTTCCTCACAATCCAAAACATACTTAGGCCACACAGTGTTACAATAATGAATTAGCACCTCTTTAGTCATTGGAAAATAACTGTACATGCTCCAGCCTGCCAAAATTCTACCCAATGGGCTACATCCAGGAGCCAGTACAGAACTGCCCTTATTGACCCAGGTGTACAGAATAAAAGCTATAATCAGAGAAATCCAAAAAACCTGAGAACATACAAATAAAACTAGTATCCACGACTCCATTGACCAAAGAGTACTCCTAAGCCAATCTGCCAACCGATGTCATGGTCCGTGGTTCCCACACAATGGTTTTCCCAAAATAGTTTTAGAGAAACTGGACCTTGTTTCCTTTTTACCAGTCAGGCGTGTTTAGGTGGCCGCACCTCAAGTGGACATGCAGAGGAACTCCTGGAGACTGGGAAACTCACAGTCTCACGCTTGGGGTTGACTAGTCAAAGGCAGTTAGGGTCTCTCCAGGGACACCATTGCTGTTATCAAACACTGCTTGGGGTTGTGCTGCCCACTGCCAACCTGGCCCATAGGGAAATGCTGCAGCAGGATCATCCAGGCATCCTTGAGGAAGGAGCCCGAGAGCAAGCCTGAGAGCCCAAGCCAGAGACAGAGTCTGAGAGCTAGCCAGCTCTCCCTGACCCAGAGAGCCAACCCTCTTTTTATTTCCATTGGTTCTGGAGGCATTCAATTTCTCAGCCAAACCCATGCTGGACTAGCCACAGTTGCCTCAGCAAACTCCTCCTACTGCCTCTTCCCTAGTTCTCCCCAGTGTTCGGAGTTATCTTAATCAGATCTCTCTGTATCACTGGCAGCAGGTGAGATGGAACTGAAGTATAAAATATACATTTTATCTTTTTTATAATTTTCTTAACTCCAAATCTTTACTATAAACCTAGCCCACCTCAACAGGAATTTCTACAGCCTGTGAAGTATAGGAGCTTTTTTCACTTTTCAACTTAAACTGTGCTCCCTTTAAATACAAAGTTTAAATTTGCTTCTCACATTCCTTTTTTTTTTTTGTTCCTTTCCATGCCCCCCTCCTCTTTTTTGGGATGCACAATTTTGTTGGATTTGAGTTGCTCAATCTTTTACTATACCCATAATTTACTCAACTCAATATTTGTTGTTTTTCATTCTTCAGGATATATACAATAAATTTTGAAGATATGATTAGAGATATAGTCAGTCATTTATGGCTTCTAGTTATCAGCTGTATCTCATGAGCATGAGTGTGATAAGATATATAGTTCACATGGCCAAATTAAAATGTACAATAGTCCAAATACATATGGTTTTGATTGACTTAAACAAAAAAGTTTAATCTACTAAAGCAATAGAATGTTCTTAATAAATTGAGAAAATTGTGCATTTAATAGCCAATGATGCTGAGAGCATTTTTATTTAGTGAGTATCTCAACTTCATTTTTTAAAAATTCATACTTACCATGCAACCTCAGAAAGAAGCTGCTTGAATGAGAAGGCTCTACAGCAGGAGTTTTTCAGTAATTGAATAAATATACAGATCTGCACAGAATTTTCAACAATTACGGATATTTAGAGCATTAGAAATAAAGGGTGAAACTTCTGAAGTAAATCCATATGTTAAGAAATATGTGTATTTGGAAATCAAGAGTAGTATAACACTCCTACCACCCCCCCCAAATAAAAATTCTACTGTAGACAATTTGAGGATATAGGGCATAATGGAATGAAAACAAGAAGAGTGTACTACCAGGATGACAAAATCAGATATTCCAGAAAAATCCAGTTCAGAGAGTACTTTGGATTATTGAGTGTACTAATGAATGGCAACTGTAGTCAACATAAGAACTTCATCTACGGGAATGTTTACATGCACCTTTATTCCATTATATACTTGAAAATATTAATACATGATCCCTTCCATAGAATCTGTGATTAATTAAAAATTCCCAACTTAAAAAAAGCATGTGTAATCAAATGGAATTGTCCAGACTCTATCATATAAAAATTGTTACAGTTTTATTTTATAATAGTGTTTAAACAAGACTTTATTTTGTTCTGTAAATTGTTACAAAATCATCAGTTTGCTATAATTTAACAAATAACTTAATAAACTTACATAAAAGAATGACCTACATGTTTCCTAATATACATATTACATTTTGCTTCAAATATATATCAACTAAAATATTTGACCATTTCTACTTACATGATGCCTGGACATAGAATACATTTCAGCATATGAAAGTGTAATTTTTATAGCTTACATGATGATATAATACATTTCAAATTTTATTTGACAGAATGACTGAATATAATTTGTTATTAACTTATTTTTAAGTTTTATTTACTCCATTTGCTAAATGAAACTTAAACCTGGCATAAAATAATTATTTTAATTCCCAAAAGTCAGACTTGAGAATAAAATATTTGAATAATAGCCTGCATAATCAAGTATAAAACTGACATTCAGCTTTTAGGAATTACAAAAAAGTATATCGAGTAAGTAGAAAAACAGGCCTTCTTTTTTGTCCTACCCAAAGTATATGAAATATTCCAGAGTAAGGACATACCAAACTCCTCAATTTGCAGTGATAAACATGCCAAATGTTGCCATTTGTCTTGTGTAATTTATATTAAAGTTAATGGGACCTAAGCATCTGAAAACCAACATTTGTCGTTTATACAAACGTCTGGCAAACTTTCATTACACTTAATCTTCATGCTGTTAGGTTATAGGATTTTATCCTTTCCAATTTACTAGTCAGATAAATGAGAGAGGATTACCTCCACTGGAAATTTAACTGAGAATGATTTAGTTCCCCGATGTTACTGAATAACAGCCTGCAAAAGTTAATGCTCTTCTGCAACCCATAGTGATGAGAAATTAAATGTGTAAATTGAGTATAAAAATTGTAGAAAAGGAATGGGCCTCTGATTATGAAGATTATTTATATATATGCATATATATATTTATGCATACAACATAATGCAAATACAGAAAAAAAGAAACTCATCTATTTGAATAGTTTCTGCTCTACCTTCAGGTCATTTTGGTGACTCACTATTGACATTTATGGTACAACATCCTTAATTTTAAAAATTAAATAGACATATGAAGTACAGTTTTTAATATGAATTGCCCCAACATGATTATCACTAAGGGAACTAACACTATATTGGCTCTTACCAGGAGCACTTTAAAAATTGACATGATTTTAGTTGTGAGCATTGTCAGAGAATCATCATCAACACCATCATACTTTGGGAAAGAAATTAAAAATGATAGATTGATCATTCATAACTTTTTTCTACAATAGATTAAATTTCATGCTACTATACTCAAAAAAGTTTCAGGGATAATTACAGCACTATATACACACACACACACACACACACACATTTTTAATATATATAGTTTAATACAAACAATCTCTCAACTCTAATTTAGATATACTTGATTAAGTACTCAGAAGGTAGATTTGTGGAGCTTATATTTTTAAAAGCACTATTAAACTACATTTTCTTTATTAAAACTACATCTGAGACTTCATATGAGTTTAGTCATAGCTTCTCAGCTACTTCAGCCTCCATTTCCTGCATGACCATCAGCCAAATATCAGTTGCAGTGCTCCCTGCCAACTGAGACCTTGGTGAAACTGCATATAAACCTATATTCAAGGGTCTATAGAATTTTGACAACCTTCAAAAATGTTTGGTAATTTTCAGGGGTTTTATAGTCTCTGAACTTTTGATTACTCCAGTTTAGAGTTTCTCCATGGTTGTCCCTGCCTCCTTAACATGTCAACATTTCCTCATCTTCCACATTATTCCACCGCCTCCTCACCTCACACCTCTACCACTATCTATCTCTCTGACAGAGCAGGTATGAATTCAGCACTGTGTGCTAAGAAGGTTGAGGGTTGTGGGAATTTGTCACTTCTGATGCACTTTAACCTTCACCTTTTGTTTGCTTCCCATCTCTTCTCTCTGCTATAACTTCTACCTATATGTATATTCTCCTATAGTTTTGGTACATTACAATACTATATCTTAAAAAGGAAAGACAGGATAGCAAATTGTACCTTCTGAAATAACCTCTTTTATAAAATATTGTTTCATGAAATATAATTCTTCCTGGGAAAAATTAATATGCTAATTATTAAGGTGATTACATTTTCTTATAACTGAGAGTTAAACACCATTACTAGACTTTTTCTTATAAGATTAAGCACAGATGCTCACAGAAAATCAAGAATTCCTTAACAATTATGTGAAATATTTAATAGCTAAATTTTAATTGCCTGTGTTCTTTCAGTCTATACTGTTGCTATAATGAATGAAAAACCCCGTGCCTTTCCACACAGAAAGTCATAGTGTTTTCAAATGACTCCAGCCTCCATTAATTCATTCAACAAGGGTTTCAGAATAACTAGAGTATGCCAGGTATTACCTTAGGCCCCAGACAGCTGACAACAAAAAAAAGGAGAAAAAATATGGGCAACATAATCTAAAAACAAAATAACAAACCATGTATTCTGCTGCATGGCAATAAATACAATAAAGACAAATTAAACTCAGAGGGCCATTGGAAGGAATTAAATCAGAGGAGGGATGGTATTTTAAATAATGTGGTCAGGAAAATCTCAGCAGGTGCCAGGTGGGACAGGAGAAAATGTCTCTACTCCTCCCACAGGCCTAGAAGCAGCTAAGTCTACTTCTGAGGAAAAAAGAAAATTTTGGACCAAAGACTCCTCCATGATGCAGGCAAGCAGCAATGACTGAAATATGAAGATGAAAATCAATGAACACACAATATAATATACAGATGATGGAAAAAGAAATTAAATTAAAAGGGGAAAAAAATGAAGAAGCATTAAGACTAACAAAAATCCTTGGACATCTCAAATACCATTTGAAACACAGTGACATCATTCCACAGCTAAAACTTGAAGACTATGATGTCTTGAAGATTAAAATATCAGCAAGTAAAACAAAATCCAGCTCAACTACTTATTAGAATGAAGCAATGCTAAGTGACTAAAGGAGACTGCTTATTTCCAGACTTAAATATTCTTAATTTCAGTGTCTAATATGACTCCTATAATGCTGAGTTTATTTAAAAACACAAACAAGCAAGCAAACAAACAACAACAACTAGCATACCTCCCTGGCTGGTGTGGCTCAGTGGACTGAGTACCTGAGAACTGAAAGGTTGCTGGTTTGATTCCCAGTCAGGGAACATGGCTGGGTTGCTGGCCAGGTCCCCAGTTGGGAGCGTGTGAGAAGCAACCTATCAATGTATCTCTCACACATCGATACTTCTCTCCCTCTCTTTCTCCCTCCCTTTCCCTCTCTCTAAAAAAAAAATCTTTAAAAAAACATACAAAAAGAACACATGTGGAGTCAACTGAACCAGATATAGAGATATCCAGTAGATTTTGAAACAATTGAACTATTAAATAACTATGGTATGTGTTAGGAATTTAAAGGAAAAGGTAGACAACATGCATGAACAATTGGGAGATTTCATTAGAAAAAAATAAACAAAAAAGGAGCCAAATGAAAATTCTGAAGAAAATAAAAAAAATGCAATGTAAGTAATGAAAAATCCCTTCAGTGGGCTCACCACAGACATAACATAGCTGAGGAAACAATTTATAGAATTGGAGATAGAAATTGCTGGAAACTGAAACATAAAAATGTGACAAAAATAATAAATATCACCACAGCAAAAATAAAGTGTACAAAACTGTGCCAAAATTTCAGTTTAACAAATGTGTTCTTGGAGGAGAGAGAGAGAGAGAGAGAGAGAGAGAGAGAACACAAAAAGAATGGAAGTAATACTAGAACAAAAAATAGTAAGAATTTTGCAAAAATATAATAAAAGACATCAATGCACAGGTTCAAGAAGCAAAAAATAACACAGGCAAGATGAGTACCCAACCAAAGCTCCCCAAAATATGAGTAGACATCCTACATATGTCTATGTAGACATATTACAGCTAAACTGCTGAAAAATAGGAGATAAAGAGAAACAATAAAGGCCAGAGAAATATGAAGATATTTTTGCATACAAAAACACTTTTAGACAAAAAAAATCTGAGAGAATTCATAACCAGCATTCTTATACCACAAAAACTGTTAAATATAGTTCTTCAGAGAGTAGGATAATGATGCCAGATAAAAAATTGAATCTACACAAAGAAATGGAAAATTCTGGAAAAAAACCCAGCGTTATTGTTTTTTTTTATCTTCACTCAGTCTTAATATTAATTAGCTACTGAAAGCAAAAATAAAAATATATCTTATGGTACTTATAACATGTGAAAATAAAATATATGACAACAATAGCACAACTTTTTGAAGGGAAAAATAAAAAAAATGATTCTAAGATAAACTGTACTTTATGTTTTGTCTTTACTACTTTTGTAGTGTACTTAATTTTGTAGAGAAAAATATGTGACTCTATACATGAAAATAATAGTCTCTACTGAAAGAATCGACAAAAAGGCTAAACCTTAATGACTTTGTAACACAAAGGTTTTTTCTTGTCATATGAAAATTGGGAAGCTCATTAGGGATGCTTGTCATTCATGCTATGACTCGAGACATATGTTGTTTCTACCTTGTAGTTCTCTTATCATAGGGCCAGAAAAGCAATTTCCCTTTTTCTTCTCTTCAAATATGGTCTGTAACAATTTAGGAATCAATAAAATTATACATAATATTAAGAAAGGAAAATTCAGAAGATTTTAATCTCTTTTTAAGGGGATGGTTTATATACTTTTCTATGATATTGCAGATATCTTTTATGCCCTTTGTTTCTAAAATGTAGATAATTTTAGTCATTTTTTACTATTTTAGGTATGTCACAGAGGGTTATGCTTGTGTTTATGCATGTGCATATCTTATAATTTTTATTTCTAAAGCTATGAGCATCAATACCAGAATTGGTCAATGGGAACCATCCATAGCTGCATTTATTCACTCTTTTTCAAAAGTTGAGTAATTTTAACTGATGTATACATGGTACAATAAAATTGCAGAAATTTCTAAGAAGTTAATTCTCAGGGTTCACTATACTGGAAATTGTTTAGCACATCCCAACCAATAATTTGATGTGCAAGGTTGCATAGTTAGATTTGCACGTAGTTTTAGAGAAATATACAAAATTTCAACTTTTTTAAAAAAGAAAGAACTTCCTTTCATCATGTAGTAATTTAGAAAATTAGAGGGAAAAGTAAGAACACTTTTATTGTCAAACTTGAGTAACTGAGCAAAGAATGGCTCAATAGAAAATTGTTTAAAAATAATGAAAATATGATGACTGTTTTTAAACATTATAGAATAAATTTAATTTTATATTTCTCTCAATGATAGTTTTTAGCAATTCAAATGCTCTAAAGCATTTGTGAGTCCTTTCATCAGAGTCTAAAAAGAAATTCCTAGACCTTTAGATGAGACTTGGAGAATATTGACAGTGCCTTAATTTAAAGATTGCTTCCTGTGGGATTCTCATTTGCCACTGTGTGCGTGTCCAGTGGAACAAGTAATTCTCATGAATTAATAATAACAGGGTAAAAATCAGAGATCATTTTAATGGTAGAAATGTGTTTTGTAGTCAAAAAATCATTCTTTATCAAGCATACTATAATTTACAGTAATTTGACAATTAGTGTATATTTTGCTGGTATTGATTGTTTTCACTAGTTGTGTGGTTATATATATATATATATATATTAATTTTTTATTTTAGTTTATTCAGTACAGTTTCTATCCTTTATTCCCATTCCAGCCCACCCACCCATCCCTCCCCTCCACCCCCCCATTTCCAACCCCCCTAGCTTTGTCCATGTGTCTTCTATATTTGTTCCTGTAAACCCTTCCTTTCTTCCCTGAAATTCCCTCCCCTCTCCCCTCAGAAAAATCTAACACCGTACTTTTTTTCAGGCAGACATTAAGATATATTCTCCTGTTCCATGAAAGAATTTTAAAGAGAAAAACAGGTATATCAAGCTCCTTAAAAATGTAATAATGGCAATTATTATAGGGTATTTACTGATGGTCACCCAGACTGTATGAGAGAATTTATTGCTTTAACTCTAATAATTTAATGTTCATTACCTCCTGCTGACTTCATAGATAAAGTGGCAAAAGTGGCATCAAGTGGCAAAAGATCACTATCTATACAATGATGTATGTGATGGTAAATTACATCAGTTAGAGAGGGAGTTTGTTTGTATATGAAATGAGTGAAAAAATAAGAACTCTCATGTTCATAGCTTTTGGATTTTAAATATTTTTAATCCTGTCTTTATTTCCTTCAATTGCCAAGGATGGGGGAGCATCTTATGATTCCCTTTTTGCCAGAATGACAAAAGCTCAAACAAGTAAAATGATCCAAGGATGCTTGGTTAGTAAATCACAGTGTTCAAAATAAACCTAAGACATTCTTTTGACATTTAGATTCAGAGTGACTTTCTCTCTTGATGCCCTCTACCTCCCC
Source organism: Trachops cirrhosus (assembly GCA_028533065.1). NCBI lineage: Eukaryota > Metazoa > Chordata > Mammalia > Chiroptera > Phyllostomidae > Trachops > Trachops cirrhosus. Next base: position 120,349,384 of record CM052541.1, on the reverse strand, counting down.
ACACCCAAATTGATGTGGGATTTAGGAGTATAGTTTCCTGGTAAAATATAGGACACCTAGCTAAATTTGAATTTCAGATTAACAAGTAATTATTGTGTTTTACCATATTTATGTTCTGAATAATGCATGGGACATACTTCTGTGAAATATGTATGCAACATATAAGTATATATTTATATATTTTTTTCTGAAATGAAAGTTTTGAGCATTTTTTTATTTCATTTGGTTGATGTTGGCTAAATATGTCAATCCTAATTTGTGAGAATACACAAAAAACTCCATGTTAATAAACTGAGCAAAGGGAAACAAGTGCTAAACTGTTAAATACAAACTGAAAATGCTTCTAAGAGTGGTAGAAATCCACTATAAATCTTTGATATATCCAAAGTCCTTCGAACATGACTATAAACCAATAAAAAAAATGAAGCCACTTCCATCAAACAATGATGCACAAAATCAATCATCCATTTTTACTTTATTGATTTTCACTTTACTCTGAGTATTATTAGTTCATTTGTGCTTTTTATTCTTTTGCTAGCAGTGAATCAGTCCTTTGCTCAGCACTAAACATGTTAAACTCAGCTCCCAGCCCTAATGGGCTCTGGACACTGAAGACTCAGTTGGACATAGTTGTACCTGATTTAAATGCCAGCAGTGGAAGGCTGGGTGCAGATTTACATTTCATTTATGGATACAAATTTAAGAGCCAAGACTTTGAAACCAGATATCATGGGCTTAAATCTTGACTCTGGCACTTACTGTGTAACCTTAGGAAAATTACTTAGGCTTTCTTTCTTAGGATTTTTCATCTGTCATCAGTGGCTGATATGATACTAGTTTTCAAGAGTTTTTATAAAGAGCACTGAAAATGCATGTAAAGTGCTTATAATGGTTTAGGGTACATGGTAAGCATTATATATGTATTATTTATGCTATTGTTATTTTATTATTACTTATTTGGTATTTTAAACTGCCTTCTCTATATAGACAAAACTGGCAAATGGTAAACTTAATTTTATAATTCAACTAATGTAACCACAGAAGTAGCCATAATATATACTTCTAAAGATATTATGTGTAGACAATCAATAATGATAGGTAGAAGGATATATATGAATTAGATCTTGGTCATTAAATGATTTTTGTAATTTACTAAAAAAGAGTTTCCAAATAGCATTTAAAATAGAGAGAGGAGAATGATATAAGTAATGTATAAATTGAACCAAACATACCCACATTAGAAGGCCATTTGATGCTTTCTTTGTATGTTGTTTCCATTTGGAGACACTCTAGATTTGTAACTGGAGGAATTGGTGAAGGTGAACTCACATAAATGAACAAAGTCATAGTGATGAAAAAATAAAAATGTCCCAGAGGAAGTAGTGCTGGCAAAAATGTCACATTAAGAAATACCTGGAGTTATTTCATGACATTGAAAACTTAAAAAGATAAAATGGAAACTAATCCAAACATAGAAAGGAGTATGACAATTTTATAAGCAATAAAAATAATGCTTGCTCCATATGTTATATTACAAGAAGAAAAACACTGTTCAAACTACTTTTTTCTCTTTTACAAAAAAAAAGACACTTTAATTCTCAATGAACCACTATACAATGTCATTCATGTCACCATTATGCAGTCACAGTGTAGTAAGAAAGATCTTTACGATTTTTACTTCCTTATACATTTTAATTGACAATAAGAATATTCAATATTTTGCAAATATTTTAAAGGCCATAGAGGTTATAACTTTTCCCATTGATTACTGACATTGCTTTGTATGATTTCAGCATGTATTATCATTTTCATAGTCCCATACTCTATGATGCATATGGATCTTATAACTCTTCTGCTATGCCAAATCATGAGGAAAAGAACATCTTGGGAAAGCTACTCAACATCTCTGAAATTTTTTAACCAGAGCTCAAATGAATAAAACTGCCAATCTTTGTAACAGTGTTATCATATTTCATAAGATATAATTGAGACATATTACTAGCAATATATATGAAAACTAAAGAATAACCAATCAAAGCCAGAGCCTAAGGTTTAACTGCCCAAAGAGAAGAATATGGGATAAAGATCATTGTTTTCTATTTCAAAAGTTATAGTGTTCTTTGTTTTCAACTATTGTTTCTTGGTAGTCACCAGTATTATTTGGGAAGAGTGGTTTATGAATCAAAGAAACTACCACACATTCATTTCCTCCTTTACTTACTTAATATAAAATAATTCATAGCACAGAAATATGTTTCACACAGAAAAAATATGTATCTCTAATACACTGTACTTAATTAAATTGATGTTGCAGTTGTAACATGTCTCTAGTTGCAAGCTTTTTATTAAAAAATAAAAAGCAACTATGACCATATTTTCTATTAATACTTTATTGGGTATATTAGCTGGTGTTTGTAGTCGTTATCATATATGTTTCCTGTAGAAAACCCATAGCTAAAAAGAGACAGTTTTAAACATTTATTAGGAAAATATAAAATAAATAATTTGCTTAAGAAACTCTTAAAACTTCTGCACCTTCAGAATTTCATTTCTGATTCTTTTTGGCTTAAAGTAGTTAATGTTTGTTTTCACAAACTAAAGTTTGTTGTTTCATCAAAAACATTGGTGGCACAATATTTCCTAAGAGAATCTTGAAAAGAGTTAAAAGCTAGCATTGAAACTGTATAGCTCTAGCCTGCCTGCCTTTGACTCCTGCTTGGGAAGTGTAAGAAAGCACCCTGATTGTCTCCCTCCCACCTCCCATGATATTTAGCTCCTTGGGATTAAAAGATTATTCTTCTCCTTGTGGTTTTCTTCCAAGCCATTAATCTTTTTATTTTTGTTCTTTAGAGAATAATCAAGTTCTTATCTTTCATTTCTTCTACATTTAATATAAATACACTTTCCCTTCAGAGAGTTTGAATAATTTATCTGAGGACTACTACCATGAATTCAGGATTTAGGGCATATAACTCACTTGATCTTCAGTGATAGGTCTATTATGGTTTTATGACTTCAGTTTTGAAAAATAATGTATATTTTCTATTACTATAAGCATTTGTTAATATTTCTTTGGTATTATTATTTTTGAAGGAAAAATACCTGATGAATATGTTTTGAAGTTTAAAGTTTTAAAATTGTTAACTAATTTCTACAAAAAAATAGAATGTTGCATTTAATTGCAAATTGCGAGGCATATTTTTGTATGATTAGGTATTTTTGAGGCACATTTATAATCTGATGCTAAATTCAAGCTATTAAGGGAACTTATGTAGGTGGAAAATTCATTCAGAGAATGATGTTTGAAGCTCCTGCATGCAGGTGGAATTTCTCAATAACCCTTACTTAAGATTTCTGGTTACCACTGCGACAGTCTTCTCTGAAAGTCCAGCAGTCAAAGCGAACAAAATTGGCCCCTGTCTCTCAGCAACACACCCTGGGTGAGGCTCTTATCTTATTAACTCTCTAGTTAGCAATCTTTCTGAACAGGGATAAACAATGAAAATCATGCTCAAGGAGTAATAACAATGAATGCAGTTCTTTTAGAACTAAAGTAGCTGTTTTGGAGCAGAGAAAATGATTAACCTGATAATTTTCAAACTGGTAAATACAAAAGGATTTGCTTGAGCTTAAAAGTATTTTCTTTATTGCTATAAATTATAAAAGTATTATGGCAGCACTCATGCCAGGAAGAGATACTAATAAATGTATCTATGAGAAAAAAAATAAAATCTGGAAAAATTCATACAGTAGCACTGTAAAAATGTTTAAAAACACAGGTGAAATGGATTTTACATACTTTTCTATTATGTCTTTGTAATCTGTTATGCAAAATATTTCTCAGTTCTGTTCAGCTGTGGTTCAAGTGCTCAAAAGCCACCTGTGGCTAGAGGCTGCCATATTTGATGGCACTGAATTAGGGATTTATTCTCTTCTCAGTATAAATAAATATGTATAGAGATATTTTTCTTTTTTGTGTATATGGGACAAAGCCATGCTATTTTCTCACTTCCCTAATTCCTTTACAAGTCCCCTAGCCAACAGGACATGTAATGCTTACTTCAGCATCTGACCATGCATCTGTATGCACCACACAGAGATATTTCTCTCCTCCTGCATTATTGCAATGATAAAGTAACTCTTTTTGTAAAATATTACTGACCATGCACTTTAAGAAATTTCTCTTAGACTGATGATTCATGCAACTGTTTTGATTTTGAGTTTAGAAAAATTAAATAATTAAAATACCAATGGTTATATACAATTTTAATTTTACTTTTATTAAAAAACAATGATAGATTGGAAATGCATCAGCTGTAGGCACAGATAAATAGACATGTGTTTGAATCCTGTTGTTGACAATTATATGATCTTGAGTGTGCCACTTAGTTTTAACTTGGTCTCAGTTTTCTAAATTATAAGGCTTGATATTTAGCTATATTAGACAATTTGTCCAAAGTCACACATTGGTAGTGCTTGGTTAAGTTGACTGTGGGCCTCTAAAGAGAAGTCTGGTATATATTAAAACTTTAGAAGAAAATTAATTAGTAATATAAGTAAATATTTAATCAGCTTTCAGCTATCAGGACATGGTTTTGTGGCAAATGACCAGTAAAATGTTACAGACTTTCAAACAAGAATAGTGACAGGGTGAACAGAAATATTCAGAAAGACATTATAGTAAAATTTATATTTTTTGTCTTACAAAAAAGCAGTGAAGATAACAATGTCAGTATGCCATCCGAATCATGAAAGAACTTGAATAAATGTATTCAGTCAGGAAGTCACATGATGCCTTCAGGGAAAAAAATGACTGAACTTTTTGGAAGCAACATTAACACTTTCTGGAAAGGAGGAGAATTCATACTGTGGACATAAATGACAGATTACCTAGTTTAAATTGGTAGCAATCCACTAATAATGAAAGAGGTCTTCAGGGAAGAAATTCTAAGAGTGATGTCTGCGTTAGTTCTAAAATACCTGCTTTTGTACTGGTCTTGTTTTTTCCATGTTGAACATACTTTGTACTTAGAATATTCATAGAATTAGAGCACTGATTTTCTATCACTGCTAGAACCAGGGTCTAAGATAGAACTGAATCATTAAAGACAAATGCTTTATATATTGTAGTTCTAATTCTAATGATAATATGATAGATATTATTTTCTTCTTTAATGCATAAGAAAAACAAGGCATAAAAGAGTTTATAAATTCTTTCAAATTCACAGACTTCATGTGTGATGAAGCTGGGAGGCAGACTTAAGTCAATTTAGTGGCTGAGCTACTCCGTCCCATCATATTTGATGTATCTTTATGTTTTAGACAGTTATTATGATTGTCATTTCTTTTTACTTATTTATTTTATTATTATTATTTTTATCATCACCCAAGGGGATTTTTTCATTGCTCTGGGGAGCAGGTAGGAGAGAGAGAGACAGACATTGGTGGTTGCCTTCTTGTATGCGCCAACCTGGGTATGTGCTCTGATGTGGGAATTGAACTCCAGACCTTCCAGTCCACTGGACAATGCCCTAAGCATCTGAGCCCCACCAACCAGGGCATGGTTGTCCTTTCTCCTTAAAACTCATATATTTCTCTTCTTGACTTGTTTTAATAACTGCTATATACTAATCAAAAAGAAAACAGCATAATTCATGGACAATCCCATTTGACTCACAATTCAGTTAAAAAAGAAAGAGAAAAGTAATCTTTCTCACCTCTATAGGAAAACAACTCTTTCAAAAAGGCCCTCCCACTCACATATCCAACTCATGGAAATGTTTTTGTTCTAATTATTTATTCTATACTTGTGTCTTAGTATTTTTTTAGAAACAAATTTTTTAAAGCAAGGAGAAGACTTCCAGATATCTAATTTTGTTTTTTTCAGTTTTTAGATTTTTATATTCAAATAGTCAGCTCTTCTATTTGCATTTTAAAATAAGATGATAACACGATGGCAGAATTGCCCATATTGTGTAAAAGATGATTATATGTTGGCTCTTTTTATCAGGATCTATTTGTGCAGACCAACTGACAAAAGATGAGTAGGATATGAGAAAATATGAAAGATTTAGCATTCTCAATAGAATATTACAATTTTATGTTGAGGGTCCAAAAAAAAAGAAAAAATCCTTAGTGTTTATTTTGGTTAAATTGTCAACTGAATTTGCTGTTTTATAAGAGAAATTTAAATGGCATTTATCATAAATGCACATTTTATATATAGGCATATAGCCTTGTATATGTGCATAAATTGACTAAAGCTGAAATGAAAATAAAATCATAATCCTATTTAGCATAATGGAAAGTATGAGTCATTCTTTTCCTTCCAAAGCTTGTTCACCTCCTTTGTTCCTGATTTTAGTTAATTGCAGCATCCTCCTACCAGCCCTTCAGCTTAGGAAATACAGAATTATCACATCATCATATTCCTATATCCTTCCGTCTATATCCTACATCATTTCCCAAACCCTTCATGGACTTCTATGTCTTTGCATAATTTTTTCAGGTTGGTTCCTCAGTCTAGATTTTTACCTTTCTTAATTCAACATATCTGTATTCTCCATTCAATTCAGGTAATCAGTCAGAAGATTCTGAATTAATATATCTTCCCTCAAAATTTTATGTAGCAATTATCTTTTCCTCTTTTGCATTCTTCAGATCTATATCAGTTTCTTTAAACACCTTTAACATTTTTGAGCTTGTCTTCTCTAAATTATTATGTCTATCTCTTATCTCTCTTATAGTTTAAGATGGCTGAGAAAGTTCAATGTGCAGCATTAACATTTAACTGACTGATTCAGTGTTTGAGCTTGTTCTTCCAAAGTAGATACTATGTGAGAATAAACTAGACAGATTTGGAGGCTGCATTGGCTTTGTTTTACTTTATTTTTTGAAATATAATTTACTAAAATATTTCTAAATAGCCTTTGTACCATGAAAAATAATAAATGTTCAGGACAAGCGAGATTTGATTTGATATTTGATTCTAAATAAAGGCATATTTAATAGGGTATTTCTCATTTATTTAATATTATATATCCAGCCAGTCACTAATTAATGAGAAGACATTTGAAAAGTCATATTTTTAGTATGTCTTTACTATTTTGTTTTTCTAAAATTAAGAATCCCAATTAGACCATCACCTGGTTAATCTTATGCTTAAAAAATCTTTCAAGAGCAACAAATTTACAGATTGAAATGACCATGACCTATAGAATGATAAAAACTGACAATTTGGAAAAGGAAACTATTGATCTGTAAAATAAAATATAATGCATAAAAGATTAAAGTTTAATGATAGTATGAAAAATATTGGCTTTTGAATTTAAAAAACAAATAGCACAATATGAATAAATTTGATGTCACTGAACTCTACACCTACATCTGTTTAAAATGATAAATTTCACATTATGTGTATTTTGCTACAATAAAAATGAAATGAGGAAATCAAAAAATAAAAATAAAAACAAATAAGAGATAAAGACAACTGTTCTGCTTTAAATAAATTGAAATATAAATTTGAGTCCACAATTGTTAAAAATTCAAAAACAGAATAATGCAATAACTTCACCATATATTTTTTTTCCTTTTCTAAAATAGCATTGAAAAGTTTCCTCCCTGAGAAAGAATGTGAAGATCATCTCAACTTCCTGGCAGACATGTGCAGTCCTGAGGTCAGGTTCAAGGAGAGGACACATGTCCTTTTCCAGACCCTGGTGTGATCTTTCAGAAATACAGCCCAAGGCTGGCACTCAGAGTCAGGGTAAGCAGCATCTCCAGATTCCCTCCTGAATGCTTTGAGGTGGAATAAAATACAATAGATAGTCTGTTTTGTTTTTTTTATTTCAAACATTGCATCTAATTGAAAATATTATATGTATAGCACAACAATGTGGGTGGAGTATTATTTCCTAAGAGGAAACTAAAAGGAACAGCATTGTAACTTTTAGCTATAAAATGAATAAGGTCTAAATACCTAATCTACAAAATGGCAGCTATAGTTGATAACACTATTATATAATTTAAACTTGTTAAGAGAGCAGAACTAAAATGTTCTTACACACACAAAGATAAATATGTGAGGTGATAAACATGTTAATTAACTAGATGGGGAGAATCTCAATGTATATTTAAATCATCATGATATATACTTTAAATATCTTAATTTTTAAAAAAATTTACCTCAATAAAACTGAAAAAAGTACTGTATTTCATTTATAAATATTATGTATAATTTTTCTTTTTAATTTTAAGCACTGTTTACATGATTCCTTCAAGTAATGTACATGTTTTCATATGAAGTAGTTCAGTAATACATGACCTGGTATTGGGAAAAATGGTTTTAAAAAGCACTCACTTATTCTTATAAGAAGTGAAAAGGAAAAACACCTAAATGCTCATTATTTAAAAAAATTTTGCCAGACTAGAATGACTAATTTCCCCCAATCAAGCAAGTATAACATCACTCCAAGGTATAGCGTCTCCGCTATTACAACTAAAAATGTGATCTGTGGACAAAGACTTTTGATATCACCAAGAATCTGAGAAATTCAGAATCTCAGGTCTCTTCCCAGACAAGGTCCTCAGTGTTTGCATATGCTCGTTAAAATTTGAGAAGTTCTGGACAATTGAATGTGGACAGGAAAGACACAATATTACAGAGATCTCTTGCTGACCAAAATAAGGAGTTAACATGTCCTGGGTCCTCTGCAAAACATCATGACAATTAGGAACAGGGAATCTGTGAACACAAAGGGAGTGCACAGACATCCCACAGGCTATTTAATACAATATATCAGAGGAACTAGCTCATATTCATTGTTGCCAAAATCCCTGTTTTTTTCCCCAGAAGCAGGAATTAATCAGCTACTGAATTTTTATTTTTTTAACGTTTAATTAAGAAGAGAATGTCTCTGAGTTTTGTAGATGCCCTTATTGTCTGAGAGAGAGCATATCAGACTCAAAATTATACACTATATTGTGTTGACCTTGTACTGGCCAGCAAGTTGCCACCAGGCTTTTCGTATCATTTCAAAGGACAAAACAAACATACCATCTCATTTGCTTATTTTACATCAGAAAAAACTAGGCAGCTTGCTGTAATAACGCCCTATCCTTAGAATGAGAGGTAAAGAAAAAAAATGCAATGCTTTGTTATCCTATTTAATTATTATGTCAAAAATAGAAACTGGCTTAGTGTCCCTTCATGTTGTTTTTAATGCAAATGTGGCATTAGTTGTAATCTACATTGAGAGTATAATTAAATAAATGCACAAACAGACAAGGAAATAAAACAACCAATTGATTAAGGGAAGAATTGGGTGAAGTTCTTGTTGTAGGGGCAATTAGTAAACTATGTGAGGGGTTAAGTGGAATTGTCAGATATCCTGAAAAGTCAAAACTAGTAAAATTGGGCATCTGTGATGACAAAGAAAATCAAAACCCCAGGTAAATCAATCCTAGTGCATGTCTTGACACTCTTTCACCAACTTCATACTCATTTGAAAACTGCCTGCTACCAACTAAAGTGTCTAACTATATCTGTTCCAGAGTGAACCACATGAAAGTTGAATTCAGAAAACTTATAATTAATATTCAATTCTCTTAGTAGACTCACTAAAAGAGATAATTGCAACCATTTCAAATGCTTTATGTAAATCCATAATATTTACAGTTGAAAATATTTATCTAAGAAATCATAGCAATTATTACCCTACTGAAGATATATACAAAATTGTAGATATCTATAAATCCCTATTTTAAACAAAGTTACTATATATATGTCTTTTATTGATAATCCATATCATATGAGGGGAGACCCCAAAACAGAATTTATTTATAAAAAATTGTGTATTTATTCTTACACGTTTAAAATCAGTCACCTTCAAAGTAGTCTCCCTTTGATGCAATACACCTATTGCAACTTTTTCCCATTGCTCAAAACAGCTTTTGACCTTGTCGATTTTGATGCCTTTTAGTGCTTCTGCTGTTTTTTTTTTCCACATCAGTAAAATGTTTCCCTTTGAAGACTTTTTCATCTGAGGAAACAAAAAAGAGTCATTTGGTGTTGAGATTGGGTGAGTAGGGAGGATAGGGCAAGAGGGTCATGTCATTTTTGTCTAAAAACTGTGGAACACTCAGAACGGTGTGGGCAGGTGCGCTCATATATCACCCATCAGGAAATCGGCAAACGTGATGAAAAAATTTTCCCAGAAAAATTCATTGAATTTGAATATGGCCTCTCACAACAATGTCGGCAGGTACACTAACACAGATGGGCTTCTAGAACACTCATCTAGTGAGGAACCTGTACGACACAAGTCTTGCCCTCCAGAAGATAATTCTGTTTTTATGGGGGTCCTCCCTCATATTGCATTCTCATACATTAAAAACTTTGATGTTATTTTTGTTATTTGATTTGAAGCAATAGTTACATTTTATCATGTATATAATGGCACAAGGATATCAATAACCATAAGAACTTATTAACTCCCTCATTCTGTGTTCTCTTAATGTTCCACTATAGAACCTTTACCACCCATCTGTATGTTCAGCCTGAGCCTGCAACTGAACATGGGTTTTGTTACAGGTAGAGAAAGACAAGAGCGATAATTAAGATATGTAATATCTTAATTGTTTGGCAATCATTTTTCTACATATACATTTACTACACCTATCTTATCAAACATAGTTCAGACAGTAAGTAAATATACCTATATACTCCCTTTGCTTTCCTTTTCTATCAACCTTTTGCATCTGAATAATACAGTCTCAGGAGAATCTTTCAATTCAGCTTATACACATCTCATTTTGTAGGTCTGAAGGGAGAGATAATGGTCTGATGCAAAGGAAGACTTGCCTAAAATACTAATGTGATAAATGGTACAATCCCATTAAAAGGTTTTTCTCCTTCAATTAAAATAAAAAAAAATCCATGCCTTCTAAATGAAAAAACACATGTGAATTGTGATGCTTTCTTAAGTAGAGCACAGTGATTTTTTTCCTTAACTTTTTTCTTTTTTTCACATGCAATTGAATCAAATAAATGATAAATTATATTTCTGTTTAGGATGAAATGTATAGAAAGCAGACATTAAAGTACTTTCAGGAGTAATTTTCTCTTCGGTATAGAACATAAAACTCTACTTTTTAAGTTATTTATGTTGTTAATATTTGAATATTTATAAAAATTAAAAGTTATTTTAAATTAAATACTACTAGTTAATGTAAAGTTAATTTTAGAAAGGGCCGACATTTTAAAAGAATCTCATATACACATGTATTTGGAAAACTATGTAAAGGACAAATTGGAACAAAAATTTTCCCAAGAAAACTTAATCCATCAATCATTCTTAAAGTGAATTTGCTTTTAAGGACAGATTCATGTTAGAGGATTTAGCAATTACAAAGAAAATTTAAATTATTAGACAAGTATATTACTCCTGAGAAGTATTTTATTCATTTTAAATTGAAAGAGATGAGGTTAGGGAAACTGTACTCTTTTAACTGAATTACTGGTAAATTGCATACAAAATTACTCACTTTATATTGTTTAATATAATAACTATCAACATGACAAATGCAAATTATTTTTACAAATGTTTGTGTGTCGTATACCTTCAGACCAGCTGCCTAAGAGCAGCATTTTAAACTACTTCTGTGTGATGCCAGGTTAGACTTTGATCATCTAACACCCTCTGGGAGGTAGTGAAACACATGAAAGTTCGTAAACCGTTTGAACAATGCAAAATGTACTGCACAACCCCTGAAATTAGGCAGGCCACTCAGCTCCCATTCTGAGATTTATTTGACTCATAAATCCTAAAAAGGTCGATTACCTAGTTTCCTGGTTTACTCTAGATTAGGAATTGCAGTTAGATTAGAAGAAACGAAGCCGCCGTGGGAGAAGGTAGAGAGGGGTGTCGGTTAAAGGCATTCCGACAGCAGTGCCAAGTTACCGCTGACAGCTTGAGGGTGAGGAATACAGAAACTCTCAAGCACATGCAGAAATGTGCGGTGTGTTCTAGCACAGAACAAGAATGGAGATACATAATGATGGTGATTAGTCACTAAGAAAATAATTAGATTATGTGCTGTGTCCCCAGTGAGAAAGGAAGTGAAATGGACCCTTTCACTTTTGGAAGAATTTCCACAAACAGCCGTTCCTTGCCCTTATAAAGTAAAATCATTAGCAAATGATGGGACAGACTTTGTTCATGTAGAATATTCACTAACTTAAATTGTGGTATCATGATAAAAAATTTCTCTCAACTTTCCTATTTCTTTTAGGATTTTATTTTGAAGCAAACTAGGATTATAAAAATATGAATATGAATTCAAGTTTTGCTTTTAAAATGTGTGATTTTGGGCAATGAAGTTTATTTACGGCTAAGCATTCACATCGGTAAACTCCAGTTTAACTTACATCCTTAATTTCAGTGCAGATCAAACAAGAGTAATTCAAAGTGAAGTTAGGCTGATGGCTTTTGTGATAAAGAAATCATTGATATTAGTGTGTTGATGTCAGGCCTCTTCTTTCAGTAATTGAGTGGATTTGAGATCCTGAAGTACTCTTTTTAAATAATCCGGGTCTCAGGGCTTGCTGACTTTAAGGAGATAGATATTAAACTGTTTGAGTTTATTTTGTGGGTTCTTCTTGGTTCTAATTGATATTAAAATATATTATCTGTGTCTCTTAAAAGAACATAGGGAAATCAAAGCCTCTAATTACAAAAATAATTACTAAAAGCAAAATGAAAAGGCATCAATTATATTTATTATCTAATATAAGATTATGTTATATAATGTAGATGGTAAAAATATAAATAACTTTTAGGAGGAAAAAAGTATATTTTTAAATTATTCTTCCTTAAAGGAGAATATATTTTAAAGGGTTAAAAATACTATAAAACTGAAGTTTTAGGTAATCATATACCCAGTTAATTATTCCCTTCTTTCGGGTGGTGGTGGGTCGTGGTATGGGATGTTGTTGCATGCCATGAAACATGGTCCTGGTTTCCATAGGCACAGATAAGCTAAACTCACTGAAGGAGACTTAGTCTTTTAAGTACCAAGTTCTTTAAAGACTATTTTAACATATTTCCAAAGTGTGTGATCTCTATTCATCATCACAACTTTTTTAGTTTGTTTAAACAAAATTATTGATAAGGGGGAAATAATTTTATCTTAAATATTGTCAACCTTAGAAAATAACACAGGCAAAATATGTAGATTTATTGAAGCATAAAATCATATATAAAAATAGTTACCTTTTTGTTAGCTTTCCTCACAAAGAAACTTCTTTACAATGCCCTGAGTCTTTTTATATCCATCATTGAATGATATTGAAACATGGAATGAAAAAGGATCTCTAATAGGACAGATTAGAAATGTAAAAACATCAATTGTCACTAATTGAGCAATAACTGATTGCCTACATTTCCCACTGTACCCTGATGAGGGCTCTGGATGTGTCAGTGAAGAAAAGACAGTGGCACCCCATCAGAATTTGGAAATGTAACAGATGGCAGAGGCATGCAAACAAACAAATGTTACCTCAACTGCTATAAAATAAATGCCATAGTAAAGGTAAAATTAAATTAGCTTGTGAATGTGTTAATAGAGAGTAAATTATGATTAACTCCATTTGGAGTAAATAATGATTAATCCAACAGCAAATAAAACTTCTAAATGAATATTAAAGAACTGTATAATTTTCAGGAAGACTAAAGACAAGGGGGATTTTAGGCTGAGGAAAGAATAAATCTTGGATTGCTACACAGTTATACTTTAAGTGTAAAATGGAAAATCTGGGGTGTAGGCTGAATGGAAATGTGTAGTAGAAAATGAGTTTGGAAGGTAGATTGTAAGGCTCAATTGAGATATGTTTACTTAAACTGGAGGTAACATAGTATTATAGAGATTGATTTTTCTTTGACCTCTGGTCAAGAGGGGGGCATAGGTAAATGTAATACTCGCATTCTTCCACAACTACATCAAAATTATAACTCAACTACAGAAAAAACATCATTCAGAACTGGTAGAAATCTAGCTTAATAGAAGTTCTACAATTAAGGATATAAAGAAGAATCCACATTGAGACTAGTAGGAAGGATAGAGATGCAGACACAGGCTGGTCCCACACCCACATGTGACAGACAAATGTTGAGGGAGATATCTGGGCTACAGGGGTCTTCTCTGAGGAGTGAGGGGTCCCAGCCACACACTAGCCTCCCCCACCCCCCAGTTCAGGGTTCCAGTGCAAGCAAGAGACATTTGCATAACTTTTGGCTGTAAAAACCAGCAAAATTTAAGGCTGAGAAAGATGGAAACTTCTGGAGTCCCAAGTAGTTCCTCTTAAAGAGCCTTTGCATGGACTTACTCAGACTCACTCCCTCTGAGCTCCAACACTGGGGCAGCAGTTTGAAAGGCAGTAGGGACATATGGAAAGAAACTGAATTTTCTGGCATTAGGGTGAGAGCTGTAGGGACAGCTTTCTCCCAGGCAGAAATACTGGAGGAGGCCATTGTTCCTTTTCTGAGTTCCTCCCCCACAGAGCTGAAAGGCAGGAAGCATATCTGAATCTCCATCAATCTAGTTTGCTCTTCTTTGGTGATTCCCTGAAAACCCCAACCTACAAAGTTAGGGGCCCACTCAAGGTGTTTCTAGTGACTACCATATGCCTGTCTTGGATTACGCTTCAGACTTTTCTAAAATCTCTCACTTAAGCAGCATCTGCCCTTAGTATGCCTGTACTACTTGCCAAGTAACCCAAGGCCAGGCACAAGTGGCAACCAATCATGATTTTCAGCTTGGCCTCACCTGGGCATTTCCAAGTCCAACACCACCAGCAGCAATCTGCAAATCACTTTGCAGCTCATCTTGGGTTGGCCTAGGAAGAACACAAGTGGCAGCTGACTTTATTCTGCAATCTTGGGAGGCCCCCAAACCAGTGCACCCAGTGGACAGATTCAGACCATGTTGAAGCACCACCCAACCACCTCTACAAGTGACAAACTCAGTGGGCTGACTCAGTGGGCAGCAGTTCCCTGTTAAAATATGTCCTTTTCTGTTGGGTGGGACCCTGAACAGCTGATCCTCTAAAGTGGTTGTAGCCAGTTTTTGCAGCTTATTGGCCTGAGGGCCAATCCCTCTCCCCTGGGAGTAAATCCCTCTCATTGATGTGCCCACAGTAATCAAGGCCCAACCACAATAGGAGGGTGCACACAGCCCACATTAAGAGCAGGGAGGGACACACCTGGAGTACTCAGCTCAAATGATAGGAGACTGTGCCACTGGACCCTACAGGACACCTACAATATTAGGCCACATTACCAAGCCTAGGAGATGTAGTAGCTTCACCTAATGCGTTAATACATAGAAACCAACACAGGGAGGCTGCCAAAATGGAAAAATGAAGAAACATACCCCAAATGAAAAAACAGAACAAAATTCCAGAAAAAGAATTAAACAAAATGGCGACAAGCATTCTACCAGATGCAGAGTTCAAAACACTGGTTATAAGGTTGCTCAGTGAACTTTAGAGAAGAGTAGATGAACCTACAGAGAACTTCAACACTTTAAAAAAGGATATGAAAACTCTAAAAAAGAACCAGTCAGAAATAAAGGATACTATAAGTGAAATAAAGAATAATTTACAAGGAATCAATAGTAGAGTAGATGAAGCAAAAAATAAAAACAGCAATTTTGAATATAAAGAATCAAAAGATACCAAATCAGAACATCAGAAATCAGAACAGCAAAAAAAAAAATAAAAGAACCCCCCAAAATAAGAATAGTGTAAGGAGCCTCTGGGACAACTTTAAGCCTACTAACAGTCACATCAAAGGGGTGCCAGAAATGAAAGAGAGCAAGAAACTGAAAACCTATTAGAAAATATAATGACAGAAAATTATACTAACCTGGAGCAGGAAATAGACATATAAGTCCAGGAAACACAGAGAGTCCCAAACAAGATGAACCCAAAGAGGCTCACACCAAGACACATTATAATAAAAATGGCAAAGGTTAAAGATAAGGCAGAATATTAAAAGCAGCAAGAAAAAAGTAGTTACCTGCAAAGGAGTTCCCAAAGGACTGTCAGCTGATTTCTCAATAGCATCCTTGCAGGCAAGAAGGAATTGGCATGAAATAATCAAAGTGATGAAAAACAAGGATCTATAACCAAGGATGCTCTACCCAGAAAAGGTATCATTTGGAATCAAAGGACAAATAAAGATCTTCCATGAAACCAGTATTATATGAAATGTTAAAGGGTCTTCTCCTTTGAGAAGAAGAGAACAAGATAAACAATACATTATCAATAATAAAATGGCAATAAAAACATATCAACAATTACTTTAAATGCAGACAGAATAATTGCTCCAATCAAAAGACATGCAGTACCTGAATGGATAACAAAACAAGACCCATGTATATGCTGTCTACAAGATACTTCAGATTGAAAGATGCAGTTAGACTGAAAGTAAAGAAAGGAGACAAGCTATTTTGTGAAAATGGAAACAAACAAACAAACAAACAAAAAGCTGAGGCACCAATACTTACACCACACAAAATAACCTTTAAAACAAAGGCTGCAACAAGAAGCAAAGAAGGACCAGGCAATTCTAGTTCTGGGTATGTATTTGAAGAAACCCAAAATACTAAATCAGAAAGACATATATATCAGTATGTTAATTGCAACATTATTTACAATAGCCAAGATACTGGAGCAACCTAAGTGCCTATCAGTAGATGAGTGGATACAGAAGTGGTGCATATATACAATGGAATGTGACTCAGTCACAAAGATTGAAATCTTGCCATCTGCAACAACATGAAAGGATCTAGAAGGCATTGTGCTGAGTGAGAAATAAGTCAGAGGAGGCAAGTGCCATGTGATTTCACTTATATGTGATATCTAAAGAACAAAATAAATGAATAAGCAGAAAAGAAATATACTCATAGATATAGAGCGCATTTTAAATGTTGCCTGATAGGAGGTAGGTTGGGGGGAATTGGGGAAATATGTAAAGTGATTGAGAAGTACAAATTGGTAGTTACAAAATTGTCATGGGGATGTAAAGTGCAGCATAGGGAATATAGTCAATAATACTGTAATAACTATGTATGGTGTCAGATGGGGATGTGATTTATGTGAGTGATCACTTAGTAATCTATATACATGTCTAATCACTGCATTATGCACCTGAAACTCATATAACATTGTATGTCAACTAACTGAAAAATAAAAATATATATATTAAAAAATGGAAAAAATACTTTTTACCAGAAGAGATCAGTGACTTACACTGAACTTTAAAAGTCAATTATTGATTTTGATGAAAAAGATGGTTGGCAAAACAAAAATGCGCACACAGGAAAGCCTGTTAACAGGCTTGTTATAATAGACACACGGTTCAAGATGAGAGCCTGGCCTCGATCAGTGCCAGTAAGACTGTAAAGGAGATGGCTTCAAATGACACTACACATTAGAAATTTGAGGAAATAAACAAAAAATGTATAGTGATTGTATATATATTCTGCCTTTAACACTGGTGACAACAACAAGATTAAATGACAATAACGGTGAAGAAAGGCTATGAAAAAATATACATGCCCTGGCTGGTGTGGCTGAGTGGACTGAGGGCTGGACTGACTGAGGAGCAAGGGTCGCTGGTTTAATTCCCAGTCAGGGCACAGGCCTGGGTTGCAGGCCAGGACCCCAGTGCGGGGCACATGAGAGACAAGCACACATTGATGTTTGTCTTCCTTTCTTTCTCCCTCCTTTCCTCTCTCTCTAAAAATAAATGAATAAAATCTTTATATATAAATATTTGGATATGTGTATATATAAACATATACACAAATTCTACATCCTTTACATCTTTTAAACTCATGCATGATGTGAGGTAAAATCTAGATAATATTTCCTCCAAAAATATTTTTCTTTTTTTAAAGCTTTATTGAGATATAATGAATATATAAAAAGCTACAATACTTACTGTATAAATACATTAACTTCATTTTCTGAAAAAAAATTAGAAAGGATAAGGAGAGTTTCAAAAAGCTTGAGGAGAGCCCTGGCTGGCGTGGCTCAGTGGACTGATTGCTGGCCTATACACCAAAAGGTCACCAGTTGGATTCCCAGTCAGGGCACAGGCCTGGGTTGTGGTGCCCAGTAGGCGTGTGTGAGAGGCAACCGCACATTGATGGTTCTCTCCCTCTTTTTCTCTCTCTCTTCCCCTCTCTCAAAAAATAAATAAATAAAATCTTTAAAAAAGTTTGAGCAGAAAACTGGCTATACCTGCTTTAAATTTTAACCTTTCTCCAGATATTGGTCATCTAAGTAAAATTCCAATTTTAATCATTTTAGTATTTTATTGTGTTATAATGGAAAACAAAAGATAAAATGTTCATTTTTGAGATTAATGAATTTAAGATGAAATCTATAAAAAGTTGCAATTATTTCTGTTACACAGTGTCTAAATGAAAGTATTATATCAATTTTTTGAAACCCCATAATCCCTGTGTGTAGGGATGTCTTACAGTACTTTTATTCTGCATGTTACTTTGTTTCTTTATATGGAAAAAAATCCATTAAGTTGGAAAGTGCCAAAGAAATTATATAATAAATAATCTTATTTATATGATTTAATATTTTTATGTTGTTTTTCACTCCTAATTTCGACAATTTATTTCTTCTTTGTCTACATCATTCTTTGACTCAAATTCTGTTTCCCCCCTTTTTATCTGCATAACATTTTATTAAATTGTCTCCTGAAATCTCATGTCATAAGTTAAATGGTTTTTAAATATCATTGTTCTTTATTTTTTTAGGTGCCAAAAATTCATAAAAGCAGTCTACTTATCTACTTAAAGAGTTTCTCTCCCACAGTGAGTTTTATGTGTTTCATTACTCTTATGGGGAAAATTTTCCATTGGTCAATGGTAAATTAGATGAGCAATTTCCATTATTTTTAATTGGCACTGTGGTGCAATTTTATTCATATTGATAAAAAAACTTACTCTTTATGATGAGGAAAAGCTTCAGGGAAAAAAGATGGAACTGATATATTTAATTTTCCTCTTGAAATTAAATAAGTATAATACAAAATTTTAAACTTGATTAATCAAATGATAAATGAAATTTATAAGTTGAAATACAGATGTTTTCATGTATCAATTAAATGAATTGTTCATTTTAAATTTTGAAGAACTTATTTTACATTAATACAATGAGTAATACAGGGAAAATAAGATAGTCTATTTTATAGCAAGAGACTGACATATGCCAGAATGAACTACAATGCTCTATATTTCTAATCTTGACAATATACTTGTTTTGTCTTAGATCATTCTACTCATTATCTTCTGTTTTACCTTTGGAAGAAAAAACTGCCAACTAAAAGTTATTTCTTAAAGAGTAATATAAAATCTGGTACAGAAATCAAAGTAAAATATAATTTAATATTTCAGGTGATTACTCTTCCCTACTAGTTATACAAATGATTAGTCATTAATAATATTATTTATAATATGCTTACCTTACTTTGCTAGTGTGTTTAAGTTGATAACAATAATCTCAATAAGTAAAAGATTAGTTTCTTTGGGCTTGCAAATGATGTCTAGATACGATGCTTGGTCTATCTCTATTTAGTCTTTATCCCCAAAGGTAGTCTTGCAGGCCTCCCCATGGGAGCTTAATATGTTTCCTAGTAATCATCCTTCTTGTCAGACTTTAATCTGCAGTTTTCCTTCTCCCATTTATTTAAAACTGATGAAAGTTCTTCTGAGTTCTACTTTCTTTGTTTCATTCATACTACAGTTTACAATTAAAATCTAAATGTCTCAAGTCAAAAAGTGGTGAGACTGTCAAACTTTCTTCAGTACACTTGCTCCAAAATTTTGACCCCTAAACTTATCGTAGCTTTGTAGGTATGAACTTAAAAGTTTGTCCTGTCAGATTTATGACACAATAAAAATTCTTCTGGCTACTCTGGTTCTTAATGGACACCCTCTGACTTCACAGCCTCTAGCTCACAGAATTAAGGACTTGGAAAAGCATTTCACAGTATGCGGATGTCACCTCAATGAACTATCCAGAATATTTCCCAGAACATTGGCACACAAAGTCATTGTTCACTCAGATGCTATCTATTTGCTATAACAGGCTATTTTTTATTATCTAACTGTTATAGTTTTTCTTGTCAAAAGATTGACATGGTAAAAGCTTCTTCATCATAGCTGTGATCTCTGTCTGGGGTTTTGACTTGAGCATCTAGTTAGATGGTTGGTGCCATTTACTCAGATGTGACATATTGACATGGAAGCCTGTATGAAGTCAGGAATAAATAATTTCATTTTGGGCATGTAAATTTTGAAATGCCTTTTATATAGTGGAGAGGCTCAATGAGAACTTTTATGTATCAATTTGGTTTATTCTTAAATTTAACAAATAGGTGTCCAACATATGCCTGACACTATTCTTACAGCAATACACACTGATACAAGCACATTTGATTTAAAGACATTAGACTACATTACAAGACATTGAAATAACTTCATGTCTTCCAAATCATAATGCCTGTAAGAATTTCACATTACATATAATACAAATCCACTGTAATGTGGGATTTTTATTGTAATTTATAATTTTCTTACCGAGCATTATTCATAAATATTTCTTGTTTATATGTCAGTTTAAGGCTTCATAGAACATTTTTGATTCTCTAAAATATATTTAACAATATATAGTTTGATTTACTGTTTCCAATAACTGTTTAAAAGCCATTTGAGAAAATTTCATGAGATACTCCTGATAAAACTGTTGAGACTAGGATGTATAATTTGCTCGTTCAGTTGTCTGTCTTCAGCATCCCCTGTCCTGCTCAGCACAAAGTGTGGCTCTGCAATGAAATATAAAGAAATTCACTTACCTTAGCATGTGTTTATTTTCTGGTTTGTCATTCTTTATGAAGATTTATATGTCAGGAAGTGAATCAATTAGTGCTCACATTCTTTATTTTGATGATATAATTATACATACACTATATCACTCTAAGTTGGAGTGGGTCAAAGTGATAATGAAAAGGGAAGAATTCTGAGTATGGAGTACTGATTTGACTGCATTATCTCCTATAAAACTTTCAACAATTCTGGACATTTATACTTTTAAATGTATACATTTGTGAAAAGTTAAGATATGTGGGTTAAAATTCTAGAATATTTTGCAAATTTGGTAAGTTATATTTAAGGATTTATTTAAAAAATAAAGCAAACACATAATAGATAACACATAAATATCTGGAACATAATATGGCAAGCAGACAAAGGCAAAATAAAGGCCTGACTGCCATTTATGTTTTTAATATTCAACTGAGGATATTTTTTATTATTGATTTTTTTAGAGAGAAAGTAGGAGAGAGGGAGAGAGGGAAATATTGACGTGAGAGGAAAACATCCATTGGTGTCGTCCCGTATATACTCTGACCAGGGGTCTAACAATCAACCTAGGTATGTGCCCTGACCAGTAATCAAATCTGCAACCTTTGTTGGTGTACGGGACAATGACCAACCAACATAGCCACCCAGCCAAGGCTGATTCCCACTTCTATAAACATTAGAAGTAAACAAAAATTATACATTTACATTATGTTTTATTTTTCCGAGAGAAAATCATACTAGGAATTTTTTATACTAGTTTTTATTAAGTACTCTTCAAGGTTAGAAAATATAGATGCTTTAAAGATAGACCTATAATTTTTAAATATCTCAAAATTTGTTATTTCTTTCCATTCACATTTTCAAAATTTCCTTTATACTAGTCTAATAGCTGCCATATTGGTCTCTTTTCCAATATTTTCTTTTTAACTCATCATTCATGCTATACCAGATACCATAATAAATTATATATGGTCATATAAATTAATTATTCATAATAAATATGCAATATATTTACGTTTACATAACTAACTCAAAATACACACACACACAGTCCCTGGGTGCCAGGCCAATTACAACCCACTAACATATGGAGAAAAATTTTGTTAATTTCCATGATCTTTTGTGGATTTTCTAATTCCTTCTGTTTTAGTGAATCTTGATCTTGTATTGATATTAAATTCAATTATTCTGTTGCATCTCTTGATTCTTCTTTATGGTTTTTTTGGGGGGGATTGCTTAAAATGTCTACTACTTCTTGGTTGTTCCTTCATATTTAAAAATAAAAACATTCCCTGATTGATTTAAGCAGCTATAGGAGAATTTTCTTTCTTTCCTTCTCTGCTCTCTAGAGCTGTCTTGCATGAATGGGCAGTGCCTTCTGTGATGTGTGAGTTAGAGCAGGGTTCCCCAATCCCCAGGCTGCAGACCAGTACCAGTTTGTGGCCTGTTAGGAATCAGGCTACAGAGCAAGAAGTGAGCAGTGGGCAAGCAAGTGAAGTTTCATTTGCATTATTACCTGATCTCCGCTTCCTGTTCCCCATTATCCCCCGACTCTGTCGATGGAAAAATTCTCTTTCATGGAACCAGTCCCTCAAACTGTGCAACCTTTTAATAAAGACCTTTTTCGTCCCCACCAAACTTTGTTTTATGCCTGTGTTTGGCAGTGGGAAGCCGAATCCCACTTCTGGTCCACAACATTTTGGCAACCCATATGGGACTCTGTGGACCTTAGACAGATACCTGCTGCCTGAGGCAGGTGAACCCCAAGAATGCAACTGTGTGGATTTCCCAGTCTCAGTGAACTTACCTGAACCCCTGCTCAAGGCTCCAGTAACTAGGATTACCAGATGGTGGAAGGAAACAGGTTTGGGAAAGAAAGGGACCCCAAGACTGGGTGATTCAAATGGGCATGCACCGTGGGGATTGGGTACTCTGCCTTGGTCCAGACAGAGCCATTGTGGTACCACATTGTGAGCCATGCCTGCCATTCTGGCTATAAGCTACGTGGGCACTGCACCATTTGGACTCCAGGGAACTTAGCAGGCCACACCACCACTCTGGCTATGTGCCACATGGGCAACACACCAGACAGGTTCCTGCACAACTGAGATTTGATAGGGGCAGCTGTGATTTGGAGGACTACTAATTGGGGTATGAGGGAGAAAAGTGTTCAAATGGGACCCATGGGGACTGATCGCACTCTGGAGGCCATGGGCCAGCATTGAATGGAGACCATTCTAGAATCCACGAACAATGGTCTGGGTGAAAACTGTCTGAGTTCTGGTGGGACACTGAGGAAAAAGGTCTTGGAAGGAGACAGACTCGAGGATTGGGTGAGGATCACCTGAATTTCGAGTGGCCACTGTTTGGGTGCCACTATTTGGCACTCTAAGTCCTCACATATGTCCCCAGGAAAGCCATGTGACTAGGATTGGGTGAGAACGGTCCAAACTCTGGGGGTTAATCTTATGGGGGCCATGATTTGCAATACAAATTGGCAAAAATGAGATCCTAAAACCTGCTTGTAAAATAGTCGTGGGTTCAACTTTTGCTGGTATGTTCCCAGTTTGCTTACATTCTTCTGATCAAAGTTTTGATTCTGTACATTAGGGCCATTAGGAAAAGTTTTGTGCAGCTACGGGAGTGAACCCACTGTGTGAAATTTTAGCGGACTGGGGTAGGTACAGCCATTATGCAATGTCTGTGAAGAAATTGGTTTTCTATTGTAACATGGCTTGGCCTATGTGTATTTTGGACTATGGGAAAAAATGGCCCATAAATGGTTCCCTAAATTACTATATCATCATGAAATTGGAACTATATTGTCAATGATTGGAGAAGTGGGAGAAAAGCCCATATATCTAGGCATTCAGGTCATTGCACAATAGAATTTTTGCATGACCTGTGCTTCAAAAATTTACAAAATAAGTTTGCAAATCTAGGGACTTTTATATGCCTGACAGAGTTAGAGTATGGTCCTTTCCATTATTAAAAGGAAAGGATTGAAAAGGGGTTATGGTTGTTTATGAATTAATGGGAAAGTTTGTGAAAGTCTTGGAAAGATACATAGGAAATTTCTGAAAATTACAAAAAGGTTTGTAAAAGGTGTAAAAAGCTGTACAAATTTTAAACTTGAAAAAAAGAAACCTCAGCTTATGATTACAATTATTCTTTGCTAACTTTCTTATCTTTTAGGAAATTGGTTTTAACTGTGGTACTTTATATGCACCAAAAATCCTCTGTCTCTGCCATTTGGTGCTTTGTGACATTTGGTGCCCGTTGGTGTTTCAGTTAATGAGAAATCATGTCTCTGTCATTTGGGGCACTGTGCCACATGGTGCTGGTTAGTGTCCTGGCTGGTATGAGAGCATGTCTCTGTTGTTTGGGACTTTTGTGCCATTTGGACTTGATAAAGGCAATTTGGGATACTGGTTGGAATATCAGTGTGAGACAATATTTGTGTGAGACAAGATTCTAAAACTAGTTCTAGTTCCCCCCTTTTAGAAACTTTGTCTTTACTCTAAATTTTGTTTTTTGTGTCTACTTTGATAGCAAACTAAAATTTCTAAGAGGTAAAAATTCACATTAAGTTGGGGAAAATTTAATGGTTTTATAAATAAAAAGCATAAGACATAAAAATACAATTTTGGTAAATATTTGAAGAAAAAATATTTTATTTTTTTGCTTTGTATTTTTTTCCCTATGTGATCCCTTCAAAACTTGGCATTCTTAATGAGTGATGGCATAAAGTTTCTTTGCATAAAACCAGTAAGACCAGTGTTTAATTGTGGTTTATTAACCAAGACCCTGACTGGAATATCATGCCTAAAGGACACATGCCTGGACTCTGTTTATTACCAGAAAATCTTGAGAAACTAAATTGACTTTGGATGCTAACAAAGGGCCACTGGGGAAATGGCCTGATACCTTATTTGGTCATTTGGTTCACAAGAGTCTTTCAGATAAAGAAAAAAGGTTACTCTCCTGAAAGATGATATGGGAGCAAACTTAAGGCACTTTGGGAACCTCCAGGACTTGAGGAATATAGGTACGACAGGCAAAGCTGTATGACAGTTGTGGGGCTTGACTTCTGTGCCCTAAAAGGCTAACTAAAGCTCAGTCTAAATGTTCATTGTAAAAATTCCAGCAAAATACATATAAAAACTGTATATAATTAATTTCTGTTCCTATTGTGCTTATGAAAATAAGCAGACAAAATAAAAAAAAAACTAACAGTCTCTTTGATGACAATGAGGGTAATCTTAAAGAAAAAAAACACGTTTCAAAAAATCACAGAGCTTGGTTATGAATGTTGGACGCTAGTGCAGATAACTATCTTTAAAGTTTTATTTTCACTTGGAAATTGTACTAAGTTCCATGTTTGCCATACAAATTTTACATCAGCACCTAACAACATCACCAGAAATGTTTCATTTACAGGCCAGAATAATTTGTCAAATTGTCATTATTTAATGTCATTTCAGCAAAGGCCTTACAACTGGACATTTCCTTAAATGAGAGTCTTGCAAATTCAGATACTGGGATATGTGTAACTTAACATTTATGATCTTTCTTCTATTTTCATAAGATGTATACCTATGACCTCATTACTGAATACTAGTTTACACAATATAGGCCTCACTTTAGAATCCCATCTATATTGCTGCCTCCTGAGACTCAACAGTGGTGTTAATACAGTATGAGGCAGTCTATCAGCTTCACTTAAAACTACTTTCCTTTTCTGCCCTAATGGTACATACAAAAAAGGCCCACAATTCTTTAAAGGGAGGGAACCTTAGAATGTTGCTCTCAGCCTAATTTAAGTTAAATACAGTGGACAAAAGGACTTCAGAGAGTATGACACTTATTAAACACCTTCCTAGAAGAAAGACTCTCCTTTCTTCATCTAGACACTATGGAATTATTTCCCAAACTTTCGTGGTTCTGACTATGACTTCTAACCAAATTTGCCAAATTTGTCACCTCAAAAATACAAGGATGCATACTTGTCCAGCAATGCCATCATTTGGACAATGTGTACTCTGATTCCCAGAGACAGCCAACTGACCTGGACTTTACAAAATTCTTCTCCCTCACATAAAGACCTTCCTCCTCTCCAGATCCCCTGAATTTTTGTTCCCTGGATCCAAGAATAGGTAGGATATGCACATGGCCAACAAAAAGTAGTAATCAAAAAAATAAGCCCTTTGCCCATTTGCCTTTGTAAAATTACAAAGGTTCAGAAGTGTTAAAGGGGGGAATGATACCAGTGCCTGCCTGAGTCCCCAGAGTGAAGGAGGGGTCCCATGAGTGCCAGAGGCAACAGGACTGAAACTGCAGCATGGCAGGCAGTAGATTCCCCTGCCCCCGGCTAATGGATAAACAAACTAGCGAGGCAACATCATGTTTTCCCAGCAACTGAGTGAGCCAGAGCATGGTGACAGAGGGATACTTCACATGGATTTTGCACAGACTGGCGCAGTTAATAGATGGAGGAAATAAACCTTCCTACTCCCATCTAGAACATGGGGGAAGGGGGAGTTGCAAACCTGCCAACCCAGCAAAAGGATGTATTGACTAGGGAACTTGGATGCTTTTAGAGCACATGGAATTTTGGGCCCAGAGATTTAAACAAGAGTAGGGCAGAAACCAGGCCCTTCCCCTTCCCTTCATGTGCCTGGTCCACAGTTGGCTTGCACCTAAGCTGAGTCTCACATGCTGGGCCTTGCCCCATGGACATGTGCTTGGGTGGCAGCCCATGGGATGATGAAGCTCCATGCCACATGGACCGTCCCAGACTGTGCCCCTGCTCTTGCTCTGAGTTCAGCGCATGGATGAACAGGCCAGAATACTCACTGGCTCAGGGGTTGTGAAAGCCTTGGACATGGTCCCCATGCATGTTGCTCCTACACGACTGACTGCAGCAGTTGGCAGCAACCCCAGGCCCCTGGAGTGGGAACAGCTGTGGCATGGCAATGTAGTGTTGGCCCCACATGCACACACTCCAGGGAAAAAATATTGAAGCCAAAATGCAGTCTGCCTAGCAACCTTATATTCCAAAGGACAAATAAGAATACAGGGGAAATTTCTAGGCTTCGTTTTAGATTTCAATCTTCTTGGAAACATTTATTTTTCTGTTTTGTGAGAGAGGAGCACAGGTTCAGGGATCCCCCAAATTATGCAACCTCTTAATAAAGACCTTTTGCCTTCCCCACCAACCTCTGTTTTATGCCTGTGTTCATGGACAGGTACCTGAACCCCACTTCTGTTCATTAACATCTCCTTATGAAGGATCTTACTTATCTCTGGGGAATTTTCCCCTGCTTTTATTTGTGCATTGATGAAATATCTGAAATTTCTTATCCACTTAAGGTCCTTTCAAATTTTAGCACTTCTTCAACTGGATATTTCATGTGGTTGTTTTCACCTGCCAGCACCACCCGAGGCCCATTCACCACGGACCACAGCTTCTCTTACAACTCATCTTTACTCAGAAGTGCTCTGGTTTACTTGTTTATGGTACA
This sequence comes from Trachops cirrhosus, assembly GCA_028533065.1. Classification (NCBI taxonomy): domain Eukaryota; kingdom Metazoa; phylum Chordata; class Mammalia; order Chiroptera; family Phyllostomidae; genus Trachops; species Trachops cirrhosus. Next base: position 120,321,914 of record CM052541.1, on the reverse strand, counting down.
CTACTAACTCTCATTTTTCTAGCTCCCAACTTTGGTTCCTCCTCTGTTTGCTGCGTTTCCTTTATATCCCAGTCACAATCTCTTATTATTGTCATCTCAACCTTGATTGAAATTCTTTCTATAGATTCCTTGTGTAAAATTTTACTGATTACCTTTGGTCAGTGTCTTGTTACCAACTACTTATAGCTGATATTTTGTTTTAGTTAATTTCTGTCTTGCAAGCTGGAACTATTCAGTGGCATTGATTGTACCATTCTAGGGAGGCATGTACCATGTAAATATAATTAAGTAGTCATTGTTCAGCAAAATTTTAAGACACGGTAGTTGCTGTAACAGTATCTATTCAGATGCACTCATGGCAAGGTTGGGAAATAATATTGTTTACACTATTTTAATAAGTGCTCACTTCACTCAGTAAATCCTTATGGCATTATTTGATTTTTATTGGTTTTTAGATGCCAGAATACAATTATAAACTCTGGTGCTAATGTTGAAAGTCATTCCTAATCTTACCTGGAAGTCAGGAGTCACTGAGCATTTCAATTTCACTAGAGAAGTGAAAGCTCAAAAAGAGATTACAGGTGAAGAGATATCATCACACACACACACACACACACACACAATACCCTCCCAAGAATAATATAATTATTTAGTTATTGATGGATTCTAGAGTAACTGAGGGACAGCAGAGTCTTAAAATGGGAAATTTTGCTAAGATATTAATGAAATATGTTTGATTTGTTAAATGAAGGAAAATATCCTTTCCAAAGAAAATGTAATGTAAATGGGAAAAAGAATTGAAAAAAAGAAAAACTTGAGTTACTCAATATATTACAAATTAAATTGAACTCAGTGCATTCATGCACATTTAGAAATAGATAAAATTAACCTATTTTCTATGATATTTATCTTACAGTTTGAAATATCTGTCATTTTTAAGCATTTAAATATTATAATCAAATTAAATAGAGATTGTTAGTGATTACAGTCAGCCAGAACTCAGTATGTATTAGAATAAATTTAAGGATTATTAACCTCTATCTCATAATTTTATTTCTTAAATTTTCCAAGTAATTCCCATACATTGAATAGAAATCAACACATTTGATTATGTATTGTTGCCTTGAATTTTTTCTCTTTTTCTGTGGTGTGCTCCCGCCCACAAGGAAAGGGGTAAATGTACTGTGAGAATTTGCAAATTTCCCAGAGGTGGTCCTGAATTATAATTGCTTGCCCATCCATAAAATGGTAAAATGATTTTTTTGGTAGTATAAAAACTGGAGTGGCATATTCAATTTTACACACGAGATTTTAATCATTTCATAATGTGCCTCAATTGTCTTCAAGGATAATTTTGTTTTTCTCTCCAGAAGTGACGGCTTCATGTAAAAGCCTTAGGCACAGAAATCACTTTGAAGTACTTTGGACTGCTTTCAAGATCTGCTGTGACTCTTTTTGTGATATAGTGACACCAACGTTTCATATTTTGATATTTATTTTAAGGAAAAAGATAATTTTCAAAGCTAAATAAACAATTCTATTGTTAACAGTGAAACAGCTTCAGATGTTATACCTCAGTTCTTAATTCTGGCTAAGAAAGAATTAAGAGCTAAGACTCAAATACAAGCAAATGTCACAGGTAGAAGTGAGCCAGCTGGGCTTCATGGACTCAGGAAATGCGTTACAGAGACAAAAGAATTGTCCTTGGAACCTAGGAGAAAGAATGGCAAAGAAAAGAGGCTCAGGGGAAGAAGAGGGAGAAAGGTGAAAGCATGCTCCAGAGGGAGAGAGAAAAAGCATGCTGGGTCCTTCACCTTAAGGATGTCTTAGGGGAGGATCTTAATAGAATAGTCATGAGCTCTCCAGGTATGTCTCCTTAGGGTCATGATCTCCAATAATTTGTCAACGCCAGGGCAGGGGATCATTAGTCATGGCAGCTGGTTCTGATGACAGCCATCGCATTGTTTCATCAGTTCTGTTTTTTTGTTTTGTTTTTGTCTGTGTCTAGAGCTGAAACACAACTGAAGCCTAAATGTTATCCCTAGTTTGACCAAACCTCTGTCTCTGTGTTTAACTGACCCGATGCTTTTTTTTCTAAGATTATTTGATGTAGGCCAGAATCATACTGTACTGAGGCCTTAATGTTTAAGGGACTGGTCATGGGAAGGAGTCACAGAGGCTATTCTATGGCTCCTTTATCCTCCTCCAAAGGGGTCTATTACATGACTAAGGACAAGCCAGAGGAGGAAAGGTCAGGGAAGGATCAAAACCGCAATGACTAACAATATGAAAAACCAGGGGCTTAAAGCACATGGCCAGCCATATGCTAAGAGAGGAGAGATCACCTTGGAGACAAGGCCCCCTCAGCAATACTTGTGTTCTCAATTTCATTCATTGGTAGGCACCCTGGGCTCTCTGTCCTGGTCAACTCCTGTGCCTGACCTTTCCTTCCTACTCTGCTCATGCCTGTCTAACTGCCTGCTCCATTATCACTAATTTGTCAACATTTAGGAGAAAGCAAAAACATCTGTATATACTTCATGTCCTTTTAAAATTGTAAGATGGGGGAACAAATAAAGAAGATGCTATTTTAATCAAACCTAGTTTATAAAACTGATAACACATAAAAAGTTTTTCTCAAGCTCAGAAATATTTATGCTGTTACTTTTCACTTTTTAAATATGTCTTATTTAATACATAAATTGTCTATTTTATATTTAACAAGAGTTTTTACATTTAAAATTTGAGGAATTATACTTTGTCAAAACTTATGCAACAGTCATTGCTGAGGTGCAAGAAATGGAATATTGTTTAATTCAAATATGTCAATGCAATAAACTACTAAGCTTATTTCCTATGAAATGCAAGACTTACTATAAGTGATTGGACTTTTAGTATTTTACATGAAGTAGGCAAGTAAATAAGTCTGAAAATGTAAAGATAGAATGCATTTTTAAGTTTTATCTAAGTGCTTTTCTCATAACTGTGGCAAATTGAGCAAGTGAGAAAAATACAAAAATAATTACTGTTTACAAACATAATTTATGGTACTGTGCTGGCTACTCTGGGGTCTACCAAGAACCAAGGAATTGATTCCTTATTAAGAAGTTAATGATGTCCATAGAAAAAATTTCTGAGCAAATTTTAATTATTGTACAATTCATGGAGATTTTTGTCACATGAAACATACAAATGGAAGTCCTATAGAAAAGGATGCATTTTAAAGACTGGTCAGAACCCAAGCTCCACCCATCACTGTGAATTAAAGACAACTAGTTCTGATTAATAAAGCATCAGCTTGAATTATATCCCCTTAATAGATCTTCTTGACTACAAATTGTCCACAATATTTTTTTTACTTCTGAATCCCTAAATCTTTAGTTATCAAATTGTATACATGTGTGTAACATATAGTGTTACATATAGCATTTCTACCATTATTCATGTTTTTATGGATGCATTCAGTTTTAATTTATTTGTAGTATTCTTGCAGTAGAGACCTTCAATATTATCCTCTTGTTTGTCTATCACTCATTGTTACTTACATGTAGTAGGCACTCAGTCAATGTTTGTTGATTAAACACAACATATCTGGAGTGTAAAGATGAAGTTTGTGGTATGTGCCCTTTTCAAAGACACTTTAACTAGTAGTCTTATGTACCACATGAACTCTCAGACACAGATAATTAGACATAACCTTCGGGCAAAGAGTCCCTAGGCATTCCAATAACCTTTGGCATATAAGAAGACAAATCATGAAAGTCTATCTATTGAGAATATAAGCTAATCGACACAGAGAGGCTGAACATCAGTCGTGACCTGAGGAGTCATAATGAAGAACTGAAGATCACCCACATTGAGCCAAAGTTAAATACCTGCATAAAGGGAGTAGTTGAGAGAAATAAGAAAAAGAAAACACGTATGAAAGATCAGGGAGCCCCAGAGAAATGTTCTGTCTCAGGTACTGAAGGCTGTTGAGAGAACAGCTGCAGTTTGCAAAAATTAACCTGTGTTTCCTTTTCTGCCTCAGGAAGTGAAGGATAGATCAGACTATGTTATGTTAATTTGAAGGGAAAAAATCCCTTCAAGGGATTTTGATGAGTGGATCTGGAATATTTGAGAATCATTATGTGAGAATCATTGCTGAAATATATAAAAATTAATGCAATTTCCTACACCTCATTGCTTAATTCACCACAACAGATAAATAAGGTAGGGCAGCTTCTTTTCTTACTGGAAAAAAATATATATATATAAGTATAAAATAGACATATTAAAACTTCTGTTTATCTATTTTAGATTGATGAATGCCACGTTTCATTAAATTTATATATACCAAATTAAATTGTAGAAATATTTCAATAAATACAATTACATTAAATGTACAGAGTCACACACCTTGCTAAGTTATTGTCACTGCTTATCTCATACTTTTAGCTGAACAACAAAATCATCACATATGCTTCAGATAGCTTTGGAAGTACAGTTTGAACTCTGGCTATTCCAAATGAAAAGCATAAGATTCATTAGCATTCTGTGTGGGTTTTCTTTTTTGTGTGTGAAAGAATGTATTTATTTTATTTGTCTTGACAGTTTTCTCACAACTGCTGAATCAATCTGTGGACCAGTTTGACACCAAACCAGGATATTACTGATTCAGTAGCATTTAGATGACAAATATGTTCTTTGATAAAAGTCATAAGATGAATTACTTATTAAAAAAGTTAAGATGTTGTTAATACAATTCCAAAAGAAGTATCTGAATATGTTGAGTTAGTTTAAGCTAAAAATGCTATTTTTGACATTTATGTTCAAGGTAATGTTCAGTTTATTAAACTCACCACTGGCAATAATGTGTCAAGAAGAGTCATTTAAAGTGATAACATTTTCAATTTAATTCTGCAAATATTTATTGGGCAATTACAATGTGCTGCATTGGATTCAGTAAAGAAGACAAAATGAAAAATACAAGGTTTTTGTCCTATGTTCTCTAAAAAAAATAGAGCAAGTAGAGAAGTTTGTAGTTGTTATCTTTAGAATTAGGTACAGACATCTTTCCTGAATTCCTAGTATAATTTTCAAGGTATCAGCCACATTTGTGAGAACTGTGATTATCTATTGCTTCTCCCATAAAGTAAATTATAGGAAATGGTTCAATAAGTTAATTCTGTTGTGGTTGTTACTAAATGGTCAAATTCAGGAGAATGTTGTGATAAAAAAGAAAAGGCAACTCTAAAAACCAGGAATTCTTACTTGAATTTCTATATGCCCCATAGCATATTTTTCCTTTTTGTAAATTACTTGTTTGAGAAATGAAAAACCATTGTCTTAGCAATATGGAGAGAATGTTAATAAAAATGGCTATTTAAGAGTTATAGGAGAGTGTCAGTTTATCAGGTGAAAGCTTTTTGAGAGAGGAAAAGTGGGTCGGGGCCATTTTCAATGAAAAAGAAAAAATAATGTAAAAGTAGCAGAAATCCTGTACAAAGCAAGGACATCCTTTTGTTTTTCTGTTCTAAAAAAGATGTATGAGGTGAAGATGTTGAAATTCTTTAATTTTTAAAACTGCATTTATTTCCACTGTAGAGTATTAACAAGTTAGCATTTAGCATGGTGGAGTGAAATATGTTATCATGGTGTATATGTGTTGGGTATGATTTTCGGGATGTCTTTGTTTGGCTAAAATGCCCAGAGAAATCAAAACAATACATGAAACTAACCAAATTATTACAACAATTGAACACTGCTTATAACATTGCTCGAGTTTCTATGCTACATTTATTTTTCATATAACCCTGATCTTTATTCTAATGTAACAGATTGTCTTCAAAGACCATTATATAAAAAAATCTAAGAAATTTGGCAATATATCATTTTATTTAAAAATATTATAGGGAATATCAACAAAGAGATTTTAAAGTTGATACAGAGGCAAAAGAGCCAGTATAACCAAGACAATACTGAGGGGGAAGAACAAAGTGGAGGACAGACACTCCTTGACTTCAAAACTTGCTGCAAAGTTACAGCAATCAAAACAATGTGATTTGGTGGAAAAATATGTATATAGATCAGTGAAGTAGGATAGAGACCCCCGAAACAGATTCACACAATTGATCTTTGACAAAGGAGAAAAGACAATACAGTGAAGCAAAAACAGCCTTTTCAAAAATGGTGCTGGAACAGCTAGAAACAAATAATGCAAACAAATAATAAATCTAGACACAGACTTTATATCCTTCACAGGAAATAATTCAAAATAATTATGGGCCTAAATGTAAATTTTTCTTTGTCTACTGAAGTGGAAAAGATGGTTCTTTTTAGCTGATATCAAAATCAAAGATAAATATTATACTTTATGGCAAAAGATCAATTAAGTTATATTGATCAAAATTTACTTACATATTATAGTTCTAAAGTAAATATAGTTAAATAAAGTTTAGACTCAAAAGTGTATATTTAGAATATTCATTATGATCAAATGTTGTTCATTGTAGCAGAGCACGGCTGGTTCAGTTAGGGAATACATTAATATATGTTCTTAAATACATTGAAGTATATAAAAGTGGGAGAATATACAAGATGTTAACAAGTCACACAAAACAATTGATAATCATTTATAATTCCAAGTAATTAAGTCACAAAGAATAAAACCAAAAAAGAGAGATGCTATTAATTTGGCCATTATTTAACTAAATTCTAGAAGTAAGATGAGGTTTAGCAAAACAGAACTATTCAGATACTTTTAATGAATCCTGAAGAGAATGGCCCCCACATGAATGGACTCGTATCGGATGTTGGTAATTTATATGTCTGTGGTTCCATTTTGTGTCCTAGTAGCCAATTCTGAGAAACAAGAAAATGATGTTATAAAATACCAGCCTTCCACTACATAATTGTACCAGTCATCAGAAATAATTTTGAGATTTCATTTATAGTAATGGAAAATATAAAATAGTACAGAAAATATAATCAGCCTGTACACAAAAAGTTATAAAATTATTAAACTAAGGATCCTTGAATTATGTGAACAGGCATAAACATTTCCTAGAGTTGAAGACAATATAAATATATAAACCATTTTATATAAATATAAACATTTACTAAAACAAATTATAATTTCCATATGGTTTCTTGGTATTTGTAAAAATAACTCACAAGTTCAAATAAAGTATTAATTTCTAAGACTTTTCTAGTGATTTTTAAAATAAAACACAATATATTTAGAATGAATACAATGCTAGTACAATGAAGTAATTTACCATTATAAAATCAACAATATACCCTCAAATAATTCATATAAATAATTGAGTTTATTATTAATTTATTTTTAGTTTCATCAATTATGACTAACTGAATTAACTATGACTTTCCACTTACATTTCAGTCTTTAATGGAACCAGTTTTATATATTCTTATTTTTTAAATATTTTTACTTATAAAACTATAAAAATCTCATAAAATTATAGATTATTAGGAACAATTAAAATAATGTTTGTAAATTCAGTGAAGGCCCAATTTAGTAAGGCAGAAAATTTAAAAGCTGTAAAGAATATTTTTAATTAGTAATTTAATAAAGAATAAATAAGTATATACATTAATAATTAATACTTAATCATTAATTGACATTTCTGTATGGAAGACCTAACCAAAATTAAGAGATAAATATACTCCAAAGGAAGTTATTATGATACAACATGAACAAAGGGTTACTATCCCAGTACAAATAGATCCTTACACAGAAAATATTTTTAAAAATGTAACCAAAATGTTAAACAGGCAATTAACAGAAACAAATGAAACTGTAAAAAACTAAAAGGTAAACATTGCTGCATTTATATTATAAAAACAGGTATTGTACATTGTGTTTTACAGTGATTTTATTTCAACCATTCTTTTTCATACATAAATTATTATAATAAAGAAAAGCTTACAAATGATTTTCTTTCTCTAAATATATCTACATAATTTGGATACCAGTAGGAATAATTATGAAATGATCGGACATGTCAGTAGATTTAATATAAGAAAGTTTATGAATAACTGAAGTTCTCTCTAAAAAAGTTAAATGCTAACGTGTGTATATATATGTATATGTGTATATATACACATATATATAGTAATCATAACCTCAAATGTATTTTTTCCATAGTGAGTTATAATAAATTTAGTGCACTTAAATTCACAATAAATAGTTCTAAACAAATGCCCCAGGAGTCTCAATTCTTGGGATTTGAAATATGCACAGATAAAATTTTTAAAAAATTTTACCCCAGTTGGGTAGTGCATTTATACTGCTAATACAGTGAATTTTTACTTATGGATAACAATTTATTCATTATATTTAACCAAGTGCTCTTTGTCAATAATCTTTATAGTAAATACACCTCAATAAGCATACTTGAAACATACAGTTTTAGTTATATTTTCAGCCTAAGCCTAATCAAAGTGTTTGGTACATATTTTGTACTTTCATGTAAGAAATGTTCATTAGTTAAATATTCAAATATCTTAAACTAATTCCATTGCCTCTTTTGTGACACCAAAAGCTATGAAAAGGGGAATGAATGGAAATATTCCTTTGGATAATCTTTCTTTACTGGAAACAGGAAGGGGGAATGAGATTGTACCCCAGGCAATGTTGATGGTGGAATTATGTACCCTGGGGAACAAAGTCTTCAGCATCCAGTGGGAGTGAAAGGTAGGGGTTAGATGTGAACATGAGCTATCAGCCTTATGAGAGAGGTATTTTTGACCTGAGGCTAGAGTCCAACATTCAAAGACAAATAGATACTAGGACTCTGGGTGTACTGGGATACAAAAGAAAGCATCTTTTAGGTCTAGCACTGAAAACCAGTTACTGTCCAGGGGAATCTGCCCTTGAAGAGTATATGGATTCCAGACGATTGGGTGGAGGGGAACTACTGTTTCATTTACTATTTGGAAATCCTGGACTAGCCTTTCATCACCATTTAATTTTCTTGTGGCTCAAATAGGGGTATTACAAGGGGAATTACAAGGTCTGAGGAGACTGTGTTGGATGAGTCTGTTGATTAGGGGCTCAAGTCCTCTCTTTGCTTCTGGTCTCATAGAGCATTGTCTTTTTCTTGGGTAGGTGTTGGGGTCTCTTAAATGGATCTGGACTGGACTGGGCTGGCCATTTTAGCTCATCTGGTTATTTTATCTGCCCAAACATCAGGGTTTACACAGGAAATTAACTCTCTAACTAGTTTATTTTCTTAGAATTTTGACAGTCTTGAGGGGGACAGGTGTCTATAAATTTCAATGAAGAAGTGCCTGTCTCCTTTGGAAAATTAACTGGTCTTCTAGGTTTTCTAAAAGATCTCAACCCAGTAGATGGCTGGTAAATTCAGGAAAAACTATAAATTGATGGGAAAATAAAAGGCCCTCCAAGTGGCAGTAAAATAGTGATGTGAGCTGTGGCGAGGGTGGACTTACCATCTACATCTACTCCCAGGTGAGAGAGGCAGAGGAGAGAAACTCAGAAAAGCTTGTGGAGAACAAGAACAGGACTCTTGTATCAAGTAAATTGTAAATGGTTTTACCTGCAACCTCCAAGATTGCCCTGAGCTCCACCTTCATGATGTTGATGTTTGGACCAGGAGTCAGATGGTGCCCAAGGCCCCTTCAGTACAGGGCTGTAAGGGGAGATGAGTTCAGCCCAGGATCCCTGCAGTCCCTGGGGCAGTGCTTCCTCCAGTACCCAAGATCATGGCAGAGTGAACAGTGGCCAGGTGGCTCATCTTGACCCTGGTCTTACTCTTTTGAGGGCAGTTCTGCCAACATCTAGATCCTCTGCAGATATGGCAATTTCTGGGAGGAGGTCCTCTTCCAGGACAACCTGGATCCACTGGACCTGAGTAACCAGATTGCAGTGTGGCTAATAATAAACATGTCTCTGATCTTTATGCCTCTCCCTTAAATGGAGCCTCTCCTCCTCCTTTAGATCCTGGTTATACAATAGAAGATGATGAGGCTGCCTTAAAGAGAGTTGTTGAAGTTTTTTCTGAATATCAGGGAAAGGCAGCATGGGTTGGAAATCAGTCTTGTAAGACTAGTCCACTTGCCTCTGAGTCAGAGTGTAGATTAGTATGTTTTATGATGGCTTCCCTTAGTTTCTCTAGGAAGGCAGTGGATTCTCCTGAGAGTCCTGGCTTATAGTTGCAACCTTGATGTAAATAATTGGATTAGAAAGGCTCTATTTTATTCCCACTAGAAACCTTATTAAGAAATGGTCCCAGTAGCAGGTTCCCTGGGAGGCATTATAGTCCCACAAAAGATCAGTGGTTGTAACAACAGTCATTCTTACAGGGTATTGGGGGTTTGTCATATGCATGCCATTCCTAAACTGGATGGCCACTTCTGTGATCTTGTCTCTTTCTCTATTAGTTAGGGATTGAGCAAGAGTTATAGTAATGTCTCTACAGGCCTGATCAAAGCTTTGGGTTAACCTCTGAACCTTTTCTATATATATTTCTATCTGGCTCTTCTGAGAATTTTCCTAAGTCCTCTTGAAGTTGGCATAAATCTTTTTATGGAGAAAAGAACATGTACTCTTATAGAGATCCTAATTTGTTCTGCTGTCTCTTGTAAAGGGAAGGTTAAAGTAGGTTGATGAGGACCTGAGTATGGTGGAAGGGAGACTGGAGCCTGGCAGGTACTTTTTTCTATTTCCTTTGGGGTCATGAGAGAGCAAGGAGAAGGAGAGGTGTTATCTGGGGAAGGTAAGGAAAGCAGGCAGGGCCTGTGAGCACAGTATAGCAGTTGTGGAAGGATCTAGTTTACAGGTAGCACATAGTTTAGTGTAATCCCTAGGAGCCATAAAGGCTTGGACGTATGAAACTCCTTCCGGTTTCCTTCAGAAGTTGGCAAAACCAGTCTAGTTGTAAGACAGTATTAAAATTAATGGTGCCATTGACAGGCCAAACCTCTCATTGCCCAGCTTGTATTAGGGCCAGGCCATGTTACAAAAGAAGATTAGTCTTTTTTTCTTGAGGAACTTAGGGTCATTTTCTCCCCGTAGATAAGTGTGCGTCCAAATGGATATCTCAAGGTGCTGTGGACTTGTTCCTCAACTACAGAGTGACAAGTTCTGAGCTGAGAATTAAAGCCATCCTTGCTAGTCTCTGGGCTGTGTTGGGCTGTCCTGTGGTCTGAGAGCCACAGTAGGGAACGTACCTTACCACCCAGGAACTACCCAGGGCATAGAGTGTATACGCCATGCCCTGAGGGCACACCCACCAATAATCACTTTGAGGGCTGGAAACTGCTTAGCTAGACTTAGTCCACTCTGAGAACTGCTTCTTGGCCTCTGTCCTTAGTTAACCTTACCAGACATCCCAGTCATCATGCCTGTCCATGTAAGGGGTGCCTAATATCTCTGTCGCCTCAGATGAAAAACTAGTCCTACAACTCTGGTCTCTAGTAGATTGGCTAGTAACATGTTTGCTTGTATTTTATGTTCCCAAGAGCCCTGAGTCTTTAGGAGGCCTAGTGGAGAGAGAGAGAGAGAGAGAGAGAGGGAGAGAGAGAAAGAGAGAGAGAGAGAGTAGCTACCCCTCAAAGGGAAGGGGGAGCCCCTGTTAAGCTACCCCTTAGGCTCTCTCAGAAGTTGGAAATAGAGAAAAGATGGTTAAGTGAGTGTAGAAGGAGTTAAGGGTGGTCCTGTTCCCCAGTTTAATGAACCTTAAGGAGTATGCAGAAAAGGTGTTTTAAAAAAAGAGGGAACCCAGGAGGGATCAGAGGGGATCCCCAGTGACCCTTGTATGTTAGCTGGGCTGGCCAGTCAGAGACAGCATGTTGGGACCTGAGGGCAAATCCCATCAGCCTTCCTAGGAGTATTAGAAACTTCTGGGTGTCCTTGGGTATGAGGAGTCACAGGAGTCATAGGACAAATGTGTCCTTATGCCAGAGTAAAGAACAACTGTAGAGGTGAAACATGAGATGGTCCAAGAAAGGACACTCATAGAAGACAGGTGAGACACTGGAGAAGCCAACAAGAGAGGGTCTCCTGAAGGCTGTGAGGTACAGATTAAGAGCTGTAGGCTAGAAGCAGGGCTGGCAGGTGAGAGTCATGCCAGTCATGCTTGAGCAATCAAGCATGCTATTGGCCAAAGCTGATCTCAGGAGGTGAAGTTATAGAAGATTTGGACTCAGGAGATGCTGTAAGGGGCCAGTATTGCCAAGAGGTGAGGCAGATACAGCAGGACCTCCAGCGACGTACAAAGCTAGGAGGACTGAAGAACACATTAGTGTCAAATAGAAATAGAGATAAAGTAGTGAGTATGCACCTTAGTTGGAAGGTTAATATTCCAGGACATTTGGGAAAAGAAGACAGATAAGAAACTGAGTTGAGGAACTAACTTAAGTTTTAGCCTTAGGAGACAAGCTTTCCTATATTAATTTTAGTTTCAGTTTAAGATCTGGAGAGTCTGAACATTTCTAGGGAAACTGTGTAACGGATTGAAGTGAACTGCTTGTGGGTTGAGCTCCCAGGGGCTGTCACTTCCACAGCAATCTCAGACTCTCTTAAGTGTCTTGCTTTCTGTCCCAAGCTGTCTAATATAGCTGGGAGGACTCAGAGTGCAAGGTAGCCTTTATGTGTGCATCCCTGGATGAGACAATTAATTACAGTTGAGTTGGAATTCCCTAACAGAACTCATGATGGATGCCCTCTGACACCTCCACATAGATTCTTAGTCACCCAAGAATACCTGAGATTTGAGCTGGAAGGAGGAAATGTCCTTTATCTTCTCAGCAAAATGAGTTCAAGCTATCATTTATCCAGCAAAAGGTTTTATTCAGACTCCCAGAAGGTAATTAACAAACTGATGGTATTTACTGTTTTCCTGACTGTAGGTGCTCAGAAAGAAGACTGAGAGCATGAAGAGGTAGGAGTGAGTCACCATGGATGACACGGTATCAGGAAACATGTTACAGAACTGGAAGAGGAATCCTTAGAGACAGTTCCAGGGGCTTTAGCTAGAACATACTGCCATAGCCTACTATTCCCCTGGCTGCAAGTTTTGTGGGAATGCACCCACAACACTTAAAAAAGAATGGGAAAACTCATATACATGGCTGGTACTTGCGTTCTGGCTAAGAAAGAATTCAGAGCCAAGACTCAAACTTGCAAGAGAAAGTTTTATTCAGCAGCAAAGCAAAAGCATACTCAAAAGAAAGTTCTGAGAAAGTGTCTCAAAGACCTGCCAGAGGGTGTAGGCAAGGACTCCTTTTAACCCCTTGGGGGGAGTTATTATTTTTGTCTTTAAGCTAATCTATCAGGACCTGCCCCATTGTCTCCTGTCTGTGTATGAAAGTCAGATGGGGCTTTTCTTCTGTCCCCTAGTTTTTTCTCTAAGAGCGGAGGGTGGTCTACCACGAGACTAGCTACATGCCAAGCAAAAAATAGTCAGAAGGAGGATCTGACCCACATGACCTGAAATGATCTTGCAGAAGAAATGGTGTCTCAGGGGCAAGGTCCTAATTAAAAACACTTATTTCCAATACTTCTCCCAGTTCTGCCCATTTTTAGGTATCCATTGCTAAGTGTGCAGAACTTTGTGCTCTGGTGATATTCTGTACCTGCTCTGCTCAGGCCTGTCTAACTGCCTAACAGTTCTAGACCAGAAGTCAGTAAACAGTGACCCACAGGGTAAACCAAGCAAGCAATTTCTTTTCATAGGGCCTATGAGCTCAGAATGATTTTTATACATTTGAAATGTTGTAAAAACAAAAACAAAACAAAAAATTGAAAAAGAACAGAAATATATGGCATGCAAAGCCTAAAATATTTACTATCTGACACTTTAAAGGAAAAAAAGTTGTTATACTCTAAAACTAATTGCAAATTCACCACATTCCATGTGCAATTATTTTCTAAAAGTTTAATTTCCAACTCATCATTTTTACACAATCAACAGAAAGATTATAACTCTATCCAGATTCCATTGCAAGTCTCAACTATGTTGCAGCATGTCAAATATTTGTCGTTTGAAGTAGTATATTACTAAGTGAATATAGTGAGCTGCTTATGTTTTCTTCATGTGTAGCATGGGGATTACAGCCATAATCCTCAGTGGTATTTTGAAGTTTATAGAAACACAATAAACTGATGACTTAATGAAACAAAGTGAAATGCTGCTTCTCTCTGGTCATAATGCCAATAGCTCTTTCTATAAGTATGCTAGTTAACTAGAGGGATTTTGTTTGAGGCTTGAGCAGCCCTTTGTCAAAGAAGAGGTGGGAAATATGCACAAAATATGCACAAAGTAATTGCCCCAGAACAGGATAAAGATCAATAGAGGTGGCCAGGAAATACATTTAGAAATTTTACAATTTTCCTTGGACCCCTTTGATGCTTACCAGGCTACTGTTGGCACCACCCCTTGCTTCACACCTCCTTCCTTCCCTTGACCATAAAAGATGCCTGAATTCCAGACTCTTTTAAGATGGATTTGAAAATTAGTTCTGCCATCTTCTCTATTTGGGTCTTCTTTATCAATTAACCTTTCCTTGATCTAAACTCTGATTTTTGAATTGGCTTTCATTTGAAGCATCAGACACATGAACCTTGTACCTGTAACATTAATTCAGTGACTCACCCACAGTAAGTATCCCATTAATGCCAGTTTTGCTTCCCCATTTTCCATTTATTCATTTTATAAGTTTTTCATAAATTGGAGATACAATATAGCTATAAAACTTAGAACTCTAAATAACAACACGAGTGAACAAGAGCAGAATCTATATTCAAATGAAAAATAAAAAGCAAAGTTTTTGCCCATTACAAAATGCAATTGTATTTATTGTATTCCAAAGGTAGATTTCATGACTAATGTTTATTGTTTGACTCATATGGGTAAAAATGCAGTATTGTGGAATTATTCTGGTAACAAATCTATATACATAAGGGACATAAAGTTACCTATAGATTTAATCATTATGAAAATGTAGAAAATGTCCCCCTCTCCATGTTTCAGTCATTGCTAACTGTGTATTGAAACAGAATTAATGGCAATAATTGGTCCCAATTGTTAAATACTTACATATTAGTCTCACACCTTATATAACACTTTTCATGCATTATTGTATTTAATCTTAAAAGTCCTTTGAATTAAGTATTATTACCTTCATTTTAAAGATGAGAGAACTGAAGCTTAACAAGCATGAGTTGCCCTAGATCTCACAGCTATTAACTGATTGAGTCAGACTTCAAACCAAAGCAATCTGACCCAGAGCTTGAGCTCCTAACAACTGTGCTAATTCGTTGTTGAATTAATATCAACATGCTAATAGTAAATTTGAAGTTATTATTAAAGCCCATTACTAATTTTACATGCCCAACTGATTTTAATAGTTTGCATATAGGATAAGGAAAAATTTAGGGGAGGTGAAGAAAAAGATGTGCAACATTGGAAATAATTCTAGGCCTATTAAAAAGACTAAGATAGCTAGTTCATAATATACAACCATAAAAGGTGGTTGTGCAAAGTATAAGTAAGGGGTGATTTTTCTTCTTGTTCTCTGTTTTATTGAGGTGTAACAGACATACAACATTGTATAAGTTTAAGCTGTACACTATGATGATATAATACATTTAAATGTTGCAATGTGATTATCACTGTAGCATTAGCTAATAGCACTATCACTTCACATAATTAGTATTTCTCTTTTGTGTTAAAAATAATTAAGAAAGACATGCTCTCTTAGCAACTTTGATATTTATAATATTGTTGACTATAATCTCTAAGTTGTGCATGGTTCTCTAGAGCTCATTTTTCTACTAGCTGCAGGTTTGTACTCAAACAACAACCCCCTAGTCCCTCCTTTCCCCAGCCTCTTGTAACCACCATTCTACTTTCTGATTTCACCAGCATGGCTGGTTGTTTAGATTCCATATGTAAGTGATATCATGCAATATTTGTCTTTCTCTGTCTTATCTCCTTTAGAATAATGTCCTCGAGATCGATCTATGTTGTTTCAAATGGCAGGGTTTCCTTCTTCATGGATAAATAATATTCCCTTATTTATATATACCCATGAGATGCTTAAGGACAAGAATACATTCTGAGAAATGTGTCACCAGGCGATTTTGTCTCCATGCAAGTGTCGTAGAAGTGCACTTGAAGAAAATGAGGTGGAATAGTTTATGTTGATGTAAGAAAGTCCAGACTGTAGAAAATTTTTATAAAATTTTATTTGAGCCAAACTGATGGCATTGCTGGGACAAAAGATCTCAAATACTTAGGGGAATGGCAATTTGTGGTTTACTTCATGCATTAAGGAAGGAATATAAAAAAGATTATGCAGAAGTGGAAGAAGACAAGGATGAAATAGTGTTACAGCATAGTAAACAAGATTATGGGCTCTCGAGGCTGGTTACAACTTTAAGGGGTCTACAAAAGAAGGTTACTTCTGGCATGTCAAAGGTGTCTTAATCTAGATGCACAAGACAATGGACAGGACTTGCTTAAGGCACAGGCAAATATCTTATTAAAACAAATTATATGCTTGAGGTGAGAGTATGCACCATTACCTTCCCAGTTAGGAATTTATTATGAGATCACCCTGTGAGGTTGCTTTTCATCAATGTCCAGGTCAGTTTTGTTGCAGACACTGCCTTTTTTGTTGTTGTTGTTCACACCTACTACACCTTGTCTCTTGCTCTGTAAGAAAAAGAAAATAATTTTCCCTCTACCTTTCTGGGCTCTCAGCTGAAATATCCCTGCAATAAAAGGCAGATTAATGGGAGAAAAACAAGTTTAAAAACTAATAAACTCCTCCAAATTGACTGAAGCTATTACCTTAAATAACATCTTCAGCTGAAGACAAAATAAGATACAGTGGGTCAGGAGTCATTTATGAGAGATTACCAGGGAAAACGTGGTAAACATGAGTCAGGTTGTAGTCAAAATTTAGTCATTTTTATCTGTGTTGATAACAATGTTTATATATAAGGTCATTCTCTTCTTCCTGGTTCAACAAGGGAGACTTTGTTACAAATGGAGATTTCCCTTACAAATGTAAATGCATTTTACAAAGGGTTACTTCTGGTTTTTAGAGCTTCTACTATATCTGCTGTTTCTTAAAATTAACCATCTTAAAATAATCATTGTGTCAAAGAGACATATTCTGGAGTGACAAATCTTACTTCCTGACAGCTCATGGGTAATAAACCAGTACAACATGTCACTGTACTGAATACAGTGAGCAGTTAAACCACAATGATATTTGTGTAGTGCATTGTGTTATAAGGTTGTGCAACCACAGAACCAGCTCAAAATGATGCTACATTATTTAAAGAGGTATTGAGTTGATTTCAGAGATAACACATCAAGACTGAAAATCATGCAGCTGAGGCAGAAGCAGAGGAGAGAACTTTGGCCTTCAGCTGTACTCACTTCTAGAGTCTTGCTTCCCACTCCCCCATGGACCAGGACATAACTGGAACCAGAACACCAAAATCCTTTCAGAAACCAAGGATCTCTTGTCCTGGATGATCTGGTATTGACCAAATTCCAAGGTCCTCCAGTTAAAACTTGCCCCTGTAATGTAATATTGTAAAATTGTAATGGTGGGAAAGTGTAACCCACAGTATTCTTTTGAAATTGTTTCTGTAACTGCTGACTCTGACTAATATGTAGCTTGTAGATGAACAGCATGTTTGTAGAGCCCAGAGACATATGAAATGATGCTCAGCCTCACTAGCCACCAGAGAGATGCAAATTAAAATCACAATGACATGTCACTTCACACTGGTCAGAATGGCCATTATAAGCAAATCAACAAACAACAAATGCTGGCTGGCAAGGTTGTAGAGAAAAGGGAACCTTAGTGCACTGTCAGTGGGATTGCAGATCAGTGCAGCCACTGTGGAAAACAGTGTGGAATTTCCTCAGAAAACTAAAAATAGAACTGCCTTTTGACACAGTAATTCCACTACTGGAATTATATCCTAAGAACCCCAAAACATCAATTCAAAAGAACCTCTGCACCCTGATATTCATAGCAGCACAATTTACAATGGTCAAGTGCTAAAAGCAACCTGAGTGCTCATCAGTAAATGAGCGGATCAAAAACTGTGGCACATTTACACAATAGAATATTACGCAGCAAAAAAGAAAGAAGGAGCTCCTACCCTTTGTGACAGCATGGATGGATCTGGAGAGCATTATGCTAAGTGAAATAAATCAGGTGGGGAAAGACAAATACCATATGATCTCACCTATAAGTGGAACCTAATCAACAAAACAAACAGGCAAGCAAAATAGAATCAGAGACATGGAAATAAAGAACAACCTGACAGTAGCCAGAGGGGAGGGGGATGGGGAACAACTGGGGAAAGAAGGGGAAGAGTCATCAAGGAACATGTGTAGAAGAGCCATGGACAAAGCCAAAGGTGGGTAGGATTCAGTGTGGGAGGTGGTGGTGGGTGGGGCAGGGGAAAGTGGTGGCAGGAATATGGAGACAACTGTACTAGAACAACAATAAAAAAAGTTCTCATCACAAGAAAAAAAATTTAAAAAAAGAGTCCTAGGAACTAATTTCAAAAGATACAGACTCTGACCTTCAAGAATCAGAGTTGTGGGAGATTTGCTGACCTCCAACTGTGGAGCCAGGATGACGTGAGGTGTGGTTGACATTAATCCAGGATGACTAAACCAGAGTGATGCGCAGGGGACAATCTCTTGCTTTATCAGAATAGACTCTGCTCATCTGCATGTAAAGAACTTTTCAATCCCCTCCTCAATCTCTTTGTTCTGTTCCCCTATCCCTCCTTATAAAAAACTCTGCCTCCACTGAGATATGGAGATGGATTTAGAGATGCGAGTCCCCCATATTCCCAGGAGATGGGCTTTGTGACATAAGTCCCCCATCTTCCAGGTGGCCAGCACCTAAAAATAAACCACTTTCCTTTACATCAGCGCCTGTGTCTGAAGTATTAGCTTTTGTAGCAGCAGGCAGCTGGACCTGCATTTGGGTACACTAACACTTTTCATTCCTTGTTCCAAGTTTAGGAAGTCCCTGAGGCCTGAAGCAATTCCTGTGTATTTTTAAGTGTAAGTTCTATTCAGTATTTTTTTTCCTCTTGCTTCAGTGCATACTTAGTTATTGCCACAAAAACTATGAGAAGTAACCCCACAAACTGTTTCAGTAAGATGTTAATTTCATGCAGAGCAAAATAAATGGCTTTCAGTGACTCCTATTTTATTTTTTTTAAAAAAGAGCGACAACAATAGCACAAATCATCAATATCCTCCTCACCACCGCCTGGCTGTAACTTTTGCCATTCTTTGCAACAAAGGGCCAATAACATTTTATTTCTTAATTAAAGACATTCAAATATTTTATGAAGCACTTAACATAACTGTTGTATTGAAGAATAACATTAATATTATAACAAATGCAATTATTCTCAAAACTAATTCAAAAGTCTATGAGAACCAAGTAAAAAATGTAATAGCATGTTTAATAGGAGTAAAGGGATTTAGAGTTATGTAGTCTGGAGTGAGGCACTTGACAACTGAAGTTTAAATCAAATGGATTGTACAAATGTGAAGTCAACCCAGCAGAGCATTGCAATAATAAAGTTATATATTAGTCCTTCAAGTTATGAGTAGAGATCTAAACTAATTTTCTTCTGTTGCTGTCTTGGTTGATCAATAGGGTTTGGTGTAAATTGCTCTAGCTAGATTATGAGAAAGCCATTATTCTTTAACCTATTATTGTTCTGTGTCAACCAAAAATAGAGCTATCTTAACATAATATTTTGTTTATATCAAATTGAGATGAAATAATGTTCTATATTTATTGAAAATGAGATTAAATTTAAAGTTTTATTTCAATAGTCAGGCTTTCAAAAATGTTTAAGTCTAATTTTAGCCATTATGCTAAATTCAGTTATCACTGGAACAGAAGCAAGTGTCAGCAAAAAATTCCTTGAAAAGAAAGTTTATTTGAGTGAGCATTTGCAAATTGGGGAGATACAGCCTCTGATGGAAAATGAAAGTGTCCCATCATGACAAAGGGAAGACCATCTCTTATAGAGAAAGTTTCTATCCAAGTTCTTAATTTGGTCAATTTTAGACAAATGAGGTTTCAAAATTGTACAGTTCTGATTGGTCAGTGTGGATACAAATGAGGAGGTAATTTGTGCAGTTCTGATTGGACAGAGCAGGTCTCAATGCAGTGGTCAAAAGACAAAACCAGTAATTTTCTTGCGGTGCTTAACTCAGTGTAAAAGGCAGGAGGATAGTACAGGAGGTTGGAAGTCTGCAGCTTTTCCTGAAATCAGAGTGCAGGAAAGGTCTCTGACAGAACAGCTACTAAATTCTGGTTATAAATTTGGTCCTAGTAAATCATGAGAAATATATGTTATTAGATTTCTTTAGTCTCAGGGTTCACAAAAAGGAAATTAAAATTTTTATAAAACTCATCATTTTTTCTTGTCTTCTTTTTCTTCTTTCCTACCCCTTTCATTCTTTTATAATTGGAAGACTTAAACATGTGTTTCATCACATTCACTAAAGATTTTACTTTAATATCTTGCTTTGTATCTTTCTTCTACTTTAGTATATAAAAATATCTGGAAGAAAGGCTTTATCTTTTATTTGTTTGTAGAACAGTATCTGAAACAAAATATGTTTGTTAACTAAAGTATGAATAAACAAAATAATAGATAATATAAGGTAGAAATAGTTGATGATTCTCTTAAGAAAATTATCAAGGATAATTGTACCCAGAATATAAGGAGAGATACAAACAAGAAAATATACAACACATATCAATGTTTTTAATAAGATCATATAATTACTATTTTGAGTTCATGTTAAGTCTATGAAATTTATAATATTTTAAAAATAAAATTAGTTATAAAAATCCATTATTAGGGATGATGTAAAGAAGTCACATGACATACTGAATTTTTGTTTGAGTTTAACCACTTATTATCTTCTGAGACATAGTGAAAAAGTGTTCTCTGTAAATATATTGAATAATGGTTAAATTATTCCTCTTCTTTTGAAGATTTTGTATGTGTCAGGAAATGTTTTATATGTTAGTCTTACAATAACAATAAGCATCTTAATTCCATTCTCATGGAACTTGTGGTCTCATTAGGTACATAATTAAGCCCATAGAATCATACTGTGTAACATAAGGGAGGAACCCAATGCTCTCTGCTTGTAGGAGATGAGTACCTAAACGATTGCAGGTGCCTAACATAGGAGATGGAGGTGTTTTAATAATTTTGCAAGAAAATCTCCTGTGGAAGTACACCAAGTAGAGAATATATCATATAACAAGAATCCAAAGCAATATGAATTCTTGAAGTAGTATGTTCTGATACAAACACTTGAAATATTAATAATTTAAACTAGCTAAAGAATTATTTTGAAAAAGAACAAAGAATACAAAACTTTAGGTATGTATATGTATAATATTCTCACTGTAAATGACCAGTTGTATTTATCTCTGAGAGTGGGTAAAATCAGAATGATGGTTGCAAGGGGCAATAAATCTATTTGTGAAATACAGGCTTTCAATTATTTATATGAGGAATTTAAAAATTAACATTATGTTCTGTTTCGTCCTAGTTACAATATATTCTCTTACAATCAATTAGGCATTATGTCAATATGTCCCAAGATATATTATAATTTGGAGAAGAATTAATTTAACAGGTTCTCATATTCAAATGTATAGTTTATTTTTTCACTTTAAAGTTTTGTTTCAATTTTCTTAATATTGTAACTTTCTTCTAACATATCTTATTCATTAAAACATAAATTTCCTTAAGTTTATATTTCATGCCCTTACTGAAAAGTTTCTTACATTTTCTTTCTAGTAATTTATCATTGGCTCCTTTCAGGTATCTGTAATGGAAAAATCATACTATATTTAAAAAATAGTTTCATATTTTATTAATTCTTAAAAAGACTAAACTCAGAGCCCTGTGCACTATTACTCTTTCTTCCTAGGCAGTTTGATAAGAGAAGTAAATTGAAATTACAAAATGTCTGTAGTCACAACCACTAGTCATTAAAGTTATGTTAATAATAGCTATGTCTTAGCTTTTTTATATAATATTTTCTGACTAAAACAGCTAAAGCAACATCTAAGAGATATTTACATGAGTAAAAAGATATTATTAGTTAATGTTCTTTCTACTGCTCACATTGAGGTAACTTTTGCAATTTAAAAGCAATGCATACAACATAGAGAATTTATGTTGAGAAATATTAAGAGAATATAAGGGCAAGGGGAGATATATTCTGTAATAATTATTCAATATAATTTTGGGGGTTGTATTTTTGCAATTTGTTAATTCTTGATTAATAAAAAAGCCAACGACATTTTGATTAGGAGAGAAACAATGGGAAAAAGTATAATCAATCATATGCTTACTCTATTTTTTTAAACTTTTTATTGTTGTTCAATTACAATTGTCTCCATTTTTCCACCATCTAGTTTAACCAAAATGTAAATCAAGCTTATATTTAAAGTCCTGCTCATCACTTAACCATTTGCATGTCTATAAAACTAGTCATTATATTATTAGCCTAACTTTGTTATAAAAACTGACAGTAACCAGAGGGGAGGAGGGAGGAGGATAAGAGGGGGAAAGAAGGGAACAGATCATCAAGGAACTTATATAAAAGACCCATAGACAAAGAAAAGGGGGAGAGGTTAGACTGAAAGTGGGAGGTGGGAGTAGGTGGGGTAGGGTAGATTGGTGGAGGTAAAATGGGGACAACTGTAGTTGAACAACAACAAAAAACCCTCCCTTTATTATTAAATGAATAATTTTGCCTTTACAGATGATAAAGCATGTCTTGGGAGATATTAGATAGTGTCAAAAGTAAAATTCGTTAAAACAAGTGCAAAAAAAGAAAATGAATGAAAATAATTTTACTTATAGGATTTTATACAAATTTGAAAAGAAATTTATAAGTGAAAAGATATACATTTAGTTTTTGCTATAATTAAGATGATTATTATACCAATTCTAATATTTATAGAAGCAAACCAATGTTTGAGCTCTTAAATAATTTAATTCAAACTAAATCATAAATTATTTTGAATCCAAATGAAATGAATTATGGGAGAGGAAAAAATAAATTTATGTAAAACCTCAACATTAACTTTATAATTCAAATAAGTGGATACTCAATCCTTATTATTGAATAAATATTAAAAGAATGATAATTTTATAACATAGATAAATATATAAATGTATAAATATATGCATATCATATAAATATCATATAAAACATATAAAAGATATATCATGTCAAAAGGTAATCATCAAAATTTACATTAGTTATACTTGCCCTGGAAGTAGCCTTTGATCAATAAATATTTTCTTTTTGCATTTTCTGGAGTTAAGGACAGATGCTCAGAACACACAGTTCTCAAGAGCAGAGGAACTGAAGGTTCAGGAAAGAAAGGTGGTTGAGCAATTAAATATTTGAATCTCAAAAATCTCTAGTATTCAATGAATCCATGTGAGTATTCAGCAATCAAAGCACATTACTTTGGAGTGATATTTTTTTAAGATTGAGAAATATTTTAAAAGGTGATAGCTATAAATGAAGAATTAAATTTTACTTTTAGAAAAATCCAACTGGATGAGAAATATCATAGATATATAAAGTTCTAGAATTATAAGAAAACATATTTTAGTGAATATAATAAATACACTTAAAATTATTGTGACATTGTCTCTGTTAGCATTTTGTGCTCGAAGACCAGTTGCTTTAAAGTGTCAGAATATGTTGGTGTTCTTTGAATGGTCACACATTCACTGAGAAATTTACTTTTATTAACTTTAATTTACAAAGTGAGCATATATAGGCTCAAGTGACGTAAAAAATGAACTTGAATCAAAGACAACAAACCAGTGATGTTGATTACCAGTTACAAAAAAAGGAAAACACATTTATAATTTATAAAGATTAACTCAAAAGCTTTAATGGGAGATTAAACATTTATGCATTCTAGGACTAGAGAAGCAAACAGAATGGGCCTTGTTAACTTCAAAACAAAAAGCTAAAATGAGAAGCAACACCATTTATTTGGTATCAAAATGAATTGCAATTCTTGAAACACAGATTCAGGCTGAAAATTAAATAATGTCCTGATTACAGAGTTAGGACAAGGGTTTTTATGCAAAAAGGAAATGAATAGAAGAAAGAGAGTCCTACTGGTGTTAAGCTGAGTTGCTCTTAGCTATACATGGCTGGTATTGATCCTATCTTCAGAGAGTCCATAATCATCAGTCCTTGTGCTCAGGATGTCTACTTTCCTGTTAGCTTTGCAAACAAATGTAAAACAATGTTGGTTTAGTCCAATCCAAAGGTGTTTTGCCCAGTCAAAACATTCCACCGTTCAAGGAGCAAAACTATGCAAAGCAGTTCCCCTGGTATGGCAACTTTGACTTCATTCTGAAATAGCTTTACTTACATCAACTTCTAAAGCTTCTATTTAGTTCAAACATATATGAAAATGAAATGGATGAGAAGAAGATACTATTTGTAATATAACAACCAATGTCCGGCATTTTCTTTGTGTGAATTATACCTAACTATAAATAGAAAATGCAATTGAAATATTTAAATATAAAATATAAAACAAAATGTGGATTTGTTAAATGTTATTTATATAATTGAATGCCTGTGAAATATTACCTGTAAGTAGTTTACATTATTTATCTAAAAAGAGTTACATATGTTCTTGAAGCATTGGTATTTCTGCACACAGGGAAAGACAAAAGTAGGTTTAGAGTTGTGAGTATATGGAACAGTTTATTCTTACATTATTATTTATTAATTATTATATTATTTTCCATCCAAACAACAAGCCTCCTTTTGCTCCACTCTATACATAATATGCACAAATGTTATTATGCACATTCATTTTCTTCTAATTTAAAACATAATTTTAACCTGGCATTTTTAGCCTGCCCTTCCCTTCTTTGCATCTCCAAAGGGACAGAAAGGATTCCACACTACAGCATATTGTGGAAAGGATTCAACCAATAAGCTTTTATTTCCCCTCATATGGAGTTATCACCCAAACTGTTTCCTTTGGAGATTACTGCCGAGAATTTCTACTCTGCTGTAGACTCAGTTGTGTCCCTCCACAATTTATGTGGTCTAGCCTTAATGTCCAACCTACCTGTATTTGAAGATGGTTCTACAGAAAGGTAAATAAGGTTACATGAGGTTACAGGGTAGGTCCCAGGCCCATGGGATTATTGTCCTTATAATAAAAGACACCAGAGACCTTACGGTCCCTCTCTGTCCATGGTCACAAAAAAGTCACGGGAGCACATGATGATATGATGATTGTCTGCAAGCTAAGAAGTGAGCTCTAATGAGAAAGAATTGGCTGACCCCTTTATCTTGGACTTTCCAGACTTTAAAATTGTGAGAAAATAAATTTAGGCCCTTTAAGCCAAAAAATATTAAACATGATAAAAACCTTCAGTTTAGTAAAATATCTTATACTATAGAAAAATCTTTGCTGTATTCTTTTGAACAAATAAAATATATCTGGTAAGTAAACATGTTTATTTGTGGTCAATTATTAATCAACCGTAATTTGTTGGATATTTGTTGGAAACTGATTTTGAGTCTAGGGTAAAAATGTAGACTTGAGAGTAATAAATAATTTCATGGATTTAGTGTCCAGAGACCTTTGACCTTTGGTATTTTGATTGTAAAATGGACATATAATATGTCAAAAGATTATAGACTGAAGGAAAAAAGATAGCAATGGGTGATGAGCTGAAAGTAGTAGAGTATGAATGCATTTAATGTATTATAACAAGACAACTAGTTTTTTCAGCTTGCTAGTTTGTTTATTGATTGATTTGTCCATATCACAGGTCTTGAGAGGTTTGGCCCACTTTCTTTCCTAGTCAGTGAGGATCTGATCTCTGATGTAGACACCGGTCCGCAGTGTCCATGTCATTATGGATGAAATGAGACATTCACATGGACTACTAAGTCTGGTGGAGGAAAAGGGATAGCATGGCTTTTCTCTCAAGGGGAGCAAAAGCCTTGGCCCTTGCTGTGACTGCCTTTATTTCTCTCCTCTGCACATTACATGATAGTCTTCATTTATTATGCACAGGTTTGCTTTAGGTGGTTACCTTTTACAGAAAACAAAGGAGCTAATGCTGCTAATCACATCACAGAAGAGGGATATTTGCGAATGAAAATGCAAAAGTGGTTGAACCCGTTACACTCATCCTTGGAAGGTTTAGCAGGGATTTTAGGAAGTTACTTGGCAGTAAATGTCCTCAATTCAGGGTGAGGGAGATTTTTAGCAAGAGCAAGACTCAAAGTGGCCTAGGCACATTGCAGGCCTGATTCCCATGGGAGAACCTGTCCATGGGTGTAGGTCCTGTGCATCTCTGAGTGGGAGCTGGGTCCACACCCCGCAGAACGGTCTCCTATAGATCTCTGGGCAGGATTGTTACATTTAGGCCTGGGAGTCAGCATGAGTGGTGGCAGGAAAACATTTGTAATCAAAGACAACTAGATTCTGAACCCCCGACCACTCTTTATAGGAGTACATGGAAGTGAGGTGGAATAAACCTGGAGGAGCAGACCAATATCAAATTCCAGATCCAAACAAAATTAGAAGCAGTGAGCAAGCAAAAAAGTCTAGCAAGTGGCAAAAGAAGAGCTTGGAATTATCTCATGAAATAAAAAAAATCCCAGTAAAGAAGGTAATTTTGTGGAATGACAACTTCCACAGATTCTGGGATTCTTTTCAAAGGAAGAAATTATACTTAATCATCAAGAGACTAATTAAATAGTTATTGACCATTATCTGTGTGCTGTATACCAGGCATATCTTATCTATAGGATTATCTTAGCTTGTCTTCTCTATAGGAATTTCAGTGCAGTGCCTGTCCTCATAAATCATTCAATCTGCTGCAGGTGTCAGCTGACTAAATGATAATATTATTATAATTGCACAAGCTTTCTGATGGGAAATACAGGGTGCTATGAAATCCATAGGTGGACACTTGATCAGTATAAAATGATAGGGCATCTCTGCAAAGTGACAGTAAGGATGAGTAAGAGTCATTCAGGCGAAGAGGCATGACAGGTTCTAGTCAGAGAAAAGAGTATAACAGGAGGAGTGAGAGTTCACTCAATGTAGCTGAAGATCAAGTACAGAGAGGTACACTGGGAGATTGAAAAGTTAAAAAGCAAGGGCCACATCATCAAGCACTTTGCAAGCTGTTTATTAGTTGTAGTTTGAAT
The DNA here is from genome assembly GCA_028533065.1 of Trachops cirrhosus. Classification (NCBI taxonomy): domain Eukaryota; kingdom Metazoa; phylum Chordata; class Mammalia; order Chiroptera; family Phyllostomidae; genus Trachops; species Trachops cirrhosus. The sequence goes on along the minus strand of CM052541.1, from coordinate 120,294,612 downwards.
TTTAAACAAAGGGTTACTGGACATTTCTACATTAAAGGGAAATTTTGTTTCTTAGAAAGAATTTTGTGGCTGTAGCTTTACAAATAACATAACAAAGGATAGAATTGGGGTTGTTGAGGTAAACTAAGGGAGAGGTGATATGACCTGGATTTAGGAAACAGCATATGAAATAACAAGCAATAGATTTATGGTATTTTTTTAAATGGAGAATTGGTGATTATACTTTAGAAAAGAAGGAGAAAAAGAACTTAAAGATAGCACTAAAACCTATTTAGATAATATTAAGAGCTAACATATTTTAAGGAACTCTGCTAAATACTTTAAAACACCTCTCCATAACCCTATTAGATTATTTTAATAACCAACTTACAAATGTTAAAACAGTTAGGGTTAAATATCTTGTTAATTGACTCATCTCCAACAAGCAGTAGAACAAGAATCAAAATACTAATTTCTCTGATTCAGAAGCATGTAGTCTTATTCAATATATTACATCTTAAAGAGAAAGCAGATCTTTTGATACATGCTACATTCAGTTACCCATTATATGAATTTATCATTTAAAGAGTAATCTGAGAATAGCATAAATTGAAATAGTATCAGTGTTTTTAAATCTTTAAGAATGTACAGATCTCAGGAAGCCAGAATTGAATGAATTTGAATATGAAAGGATAGGGAGGCAAGCCAGTCTTCAGAGTTAATAGTCTGTGGCCTGCATTTTAATTTTTCTGACTTTTAAAAATAGATTTTAGTTTTTTACAGACCAATTTATTATTTTTTCTCTTTCATATCTTGGCATTATATTACTATGAAAGACATTTTTGTAAACCCTAAGGTTACAAAGACATTCTCTACACTCTATATAAGACATATACAGCCCTGGCTGGTATGGCTCAGTGGATTGAGCACTGGCCTGTGAACCAAAAGATTGCCAGTTCTATTCCCAGTCAGGGCACATGTCTTGGTTGCAGGCCAGGTCCCCAGTAGGGGCATGTGAGAGGCAACCACACATTGATATTTCTCTCCCTCTCTTTCTCACTCCCTTCCTCTCTCTTTAAAAATAAATAAATAAAGTCTTTTAAAAAAGATATATACATATATGTGTGTATATTATGTATATATTAAAATTTATTTAGTCTGTGATCAATTTTGGTCAGTTTTTTTCCTCCTTTAATTTCTTTCAGTATTTTTAGCTCTTTAAATGTAAAGTGCTTGCACATATTTTGTTACATATGACCCTCTTTATTTCATATTTCATGTTCTTATAAATGGTATGATATGCTTAACTTAACTTTCTAATTGCTTTTATTCCTAAATGTACAGAAAAACAATTGATATATAAATCTGTCAATTCATATGATCTTTTGTCTTCTGACCTTACTAAATCACTACATTGTTGTGGCCTCATGAGCTAAGAGAGTTTTGCCTTTCTTTCAATTCCATATTCATTTTATACTGTGTTCCTGCTATGTTGTATTTAGAAGAACCTCAGCCATAAGGAAGGACTCCTCAATGTCATGTCCCCCCTTGAAGGGAAAGTGCACAGATTAGAAATCTATTGTGGTCAGGTTAATATATAGCATCCAATATTTCCTGAATGTATTGGTCATTTTTAACTTTATTTCAACTGGAAGTAAGGAAGCCATATTGCTTCCAAAGCATTCCAAAATCACAAGGTACTCTAAAAGCATCCATATTTACTCTCAGGGTCAATGTTGGCAATTGTGCCATTGCCCAGGGCACAGGCCCATGTGAGCTTGCAGAATTTGGCTTGTTGGATGACAGTAGCCAAAGGCAAAAGGACCACTTGACTTACATCAGAGTGTGCTGATATTGCATATCCAGCACAATGTTTGTTATTATACCTTTTAAATAAGAACCATCAGTGAAGCATGAGAAGTTGCCATTACTCATAGAAGTTTTCTGCAGATTATCACAAGGGGTCAGGAGGTCATCTGTCAGTTAAGCCATCAGGAGGGAAATGAAGGGAAGAAGGGTGGCAGAGTTAGTTATTATAACATGACATGGTTATGTGAGGAGCAGTTAACAAGGATTTCATAAGAGGTAAGGTGACTAACTGAAAAATATTGAGTGTGATGAGATTTCAGGAAGTCTTCTACTGCATGGGGAATAAAGGTGGTTAAAGGGGAACCCATAACAATTTCCTCCATGGCATTAATCACAAGGGCAGAACCAGTAATGACTGTAAGGCAAAGGTATATCCCTGTATCACAGGATCCAGTTGTTGGATACAATAGGCTGTTAGTTAATGATAGTCCCTATGTTCTGGGGTAAGTACCCCAAGGGCATTTCCTTTCTTTTCCTATACAAAAAGGAAAAAGAAATTTGGTCATTCAAACGCCCAAGGGTAGGTGGGTTTATTAAATTCTCTTTTAAGTTTTTAAAGGCTACATTGTCCTGTTATTTCCATAAAATTAAGTTGATTCTGTTGATCTTTAGCACAATATATGGAGATTTGGCCAAAAGGAAGAAATTTGGAATCCACTTTTGACCATAACCAACTAGCCCAAGAAAACTCTGCAGTTGATTCTTAGTTTTGGGTTTTGGGAATCTTAGAACACAGTGAAGCCTATCTGAATCTAGGTGTAGCCCTAGTTCTGACATCACATACTCTAAATGTCAGTCTTAGGTTTTGGCAGACTGCCATTTTTCATTGTCGACTTTATTGAAAGTTAAAAGTTTTCATGACGTCTCCCCAGTAAGAGATGGGAGGAAGAGCAAAGAAGTCATCCACATATTGCAGCAGAGTAGAACCCTTAGGGAACCTTAGATCATCCAGATCAGCTTTCAAGACTTGTGAGAAATAAGAACTCTCAGTAAAACCCTGAGGAATTACATCCAGGTGAACTGTTTTCCTACTCAAGTAAAGGCAAAAACCGTATTGGCTAACTTTCTCAACTGGAGTGCTGAATAATGCATAGCATAAGCCAGTTACAATAAAGATTTTATGTTGATTTGGGATGGAATTAGTAACATATAAAGATTAAGAACAGGGTGCCTAGTGATAAAAATGTTATTTATTTCTGGACAAAGCTCCCCCTCCAGCCCTTGGGTTTTCTCACAGGTAAAATAGGAGTGTTACAGGCACTAGTGCAAGGGATAATGAGTTTTATAATCTTTTAGAGTGAGCTTAATACCTTGAAGAACCTTTTTGCTTATGGGGTATCAATTGATTCTGGAAAGAATCTTTATAGAAGAAACACTGTGAATTCTGTAAATATCAGTTAATGGTTTTTCCCATAAAGAAAATCATAGCTGATCTAATAGGCATAAATGATTTGTGCCCCCTGGTTAAGTTATAGTTCTGGAAATAGAGCAAATAATATTTCTTTTTAAAACAATTTGCTGATGGATTTGAGAGAGAGAGAGAGAGAGAGAGAGAAAGGGAGAGAGAGAAAGGAAATCATCAATTTGTTGTTCCACTTATTTATGCTTTCATTGGTTGTTTCTTGTATGTGCCCTGACTGGGGATCAAACCTACATCCTTGGTGTATTGGGATGATGCTCTAACCAAATAAGCTACCTATCCAGGGCCGAATTATATTGACAAGTCACTTAATGCACCTGATTAGTTATTTTGATAGACTGCCAAATTCTAGAATTATTTTCTCCTTTGTGTAGAAAAATACTTTCCTAAGATGCCTCAAACTAATAAATAAACAGGGATGATAGAATAAAGGAGCAAAGGGTTAAGTACCTCTGACAGTGCCCAAACAAAAGGGATAAGTAGAAGAAGAAAACTGTTGAGCCCTTAGAGATCCCCACTATTTGAACTGTTTTAGTAATTCGAGGAGGGTATACCTTCTAACAGTGGGATTTGACACTGAGAATATTGCTCTGGTGACAACAGAGAGAGATTTAGTCTCAATCTAGAGAGTGATTTATTTGAGTCGTTTAAGAGGGAGGATTGGGAAGAACCCCTACAGGTTTTAGAGCCCCATCATTGAGAATTAAGAGGACATTAGAAGGTCTGGTTAGAAGGCCAAGGCACCTGAAACACTTAAGTCTGTGACAACCTCTTTTCCAATGTCCTAACTCTTTGCAATTAAACCAGAAACTAGAAGGATTTTGGTTTCATATAGAGGCATTTATTTGCTGAAATTGAAAATTAAGACTTCTAACTGTTTTTCTTTTAGCTGACTTATCTAGGATTTAAGCAAACTGATTTGTTAAGTTGACCAAATCTTAAATGGACATGGCCTCTCATACTACCTGGTCCTTTTAATGAAAAGATAAAGTTCTTGGGTCAGCCTATCAATGAACAGAGTTAAAAGTTACTTGAATGGCATCAACATCTGATGGAAAACCAGAATTTTCTTTGAAAACATTCTAAAATTGATTATAATACTCATGAACGAGTTCATCAGACTTTCGTGAGAAAGTCTGAATTTTATTTCAGTCAACAGGCTTTGAGAAATTCCTAAGAATTGCCCAATGAAATTAGATTACAATTGCCTGAGACCAATTATATAGTAAGTCAGGGGTGGACTCTCAGTTGTAATCCTAGAGGCTTTTCAGGATTTTCCCAATTAGTAGTTTTTTTATTTAAAAATTATATATATATTTAAATTGATTTTAGATAGAGACAGAAGGGAAGATGGGAGGGAAAGAAAGAGAGAGAAACATTGATTTTTTTCCTACTACACTCTGGTTTTCCTTTTATGTTCCCTGACTAGAGATTACTTACAAACTTGGCATATGGGCACATGGCATTGTTGCTATAACCAATTGAGCTTCCTGGCCAGGACTCAATCAATAGTTTTTATCCAATGCTGAGCATAGTCTTTACCAAAAAGCTAGAATTATTTGAATTAGTGTGAACTAGATAATACAGGTCAGAGAAACCAAGTTAATAAGTTTGAATGACTATAATAAATCCTCAGCAAATCTGTGGGGATTTTCAGCTACTTTGTGAAAAGTATTCACTAGACTCACTGTTAGTCTAGGGAATATAAGAAGTTAGGGGTTTAGGCATTCAATTCTCAGGTTCAGAAGAGGATGTGACAAGAGGTTCAGAGGAGGACAAAGATGGCATTTAAGGCACAGCCTGAGACCAAGTAGTGGGGGGTGAGAGACAAGATAGCTTCAGTGGTCATTTTGTCTTTCTTTAATTGTTTGTTTGCCTCAGTTTATTGTAAGCTTGTAATTTTAGAGTCCTGGTAATGTTTGGAAGCCTCAAAATACCAATCAATTTAGGCATCTCATTCAGTTTTGACAATATCAGAGCCACGATTGTCCACTTCAGTTTTAAGTAAGTTTGGGGAGGTCAAATGCTGCCCATAATGGCCATTGGTATTCTAAATTACTTCTGTCAGATTCATCTATTTATTTAGAAAAGTGCATGAGAAGGAATGAAGTTTCTACACATACATAGTTCAGAAGCCCTGAAGAGTGTGTGCCCTTAAAGTATTTAGACAACTAATATCCCATTTTTTAGGGAGATTTTTCTCTACAACAAAAAGCTAAACAGCCTGCAGGCCACACACCAGCATGGTTCTACTAGCAGCAGTTTGATTTCAAAAAGCTAAATCAAACGCTAAACAGAAAAATTCCAGCAGGATCAGTATGGTTCCAAAAGGATTTGGACCAAAGACTGAATAGTACTGTTTCAGGGGAACAGCTTGATTTCAAGACTCAGGTGGTAAGTGCCACCTGAGGACCCACAGACAAAATAAGACCTTAATCAGAAAAAGACAAAGCCTCAAATTAGATCTTGAATAGAACCCAGAGAGGTTCAAGATACAAAGGGAGCAAAAGCTCAGATCTAGGAGAAAGACATACCCTTGAACTCCAGGGTCAGAAGAAAGCAGTGAGCTCCATGGACCCTGTGGGTATCACACCTATTTACTCAGCAGCCACAGAGTTGTCAGGGGTCTTCTCTGGATCCTATGGACCACAGCATAATGTTGACTTTTGAAAAATAGACAGTCAGATATTTCTCCAGAAAAATAGGCTTGTTCAAGAACAACAAAGAACTGCAATTTGGGACTAGGAGTCTAATGGGGAACTGTGAACAAGTCCAACAAAACAAAGGAGAACACTCTTACAAACTTGGAGGGGGTGCTGTCAATGAAGAGTGCATTGAAGAAAACTAAGAGTTCAAAGTATAGTGACTTTTCATTGGCTGAGTTATGGCTGTGTATGATGGGCTAAGCCATTACTGGGTAAGGAGTAATTTTTTTCTTCCTCCTGCTGAGGGAGTTATGTGGTATCAGTTCCTGTCAAAAATGCAAGTTACTTCTCTTCCTGTTGGGGTCAATAGTTTGTACTGAATGACAGGTGTGTAAGAGATCTCTCTTCTAAGTCTCCTGACCTCATTTTCCTTGAGGTCTCTTTTTACTTTTCATGCTAGACAATACACATGAAACAAAGAATTTCTGACCTTTTATTCTGCAAATACTTATTGAACAGTATATCTGTACCAACCACTAATTTAGATATTGGGGCAAGAGGTAACTAAAGTAAGGTTCTCCATCATAATAAAAAATAAATAATGACAAATAAAAAGATTTCTAATATTATACTAGACAGTGATGAGCTGCGCATAATAGAGTAGATTAAGGACCTAGAGCAGAACTACCCAGTAGAAGTCACTTTAATGATAAAAATATTTTATATCTGCTCTATTCAATAAAGTAGCCACTAGCTACATTGATATTGAACTCTTGAAATGCTGCTAGTGAGACAGAGGAAGTAAATTTTTAATTTTTATTTTAAATAGCCACATAGTAATAGTGGTTGCCATATTATACAAAACATATAATGGTGATGGTCTGTCTCTGGAATTAATATTTGAGCAGAACCTGAGTGAACTGAGGGAGCAGTTCTTCCTATATCTAAAGAATATTCCATTTAGAAGGAAGAGCAAAGACATGAGCAAGGGGCATGTCCTGTTGTGTAATGGTTTAAGAAGACTGCTTGTTTTAATATTTGCCTTCTTCAGACTGACCAAAGCAAATGCTGTTTCAGCTGGTTGAAACAAACCAAACATGATCCTGGAAATAAACCTTCTTGCTTCAGATTCATAATATTACGCATATTATAAGTTATTTTGGAATGTAAATACCAAATAAATAAATATTAAAATATATATTTCATCATATCTGAGTTGATTCATTTTTTGACCAATTCAATGATGAAATTGAGCCCTTTATGGTGTAATACGCCTCAGTCGGTGGTAAAGTCACCTGGGATGGCTGGACTGGTGGAGCATTTAATATTGTACCTAAATGTTTGAATAGTAAAAAGCAATTACTTACTCTCATGACTTTTCTGCCATTGGAGGTACTAGAAGTGCCATAGAGGGTTTTAATTTGCAAAGAAGCCATCACATATCCATCTTCATTGTGGTTTTCAGATTTCTAAAAATTGCAATAAGAGAGTATTTGAGTCCAATAAATTATGTTTAATTAAATTGATCAAATGTGTAATATGATCTATGTGCCTAGGACTTTGCCATACAGAACATAATTTTTCAGATAATTTATGGAGGTAATTGAGTAAATAATTTAACACAATTTTAAATAGTGTATGTATATATTTTAATCTAGGGTATTGTTTTATTCTAATCATATAACTTTAAAAGCAAATTCTTAATACATTTATATTGTACTATAAGTGATTTGTGTAATAATTTATTATAGTTCATTGAACTGAACTAGCATTTCACTATTAAAATTTCTTTGAATAATTTTAAATACGAATAATTTCTTTGAATAATTTTTAAGTAATTTTAAATGTTTTATTGGAAATGTATTTTATTAGTTATATTTATAGTTGCATAATTACATATAACTAATAATAGTTCTTACCAAGATTAATTATATTCTTTCCCACTTCTTTTGAGATTCACCAAGATTTCTTTATTGAGTTCATTCTTTGGGGATATTTATAACAATTCCTTCAGTTTATAGCAATTTGGAATATTTTCTAGGTGTATTTATGGCTTAGGAAAGTCATCTGACATGTGACATACATAGGCTTGATCCAAGTCTTTGACTTCAAGCTTTATAATGACAGCAAACTTCTTGGAAGATGCTAACTTCCGTGATCTATTGGTGCCAAGTAAACAAAGTAATATGGTGTGGTGTTAAATTACTTAACAGGTAAGCAGCTTGATTACATTTCTGCTACAAGTGGTTCAGGGGCCTATGTAAATACAGATTGCAAAATTAAGCTAGGGTAGGTGATAACCTTGCTTACTATTCTAATTCCATACTCAAGATTAGAAATAATAATGTCCTAGACAGAAATCATTAAATATAAATAGAAATGAAAAATATAAATAAATATGAGAAATAACATGGAGGAGAATTTTAACAACCTAACAACTTACTGGTTATGTGATGAGGAACTCTCACTAAGCAATTCAGAATGCAATTAACCAAATTAAAAAATGGAAGAGGTTCAGACTGTAATTAAAATCAAGAGGTTATAAGGCCTTCGGAGCAGAAAGAGATAAGAAAAAATTTTGGTGGATTTGAAGCAATTAAATAAAATCTTTGTTTTTTTTATGTACAAGTGAATCATTGTATGTAACCAGTAAATAATAACTACTAAATCCAGTACAAGTGTTTTAGTTTTATCTTATTGGAATATTCTAAGCTTTTTACAATTTAACTATTGTGATGGTCAATTTTATGTGTCTACTCTGCTGAGCTGTCACACCCAGATGTGCATGCAAACATTACTCTGGATGTTTCTGTGAGGGTGTTCTTTAAATGCAATTAGCATTTAAATCAGTGGTATTTGAGTAAAGCAGATTGCCCTCCAAAATGTGAATGGGTCTCATTCAGTCAGTCAAAGCCCTGAGCAGAAGAAAAGACTGACATTTACCAAGCAATAAGAAATTCTCCAGCAGACAGCCTTTGGACTTAACCTGCAGATTTTGGGCATGCCAACTTCCATAACTGCATGAACCAATTCCTTCAATTCTATGTATCTATCATCTATCTACCTATCTACCTACCTATCTATCTATCATCCATCCATTCATCCATCCATCCTATTAGTTTCTCCAAGTTACCCTCAATAACACAATCATTCTTCCTTGATTTTTTCCCTCATATTATAATCAAGATTCATGGATTCAATTTTCCTATAATTAAGATTTGGCTTCTCTAGCTTCTTCTTCTTTACTTCTCATAAAGTACATGTTCCACACAGCTTTACCCTAATCCATGTTTGATTTCTCGTTTCCTACATTTAATCTGAACATTCTTGCTTCAGTGGCTTTATTTATTGTATGTATGTCAGAAATTTCAAAATGTCTATTTCTAACACTCAACTTTTACTGAGGTTTTGTTTTTGGTATGTTTACTGGAAATGCTTCACTTTCTAAATCTCTTATTCATTATTGCAAAAGCTTCAAAGATTTTTAAAGAATGAAAATGAATCTTATTTTTTGGTCAAAATATTTTAAAACTCTGAATTTTGAAATACATTTGGCTCCAATGATTATACATAGTGGATTTTAAATCTGCACTTGGGTTTATTAAAGGCATAACAGTTTTAACTTATATTTTTATTGATTATATGAATTGTTAGCACCTGTCCTGAGTTCTCAGTTAGGGTTAATGATACCATCCATTTTTTTTGCAATTGAAAAATAAATGTTTCCATGAATTGCATTTTACTTTTAATTTATGTTGAGTGTTTTGGAATTATAGGAATTTAAAAATATAGCATATTCAAATTTTTATAGCTTTAGAATTTATCATCTTAGAGATTATTTGCCTACACATTATTTCCATATGTACTCATGTTATATCTATTTTTATAGGGCTTTTAATTTAAATTTTTATCTCATAACATCCTTTCATCTATAATGCTTTAAATATCAGAAATATTGAGATCTTAAATTTTCTCTTTGATCATTTCTTGATGCCATACCAAAAATTCTTATATAACCCTTTACTGAACATTTGGAACCATTTTTGGTAAATAACTAGAAGTGGAATTGCTAGGTCACAGGGTCTCTCTATAATTTTGTGCTATAGTGCAGGAGGTCGAGCCCTGGGAGCTCAACTGCTCATTCAGATAAGCCAAAAACAAAACAAAACAAAACAAAAAACACAAGGAGTGCTGGATGGAACAGTCATAGCTTTTACTACTCATACTCACATTACAGGGAGCACTGACAGCCGAATATTGTTGAAGCAGGACTGCACCTCCCTGAGTCCGAGACTTCTTTTAAGGGTTTCTGGACTAAGGGGGCACATGTCTTATATATGACTCCGAACTACATTACCTCAGTGTGTATGTGCAGAGGGAAAAGGTCAAGAAACAGTCACACAAGAGAGAAGAAGGGAATTAAGACTATTTCCAAAACAATACACATTCCTTCTGACCAGGGGCCCTCTGGCCAGCCGTCCATTATGGGTGTTGGAGGAGCCATGTCCAGGGTGACCCCAGGGGTGCTTTAGTAGATAATTTCAAACCATTTTCCCAACAATATATAAATGTATATTCTAACAAGCTCTATATTATATTTTGGTTGCTTTTCAAATGTAAATGCTTATTTAGAAATAATGACATAATTGTAGTCATTTTGGCGAGTGAAAAAAATCAATTGACCTTATGACTTTCCCTAGTAGTACTCTAAATTCTTGAAGGTATGCTCAGATGAAATAGTTACACTATATTTTGAGCATTCAATAAATCTATTCATCTTTTTTTAAATTAAATGTTAAGGGAAACATTCAGTACACTGACCTCCGCAGGACTGCATGTGCTGTATAATCTTGTAAGTAATTTTCTTTTTTTTCCTCTGCCATCCTAGGCCACTTTTCAATATGCAAGTTCATCTAATCTCCACTACTATTATTTACTACTATTTCTTAATTGTTACTGCTTTTTTCCCCCAAGTCCCACTTGTCTACTTCCTACACAGCAGCCTCTGAAATCTTTTTCCATTGTACACACTCCTACATATGCATTGTTTTTACAAAGTACTCTGCATCGTCCTGTCCTGTTGTATCTTAAGTTATATTTATTTTTCCTTGCGAATGCCTTTTCCTTTGTGAAACATTCACCTAAGTGCTACTCATTCTTATAAATACAGTGTTCTTAGAGTTAGGATAAAGAATCTTCTTTCTCTTTCTTTCTTTCTTTTTTTGTTTTCTTTCTTTCATTCCTTTTGATTTAATCTTTATTGTAATTTTTTCCATTACTATTTAGTTCCCTTATATGCCCTCCTCTCAGCAGTCACCCCACTGTTGTCTGTGTCCATGAGTCCTTTTTCCTTTATTCAATCCCTCCACCCCCTTACCTCCCCACTAGCAGTCTTTCAAATAACTGTTGACTAATCTTTATTCTATTCTTATTCAAAATTTTGTTTGGTAGTCATGCTATCTCATTCTTTTTCCTTTTTTGAATTCATAATTACTGTCATCCAGGAATCCCACTATCTCTTCTGGTTCACTTTGTTTCACATTGTTCAGTCAATCAGAGAATTACTTATATCTCCTCTGTCTTGCCACCACATTTGAACATAATAGTGTCATCACTATTTTTTTCCTTCTGATGCATAGACACAATAATTCTTGAGTTTGAGTTAACTCAAATATCTGATCTCTACATTGCTATACTTTTACTTCTAAGAAGGTCCATAGAAAATGGCATAAACCAGAAAATTTAACTATTATAATGTATGACCTGTAAACTCAGTAAGGAGGAGGGATCCTTTATATGTTCAGCACAAACTCACTTTCTGATACCATGTAGCATCTTTAGTGAGACTATTCAATTTTTTTTTACTAAGTGCCTTTGCACATAATTCAAAGACAACATTGAGGGCAATAAGCATTAATTCATCTCTCTTTCTCTTCCATAAGTACTCACTGGTTTATTAATCTCTGATTATTATCTGGTTCTTGGCAAATAATTTCATAGAGATTTCACATGGACCCTTGTTTCATTAGTTGACCTTTTTCTACTTGTTTTTCATTTGGTTTCTTTTTCTCTACTTTGAGTATATCACAGGAGAAAAATCTTAAGATTAGAAAACTCTGAAGTTATATAGGGCTGCGGGTGACCTGCTCAACCATCTAGGGACAGAGAGAGAGGTTCTAGATTTCTCCTTCTGAAAAAAAGCTAATCCATTTCTGGGAGGGGAAGGGGATGTTTTTATACTCACTACCCTGGACTAGGGAGGGACACATCTTAAACACTATCCTAAAGTTTCCTCTATATGAGCATTCTTAACTTAACTGTAAATGCCTTACTCAGAGGATCTGGACCAAACAGAAATGTGAAATAAACATGGAAAATAGTCTCTCAACAATAGTTATACTTTGCAAAATTTGAACAAATAGTAATAATTACCACTTTTCATGACATTTTTCTGTATAAGTCACTTAAAATTTATTGAATAATTTAATTAAAATTTCTCTTAGTTTCCTTTCACATCATACTTAAAGCAGTCTTACTCACAGCTATGTAACAAAGCTCTTTCAATTTAATTTGTTGCTATGGTTTCATTAATTTAATTACTTATTCATTATATATTTCTTTATTATTCTTATTTTATTTGAAATAAATTTTAACATTAGCTTAATATTCAAAATGGCTAATTGATCATGTCACTAACTTTACTTGAATATTCTTTTTTTCTTTTTTGATAGTGCAAGTCTCATAAAATAACTGCACACACAGATACGTTCATACTTTTGACAGATTGTAAAATTTATTTTTTGCTTTATTAATCCATCTAAATATTCCTTGGCTATATATATTTACCTTGTAATATATATTTAATATTTAATAGAGTTTAAAGTAATTTTGTTTAAGTATTGAGAAATTTGATGACATATATACATAGTGTTTATACACATCATACTAAAAAGAGAGATTTCATAAATAGAAGGGGATTCTTAAAAAGTCAGGAAATTTGATCCAGGACACAGGTGTAGGTTTCAGTTGTACACTTTAGGGATAGGATGCTATCTCCATTAATGGGTAGAAATAATAATAGCAATAGTACTGTATTTGCAGTTGGTTGTTTGGACTTTGGATAACTTATTTGCTAAGGGATTGTGGATTGTGCATATGCTGCTTCTCTTTTTGCTAACGCTGATTATTTTTCTGTCATGTCACTTGTGAACTTTATTTCACTTTTATTGCTGAATTAGTTCTGTAATGATATTATTTAAAGTTTCAATAACTTTTTTAAATGTTTAAATTGTTGTGCAAAATGACATTAGTTGTTTTTGCCTGCCTAGGATTCCTCTTCAATGACATTTCAATTTTCCATTGCTTGCAGTTTTAACTTGATGGGTCCCATCTTATTTAGTCTATGGCAATCAGTCTCTCTCTTACAGAAATTTGATTTTATTTAAGAGAAAACAATGAAGAAATTGTCCATTGAACTATTTCTTGGGAACTGTGCTAGTTCTTATTTTATCTGAGACAGAATTCTTCAGTTTTTTCCTTTCATTGTATGAATTACCCTATGTATTGATATCTGTTAAATTTCTTTTATGTATTAACTTTCTTTTAATCTGTGCATATGGTAACAAAAGTCAGCTGGTGTTGTCTGCAATCACTGTACAAATGATAGAGAATGGGCTAAACCCAAGTGTTCATGGGAACAGGTTTTAATCTGTTATTGAGTTGACATAGGGCAAAATGAAGTGGTAAGCTCTTTGACTTTCTGGGATGTAAAAGTAACATTCCATGGTAGCTAATTAAGTCATCACCTATTGCCACAGTGAATGCAGCCTACTCTGTGGAAAACTGGGTAATTGAGTAGCTAAAGACACAGTGTAATTTAAAGAAGATGAAAAATTATGTAATCATAGTGAGGGGAAAAGGCTATATATCCAATTAAATAAGAGAGGAAAATAATCATATCCTTAAACATTTTCCCCAGTCACAGAAACTTTTAGCACGGAATACTTGTGCTAAAAGAATGTGATATTTGTAGCCATGTGATTAAAATCGTTGAAAGGAAAAGTTAGTGCTCAATTTTTGATTTGATAAATTAGAACATTATTGTATTCAAATCCCTGCTAAAATTCCAACATGAAAGTTAAATAAATTCAAATAATGAGAATGAAAGCATGTGTGGCTTCAGGAATACACTAGTAAACTCATATTATAGATTTGATTACCTAGCCTAAACTCAGTGATAAGTTCATTTCCAAGTAATTCCTATTCAACTTTGACTTTTTTGAGTATTCCTTGAAACATTTATGGAGCTGGGGTGAGAGTGTGTCAGAGAAAAATGTGAAGTCTTTGTTCATAGCATCTCAATATCTTCTAGAGCATAGTAGTCTTTTTTTGTATTTTTAATAACTGAGCTCAGTGAATTATTAGGGGAAGGCCAAAAGTGTTCATTTAACTGCTTCTTTTGATATCCGTATTTTTCTCTTTTGGTTTTGTGTCAAAACACAAACCCTCATAGTAGTTGTAAGATTAAGAACAAACTGACAGTAACAAGACAGGCAGTGGAAGTGGGTAATGGGGGGGAAGGGGGAAGGGTTGTCAGGTAAATGTATAAAGGACACACAGACAAAGTCAAAGGTGGGTAGAATAGAGGGCGGGAAGTGGGAATGGGTGGGGCAGTGGAGAGTAGTAGGGGGAAAATGGAGACAACTGTACTTGAACAACAATAAAAAAAGAAAAAAAGATGTTTGCATCTTCCTTCTCTTTCTAAAAAAGATTTTATTTATTTATTTTTAGAGAGCAAGGAAGGGAGAGAAAAAGAGAGAAAGAGAAACATTGGTGTGAGAGAGAAACATCGATCAGTTGCTTCTAAAATGTGCCCCGCCTGAGGAACAAACCAGCAATCCAGGCATGCACCCTGACTGGGAATCGAATTAGTGACCTTTCACTTTGCAGGATGAGGCCCAATCAACTGAACCACCCCAGTCAGAGCTGCTTCTTCTCTTTTGATAGAAGTTGCTCTTCTGCCTAATCTTGTTAATGTAGCAGTTTCCTCTGCACTACTGACATCTAAAAACTGGCAACATTGCAGGGGAGTATTTGCGAGGTTTACAGGAGATCCTTCATTCAAGCAGATACCTGGTATGAAGGAGGGACGCAGGAAAGCTGCAGCTTCACCCTGCAGAGTGTGCTCCACTTCATACCATAGGCTCTAGATGCAGTGCTTTCCCCCTCTAGTGGATGTCCCTTCCGAATGATTGAAAAAATAAATTTAAGATTTGCATACCTCTCATAGAGTCTTCCCAATTCACACAAACTCGTGGACTTTTACTACATCAAATGAGAAAACTATTTTGCCTTACCATCCATAAACTTTCCTGCTTCATTCTATGTAACTTCTGCTATTCATGTGACAGAGATATTCAGAGGAGAGACAAATAATAAACTATAACTTAGGAAGAAGGCCAGACAGAAGATTGGAGGAAAGCATTCTGATTCCCTGATGAGATACCGTGCTCTTTTTCTGCTTACTCTTTTATAGACAGGGAGTAAGTGCCCATGGTGGGAAGCCATTTGTTTCTCCTGGAATGCCACTGCTTAGTGGAGAAAATCTAACGGGGTCACTGACAGTCATCCAAATTAGAAAGTGAAGCATATTCCACTTTTTACATTTTAGCTGTGAGCTAACTGTACATTTCATTCTATACACTTATTTAAGAAAAAATTGCAAATGATTACACAGTAAGGAAAGCAACTGTACATCTCAAGCATTTGAATGTAAGTAAACATTTTTACCACTAGACTGTAAGAGTGAACAAAATCTATATTTACCATTGTCTGAAGTAACATAGATTTAAAATGGAGAATAATGAATTTTCACTCATAAAATATAGCAGAAACTTATTAATGTATTTTCATATGTGAAGGACTGATTTTGCTAAATTTTGAGATTATTAACTAAAGAAACAAAAACAATGACCATTTAGACTGGACTTACCCTTACAAGTGCACTTACTAGAAATCTTGTGGTTCTTAAGTGACTCCTTTTTCTAGTGGAAATCAGCATGCAAATTTGGTGCTCAAATGACACTAAACAGAAATCACATGATGTTTGAAGATAATTAAGATTCAAAGATATTGACTTCAGGATTCAGAAAGATTTAGAAATTCTGTATATATTTTAACAAATTAATTGAAAACTATTGCCTAATTATATTCTCTGAGAGATACTAGAATGCACTTCCTTCACCAACTTTAAGGAAGAGATTTGCAAAAAAGCACAGGTTTCTGTGTGTGTGTGTGTGTGTGTGTATGTATATATATGTATGTATGTGTGTGTGTGTGTGTGTGTATAACCACAAATGGCATAGTAAGGAGTTCCAGTTGAAAAGGGCTTTCTAATTCTAGTGTATCTGGATGGATTTCAAACATCGGAGTCTAAGTTTAAGAAACAAAAGTTTTAAAAGAAACAAAGTTGATGTGATTAACACGTGGTTCTAAGGACAGGAATAGTAGACCAAAAATAGTATCATTGGAGAAAAATTCATAGGCCATCCTGTGAGGCAGGGGTCCACAACCTCCAGGCTTTGGACTGTGGCCTGTTAGGGACCTGGCAGCACAGCAGGAGGTGAGCTTGAATGTAATGCACTTGAACCATCCCTAAACCATCCCCACTTCCCCTGTCTGTGGAAAAATTCTCTTCCATGAAACAGGTCCCTGGTGTGGAAAAGGCTGGGAACTGCTGCTGTAAGGAACTTCCATATTTTTCCATGTACAACGTGTTCCCATGTATAATGTGCACCCCATTTTTTGCCCAAACTTTCAAGAAAAAATATTTTGTTTTAATTTTTAATTCAATCATTTATTTGTTTACTTATGTTTAGAAACAAAGCTGATTATCATATTATAAGGTATGGTTTTGCATATGGATATCCTTATTGCTTCTTACAGTTACACTTTCAATGCATAAGCATAAATAAAATAATTAAAAACATTTATATGAATACTACCCCTGTATAATGTGCATCCTCATTTTTCCCTCAAATATTTGGGAAAAAAGTGTGCATTACACATGATAAAATATGGTATTTATTTTATATATCAAAGCAACAAATGCATAATTTTATTATTTGAATATTCTTTTATTTTACTATATAATATAGTTAACAAAAGCTTGACTTGATACATTACATTACAGAGTTACACTGCTTCCCTCAATTTATGTACCAGTCATGACATATTGCCTAGTCCTGAAATGAAGAGAAATAATGTGCTCAAAAGCCACATGTTCATTTTGTGATCCTTTTTTCAAGCTTCTCCAAAAATACCACTGATCTTGCACTTATTTACTTAAATGATTAAACTGTGGTGAAAAGAAAAAAACATACATAATTATTGAGAATTACTGGGTACTGGGTCTAGTTTAGCATTATTCACTGTGGTCTGCTGACATGAATGGAGTTCATGAGTCTCAGGAGAAAAATGGAATTTACATGAGTGCTACATAATAGGTACAGTTGAGCTCCTGTCTCCATGGTGGTCACATTTCCAGATCCGAAGTTCATGATTACAATTGATATGCCCTCTTGTTTCTTTTTTTCTTTTGATTTCCTTGTCTGAGGTGATATATCATAAAAAATATTGATATGAGCAATGTCTGAGATTTTACTGCCTATGTTTTCTTCTAGTGTTTTTATGGTTTGGGGTCTAACAGTTAAGTCTTTAATCCATTTTGAATTTATTCTTGTGTATGGCATAAAAAGATGGTGTGGTTTCACTTTTCTTCATGTGTCTGTTGAATTTTCCCAACACAATGAATTTGTAGCTAGCTTTAGCCCATTGTATGTGCTTGTTTAATCTGTCAAATATTAATTGACTATAAAGGTGTGGGCTTATTTCTGGGCTCTCCATTCAGTTCCACTAATCTATGTGTCTGTTTCTCTGCTGGTACCATGCTGTTTTGATTACTATGGACTTACAGTATAGTTTGATATTAGGTAGTGTGATTTTTTCCAACTCTTTTCTTCTTTTTCTAGAATAGGTCATTGTTGCTATGAAGAGCCTTTTGTCATTCCATGTAAATTTTTGAACTATTTGTTCTACTCTCTGAAATACATCTTTGCTATCTTGATAGGAATTGTGTTAAATCTATAGATTGTTTTGGGTAGTATGGACATTTCAATAATGTTAATTCTTTCTATCCATGAATATGGTATGTGTGTCCACTTATTTATATCTTCTTTAATTTCTTTCTTCATTGTCTATAATTTTCTAAGTACAGAACCTTTACATTCCTGCTTAAATTTATTCTTAGGTATTTTGTTATTTTTAAAGAAATTGTGAATGAGATTCTTTTCTAAATTTCCTTTTCTGATAATTCATCATTGGCATATAAAATGCAAATGATTATTGGATATTAATTTTATATCCTGCTACTTTACTGAATTTATCATTTATCAGTTCTAGTAGTTTCTTGGTGGAATTTTAGGGTTTCTATGTACAGCATCATGCCATCTGCAAATAGACAGTTTTACTTTGTCCTTTTCAATTTGGATACTTTTATTTTTTTCTTCTTGTCTGATTGCTATGGCTAGGACTTCCATTACTATGTTGAATAAGAGAGGTGAAAACAGACATCTTTGTCATCAAACTAAAAGTTTTTGCCCAGAAAAATTAAACCATCAGCAAAAAAAGACAACCCACTGAATGGGAGAATGTTTGCAGATATATCTGATAAGAGGTTAATATCCAAAATTTATAAAGATATTATAAAATTCAGCAACATAAAAATAAACAATCCAATTAAAAAATGGTCAAAGGACCTGAAAAGGCACTTCTCAAAAGAGGACATACAATTGGCTAATAGACATATGAAAAGATGCTCAACTTCAATAATCATCAGGGAAATGAAATTAAAACTGCAATGAGATGCCATATCACACCTGTCAGAATGGCTATCATCAATAAATCAACAAACACGTGCTAGAGAGTTTGTGGAGAAAGGTGAAATCTTTTGCACTGTTGGTGGGAATGTAGACTTGTATAGCCACTGAGGAAAGCAATATAGAGATGCCTCACAAAATTAAAGATGGAACTGCCTATGACCCATAATTTCACACTTAAGAATTTATCTGAAGAAACCTGAAACTTAAATTGAAACAATGCAAGTGCCCCTGTGTTCGTTGCAGTGTTATTTGCATTTGCCAAGATGTACAATAAACAGCCAAAGTGTCCATCAGTGGATGAGTGAATAAAACAACTATGGGACATTTACACAATAGAATACTACTCAGCCATAATGTAGAAGAAAATTTTACCCTTTATAACAGCACAGATGGACCTGGAAAACATTATGTTAAATGAAATAAGCCAGTCAGAGAAAGACATATTTGATTTCACTCATACGAATGATTATATTCAAGTGGAATCCAGTGAACAAGCTGAAGTAACAATCAAAATAGAAACAGACTCATAGATAGGGAATAAGCTGACAGCTCAGGGTGCGTGTGGGGGAATCAAACAAAAAGGCAAAAGTACTCATGGACATGGACAACAGTGTGGTGATTGTTTGGCGGGTATAAGAGGAGTAAACAGTAATGGGCAAATACAATAAAAATAAATTTTAAAAATTGATATACCCTCAATTCACCATAATTTATAACAAACTTCCTGATCTGTGGATAAGATTTATATTCATAGGGAGGGGCAAATGGCAGTTATTGATTTGACTCTTTAAAAAAATAGTTTACTAAAACTGTAACTCATTCCTAAAAGAATTGTTCAGATGTTCAAATATCAGAGCTGCTTCATAGATTGATTGCTGTCATGCCTCTTTTCAATCCTGTAGTGGATCCAATGGAAAGGTTTGATAGCTTTGGTAAAATGACACGTGTTTATCATAAGCTCAATTACATTTTGACCTTGATTGAGTATGTGTGAGAGAACATAGTACATTTTATCAAAATATTTTCCTTTCTTCTCAAGCACTAGAAAGTTTGCTTTGCTCTGACTCCCATGCTTTCAGACTGGATTATGTGGCTGAGTTCAGGCCAACTTTGGGAGAAATAAAACATAATGTATTGAGGCCTAGATGTAAAACATTATTGCAGTTTCTCACATTCTATATTTTCTGTTTGAATGGCTTGGAGTAAAGTACTCCAAAAATGGTGAATAGAACCTGATAGAATTCTAAGTTCCTGAATATGTTAAATGGACTGTGGCCATCAAGAAATCACCAGACCAGGATCATCAGCATGAGATTATGGGTGAGCAAGAATTAAATCTTTATGGTGTAAAGTCATTGAGATTTGAGGGAGGTTACTTTTGCTTATGCTGAAATATGTAAACCTACTTCCCAGTTCCTTCCTACAGTTACTCAGTTTATCTCCTGGTGACTTTTTGCTGCTATTAATTGTTCACCCCATTCATACTGAACACAACATACATTTGAAGTTAATAGTCTTTTACTGGAGACATTTTCATTTTGCCTCAGAGTGACATCAGCTCTCTTTTTCTTATGTACGATATTAGCACCAAGAAGCTTGGCCATCTTTCAATTTGAATAGATTACACTAGTCCACTGTATTAATGAAATCATGCTGACAGTTCCTACAGATTGGAAAATAACAGATAACTTATATGGCTTGGTAAGACACAGAGCTTTCAGACACATAGAATAAACCACATACACACACAGACTCTGAGACTTACCACCTAAGTGAACTTTTCATACTTCAGTAACATGAAGCTTCAGGAAAGTACTATTGAGTCACAGGGTAATTATTTTCAGAATTTTGGACTTAAACAATTATATGTGGTGCACTTGGAATCCTTATATATTATAGAAAACATATACACATTTTTACTTTCTTGTTTTATTTATTTTGAATTAAATTAAAAAATTACTGTTTAATATGGCCCAAATATAGAAAAAAACTAGCATATTGAATATTGCTCCACAATCTCTCCTTTTCCTTACTGTCAGCCTTCACATGGTGTTACTATTTGTCAAAATCAGATCTGTAAGAACCACGCATTTGTGTTGTAGTCTATTCCAAAGACCACAGTTTGACCATTAGATTAGAAAATGCTAATGAAAGTTGTCACGATTTCCTTGTTTCTTTTTTTTAAATTCAGAGCTCATATTAATGTCTATAAAATATCTCAGTCTTGGATGTGTTCACTTATTTAGTATTTACCTTTCCACAATAGAAGATAAACACACCAGGAACAGGGTTCTGCTTTATCTTTCTCAAAATACTTACTGTTCTTAGAAAAGTCTCTGGTTTAAAGGAGGGAGCCAATTGTTATTTGCTGAATGAAGATGAGTTGGCTGTCTCTGGTTCTGGCAGATATTCTTCTAATTTGGCTGCATGTGAGCAAATAGTCTCTGTATGTTACTGAGTAATTTTCTTTACTTTTGTATTTTCTCCTCCCCACTCCTTTCTCTCTTCCTTCCTTTCTCTTTTCTTCACATCTTTATATATTCAGTACAAATTCAAACCTGTTACTCACCTGAGGGTATAGTAATCAACATCTATTCTAAATGATCATTACCCAATGTAAACCAGTTGTTAAATAATTTCCACTTTCTCCCTCTGCATATCTAAACCCTTTTACTATACATTTACTACATGAAGGTTTGCTTACATAGCCCACAGAACACATTGCAGTTCTCCCAGTAATCTCAGTTAGCTTGTATTCTCAAATAGCACCAGAGAAGTCCGCTCCTACCAACTCTTGTACACCCAAACAGTACTGGCTATTCTATCCTTCTAAAGCACTTCTATTCACTGTCTGCTTCTTATTTATTAGTTTAGACACATGATTTCTTTCTACCCAAGACAGTGCAATAATATTCTGACTAGTTTCTCTGCAACTCTCCTACAGACCTCTAAACAAGCAATTCTCAATTGAATCTTTTAGAATCATGGTCCTAGGAAATGTTCTAAAAGTACACATCAGTGTTTTAAAGACTTTGAGATGAACTACCAGTGAGAAACATTCAGATTATTATTAAAGAGCAGATACTCTTTAGTAAGTATCTTTAGTAAGCCTTTCTGGGTTCAAATTTTAGCACTTTCCAGTACATGAAACAATGCCAGGCATTGTGCTCAACATATATGTGTAGGGTTGAAAATATAATCTAATTGATAGGTAAATATTATTGTAATGTTAGTTAACATTCAAAAGTCTCATTTTCTAGTCTTATAAATGAGCTAACAATATATAGAGTTGCACTTGAGGAAACTAAACAAGAATAAAGTAATGAGAGGATGGATTAGTTTTGTCATGTAAAAAATCATGGAAGTATGTACATTGAGGTTTAAAGTCACAGGGCTATCAAAAACACAAACTTCTCCTAGTTTTCTTCTTTTCTATCCCAAAACACATGAGGAACATTATTTTTATGAGGTTATGGTGAATCTTCTGGCATCTCATTTATGTCAAAGGCAGGAAGAAGAGAGAAAGTAAAGCTTTATAAATGACACAACCCTTTACATCAGGAAACTGGTAGTTTTCTGTAATGCCTCACCAGGTAAATTCTCCTTCCTTCTCATTGGCCAGATCTGGGACAAATAGCTATGCCCATATTCTAGCAGTCAAGGGAAACAGTATTTTTAAAATATATATTTTGATATTTTGCAGCAAAATGATAGTTATATTAATAAGTTATTAGAAGAAATAGATATATATGTGCATATGAGCTCTTCTACTAAATGAACTCAGTTAAAGCATTAATCACTTATTTATTATTCCTATGTCTGTGGGTCAACAGAGAGACTCTGCTCATCTGAACTGGGCTCCACTGAACTCAGCTTCCCTCATGCTTCCTGAATCCTGGATGCTCTGGCAGTTAGCTCCCTGTCAGTTCTGGTTGTGAAGAGTAAGTGTGGTGACTGGGCTACATACAATGTCTGTCAAGGAAAAATCAGATTACAAGAACAGTTGGTGTGACTTTGATGATACCTGACAGCCAAAGAGAGTGGACTGGAATGTGCACATGTAAACAATGATGACTTCACTGTGCTAGCCAGTGGGGAAGTAGATGCCATTGAGTGAACATGTGTGCTGCGTGGCCTCCATATTCAAAATGACTGAGCAAGTAGAACAATGAATCTGTATCAAAATTTAACATCAAATGAATGTTAAGCTTGAACATTCCTCCACAGAAACTATCCAGATGATTCAGAAGGCTGCAGCTATGGGCAACTGATGATTGGCTGCTTCATCACAACTCGCCTGCTCATGTATAATGTCTTGTGCAGAGTTTTTTGGGGAAACATCAAATCACCCAGGTGATTCTCCCCCAACTACAACTCAGATTTGGCGCTCTGCAATTTCTGTTTTATCCAATACTAAAATCACCTTTGAAAGGAAGAGATTTCAGACCATTGATGAGATTCAGGGAAATATGATGAGGCAGCTGATGGTGATTAGAAAGAACTGTGCAAAGGCCCAAGGTGCCTACTTTGAAGGGGCCTTTGAGGCATCATTATCCTATGTGCAACATTTCTTGTATCTTGTATCTTCTTCAATAAATTTCTCTAATTATCATATTAGATGGCTGAATACCTTCTAGACAAGCCTCATATACCTTGTCCAGGAGGCTAGCCTGAGGGGCACAGCATGTTTCCAAGAAAAGCAAGAGGGCAAAACCCAAAGTGCAAGCAATTTTCACACCTTGGCTTACCTCACTACTGTACCTTTAGCCAAATTAAGCCATATAGTCAAGCCAAGATTCAATGTGGACAGATATTACCAAGTAGCACAGCTGTAGGGAGGCAATAACAGACATGGACCATAGCTATAAACAGTTAAGCACAGTTACTAGCTGTTTTTGTCTTAATATAACCAATCATTTCCTGGGAGAAATAAGTAAGATGACTTAAAGTGTATTCCACAATGTCATGAACATAGTCAATATTCTATCAAATTTAGTTATTATATTTAAAAATTTTAAACAATTTTTTTTACTAAAAACCTACTTTTTTTATCACAAGATGCTATTGTTATATAGAAAGAAATATCTGGTAAAACATGACTCTGAATTCTTCTCAACACTTCTGCCAACATAGATTCCGTAAATAAATATGTGCTCCTGTGGTTCTCCTCACTAAACCCCACCATGACTTCCTGTGGTTACCTCATAAAGAACAAACTGTGTGCTTAACCTGGAGGGCCCTCTGTCATCTTAACTGTAACAATCTGTTCAGCATAGTAACTAGTTTTGATATGAACATTGTGCAATCATTTTTAATTAAAATTTGCAACACTATATTAGAGAGCAGCAATCATTAGAATAATATTAGTTTACCTTTTGCTAATCCTCAGGAAATTGGATAATGTTCTTCTGGGTAAGTACCCCTGATTTATTAACATCACTATATTACACACACAAGTGATATAAATTTTATATGGATAAATGTGCTTTCACTTTGTATTGAATATATATTAATGCCTTTGAATCTATTATATATGTTATTTCTAAACAATATCGAGTTGTTAATGAACTTAATAAAGTGGATAATATTGCAATAAACAAGTATCATGAACTAATCTCTACAGGGCCAAGATAATTTCAAACCTAGATTTCAAGTACTCTCATCAGATTTATTGCCCAGATGTGTCAAACAATATTAGCATATTGAACCTGTCTTTTTAAAACAATACTATGTGTAATATATATGTATATCTATTACATATGTATATATGCATGTATACATGCACACACAGACATGTATACACATTACATACGTGTATGTGTTTCTATACATATATGCATGTGTGTATATATTTTACATATGTATTATATATATATACATATATCAGTTGTTCCTTTAGTTAAATCTTTTAAAATATGTTGATAGATTTATATACAGGTAGTTTTTTCACTACATGGCTGGACAGTGTTTTCATCTAATTTATACATTTCTTTCACATTCTTTAGAATAACTATTTTCATTATGAGCTTTTTAATATAATTATATTTTAATTCAATTATTTTTCTTCTTGTATTAGAGTCCACTTGGTGCAAATATTTTTTGCATTGAAAGTTGCTTGATTTGTATCTCTCCATATTTCCTTTTCATTTTCTATGTATTTTTATATTTGAGAATTATCTTTCATAAGGCACATGTATTAATTTTCTACTGATGCACAAAAATCCTTAGAGCTTAAAATATGCCATACTAATTATCTCTCACTTGCTGTGAGTCATGAGTCTGGACTTGGCTCAGCTAATTTTTTTACTGTCAAAATTTTTGACTGAGCTGTATTCTAAACTAGAGGCTCAAATGGGAAAGAATCCATTTCCAAGATCATTCAAAGTGTTTGCAGAATTTATTTTCTTGCAGCTGAAGGTCAGAGGGCCCCAAATTCTATCTGGTTGTTAGATAAAGTTCACTATTAGCTCCTTGAGGTCTCCTGCAGCTTCTAGAGACTGTACACAATTCCTTGTTATATGGGTGTTCACAATGTAGTTGCTTATTCATTAAGACATCCAAGCAATAACAGTATCTGGAGTGAGTCTTCTAGGACATTGGAGATTTAAATAATGAGTAGAATATAATCAAGTAATGACAGCCATCAACTTTGTAGTAATCTAATACTTAGAAATAAGACACAGGTCTTCACTACACTTAGAGGAGAGAGGTAAGAAGAATTATACAAAAGGATAAAGATTAGAAGGTCAGGAGGTGTGGATTATAGGAGAATATGTTTTTTTCTGTCAGATAAAATATAGTTCATTTTCTTTTAAAATTTAGTTTGTTTATCATGATCTCATAATTGGATTACTTAGTCTGTTTACATTTAGTGCAATAATTGATGATCTAGAAAGCAAAGTCCCATGACTCTGATTTTATTATTATTTTTGGCTAGTATCTTTCTTTGCTTTTGTATTTTCTTTCTTTATTTTAGGTCTACCACTGAGTTATTATAGCATTAAGGATGTGGAGAAAAGGAACCCTAGTGCACTGTTGGTGGGAATGCAGACTGGTGCAGCCACTGTGAAAACCAGTATAGAATTTCCTCAAGAATTATAAATGGAACTATTTTTTGAATCAGTGATTCCCCAGCTTGGAATTTGCTCTAAGAATTCTGGAACACCAACTTGAAAGAATCTATGAACCTTTATGTTCATAGCAGCACTATTTAAAATAGCCAAGAGTTGGAAACAACCTCAGTGCCCATTGGCAGATGAGTGGATAAAAAAGCTGTGATACATTTACACAATGGAATAGTACATAGCCAAAAAAATAAAAAAGAGAAGGAATTCCCACATTTTTTTAAATTTAATTTATTTTTATATTTTTTAATTTTTTAATTTTAGTTTATTCAGTACAGTTTCTATCCTTTATTCCCATTCCAGCCTGCCCACCCATTCCCTCCCTCCTCCCTCCCCTTTCCAACCCCCCTACTTTTGTCCATGTGTCCTCTATATTTGTTCCTGTAAACCCTTCCCTTCTCCTCCGGGGAAGGAGAGGGGGAAATTCCCTCCCCTCTCCCCTCTGGTCACTGACTACCTGTCCTCTATTTCCATGTCTTTTGTTATATTTTAATTGTTTCTTTGTTTTGTTGTTTAGGTTCCTGTTAAAGGCGAG
>CM052541.1:120240611-120267602 GCA_028533065.1 Trachops cirrhosus | reverse complement strand
CCTCTGCATGTCCTCCTTGGAGAAATGCCTATTCAAGTCCTTTGCCCATTTTTTAATTGGGTTTCTTGTCTTCTTCGAGTGGAGTCGTGTAAGTTCTTTATATATTTTGGAGATTAAACCCTTGTCTGAGGTATCATTGGCAAATATGTTTTCCCATACAGTTGGTTCTTTTTATTTTAATGCTGTTTTCTTTAGCCATGCAGAAGCTTTTAATTTTGATGAGATCCCATTTGTTTATTCTTTCCTTTATGTCCCTTGCTCTAGGGCATGTGTCAGTAAAAATGTTTCTGTATACAATATCTGAGATTTTCCTGCCTATGTTCTCTTCTGGACTTTAATGGTGTCACGGTTTATATTTAAGTCTCTTATCCACCTTGAATTTATTTTTGTGTATGGTGTAAGTTGGTGTTCGAGTTTCATTTTTTTGCATGTAGCTGTCCAGTTCTCCCAGCACCATTTGTTGAAGAGGCTATTGTTACTCCATTTTATGTTGCTGCCCCCTTTGTCAAATATTAATTGACCATAGAGATTTGGATTTATTTGTGAATTCCTACATTTTGAGATAGCATTGATGAAACTGGGGACTATTATGCTAAGTGAAATAAACCACTTGGTTAAAGATAAATACAATATGATCTCACTTACAAGAGGAATGTAATGAACAAAATAAACCAATGAGAAAAAGATAACCAGAGGCATAGAATCATGGAATAGACTGACAGCAGTAAGAGGGGAGGAAGGTGGTGGGGACTGACTAAAAGAAAACGAGGGGACTAGTCAAAGAACATATATGAAGGACCCATGGGCACAGACAATGTTGTGGGGACCGACTATGTAGGTGGGGGGTGGGCTGGACAGAGAGTGGTGAAGGGAAAAAATATTGGGACAATTGTAACAGCATAAACAATAAAACATTATTTTAGAAAATGTCTCCTGTAGGAATTGGAAGAGCTTACCCTTAGCTTAAGGAGGGTCGTTGAACCTAAAAACTGACTCAGAAAAATGTGGAATATTTCCTTGACTATATGATAGGTGAAAAAAGCACAAGCATATAGCACCAGAAAAACGGGTACTCAAAAATTAATTTTTAAAAATGTATAGTATGCGTTTAATAAAGTGTCCTCCAGAGTGACAAAAATTTTATGTATATTCTAACTTTTATTTTGCATTTTGTACTGTTACAGTTTGGAACTGCATGGGGGGTGCCATTAGGTTTATATCATATTGCCTGAAAATACCTTAGTCACAGCTTTAAGTGAAGAAGCCTGAGGTGGAGGTTAGTTATCAAACCCTTATGAATCCTCAGAGGAATGCTTCCCTTGGACTTCTGTAAAAAAACTTTAACCAGCTCCTTCCCACACATACCCTCAGAGGTCATTGTGTTACAAGACAAGGGACCTGACGCTGACTAAGTCTGAGTAGGTCCTGCTGATAGTGTATGGGTTCTCGATTTCATAAAGGAAAGATGTAATGAGTCCAGTGACTGTAAGGTACATTTATTAAAGCTAGACACAGTAAAACAAGCAAGGACTTAGCATAAAAGAAGCAACAGGAGAGCCTAGGTTGGACTGCCTTAGCTCATTGGGAAGTCAGAGAAAAGGGGGCCTTGGGGACAGGTTCAGGGAATTAACCTCAGATAAGCTGCCACTACCTGTTGCTCCCCTGTTTGCAAGTCTCCTGGGGACCCTTTGAGTTGTTTAGGAGATGTGTGCCTGTAGGGGAAGAACTAAGGGAAGAAGAGGTGAACAGGAATAGCACAGATTGCTCACCAGATGGAAAGTGCACTCTGGGTCCTTTGTCCTGAGGCTTTTATCCCTCTCTTGCAGCAGGAATCTTAGGAGAGGTCTCAGGGAAGGGTTTCCAGGTGTGCACTTTCAGGGTCTTGGTCTTTATTGATTGGTCAGTGACAAGGCAGGGAGTCAGTAGTCATTGCAGCTGGTCCTGGCATCGCCCTGCCCACCTGGTTTTGCTGATCTTCTGTGCCTGGAGCTGAAATACAACTGAAACTTAGATGTTACCTCTAGGGAGGTGACTCTCTGTATCTGGCTGTAATTGCTCAGCCATTTATTCAGCTATCTGTCTTAATTTTCTGATTCCACTTGCCAAGGAATTTTCCTAGCTTCTTACTATCCTGCCTCAATTGTAGCAACTTATATGCTCCTAGAGAGGTCAGTGGGGCACCATAACCGGCCATCCTCAATGGTTTACCAATAAATTCACAAGGCAGGATTAGTGTTCCAAGTGCAATTCCCAGCTATAGAGAAATCTCCAGGAGCAGGCCCACTGTCCTATAAAGAATCCAATTGCTGCGGATTGAGATTCTAAAATACCAGTCTATATTGGTCTGGGCTATTGCTAGAAGCAACCAGAAATAAATAGATTCAGATACCAAAAGCTGATTCTGGATAGGACTGAGTGTAGGGAAGCAAAATCAGAAGTACAGATGTTTCAAGCCACAGTGCAAGACCATAACTAGAACAAAAGACTGAGTCTCAGACAGTGGGTAACTTCAAGCTGTGAGTCCTCTGTCCTTGTAATAATATAGGTACATTTGATTATGGCCAAATATCTTATTGCAATATGCTATCTAATAAAAGTGATAGCAATCAAGTTTTTAGGAAAAACAGGCTTGCATTGCAGTCTTTATATCTGATTAATTTTAGTAGACATTGGGTGAGAAATACTAAATTTTAACTGAAAGATTATCATACACTTACACTTGAAAATTAGAATTGTATAATATTATATTGAATACAAAAATCAAAATGTTATTAATAAAATTACTTCTTGCTATAATATATGAATTTAATTTATCATTCCATACAACTTTCTATTTTGAGTTAATATTTTACTGAACATGTTTTTATGAATGTCCTACTGAGAAAAATATAATGCAATTTTTTTATTATTTGGATTATTCATTTGTTCATTTGTCGTTTTCATTTCCTTAGTGGATTGATTTCCAATTCGTCAAATTGTTATAATTTCAGAAAACAGAACTATTCTTCATCACATGCATTGATTACTTGAAGTTAGCTGCAGCTTCTGAAAGAGCAAAGATACATTTTCTATAGGAACCAACATTCTGCAGAAAAATTTCCAGCTTACCTTTACCCTCCATTTATTTTGCTGCATATGAAACTGATTAATAGTCATCTATGAGGTCTATGACAAGACACAAGAAAGCCAATTTATGTGGCATCAGGAGATCACTTTACATTCATCTGAGTGCAGAAAATAAATATAATATGCATGCAAACAGGCCCAGAAGAGGCCATTTTGACCTTAATGATTGAGACTCTATTCTCTCCTTTGTCTTTAGAGATTTTCTCTAATTAATAGGTTTTCTGAATCACAATGAAGAAAAAAATTGCCAGGAGGAATTTTATCATGGCTGGAGCCTAGATGAAAAGAGTTGTTCCATATGCTTTTGAGCTCCTAATGTGTGCAAAGCATTTTAACAGGTAGAGAAAAAGATGCATTGCCAAAGACAATGCCTGAGAGAGATAAATAATTCTTGCCTCCAGCATAATTTAACCTGACTTGGATGAATAAATAGGTGATAATTATTCTTATTAATTCATCAATTGATTCAATAAATAATTATTGACCACCTACTAAGACCACACCCAGGTACATCCTTAAAGTATTTTTAATTGAATTTATTGGGGAGACAATAATAAAATTATATAGGATTCAGGTCTACAATTCTATAATATATCATCTGCATATTGTATTGTGTGATCACAATCCAAAGTCATTCCCTTTCTGTCACTATTTATCTTCTTTTTACTCTCCTCTACCCTCCCCCCATCCCTCTGGTACTTACCGTGTTGTTGCCTGTGTCTATTGGTTTTTTGCTTGTTTGTTTCTGCTTAATCCCTTCACCTTTTTTTAGCCAGAACCCCAACATTCCTCCCCTCTAACATATGTCAGTGTGTTTCCTGTATCTGTGAGTCTGTTTCTATTTCATTTGTTAGTTTATTTTGTTCATTAGATTCCACACATAAGTTAAATCATAGAATATTTCCTTTTCCTCACTGGCATATTCCACTTAGCATAATACTCTCCAAGTCCATCCATGCTGTTGCAAAAGATGAGATTTCCTTCTTTTTATGGCTGAGTCATATTCCACTGTGTAAATCTACCAGTTTTTTTGTTCTTGTTGTTTTAATCAACTCATATATCGAAGGTGACTTGTGTTGCTTCCAAATCTTGGCTATTGCAAATAGCACTGCAGTGAATGTATGAGTGCATATGTGCTTTTGAATCAGTCTTTCAGGTTTCTTCTAATAAATTCCCAGAAGTGGAATTGCTGGGCCAAAAGGCAGATCCATTTTTACATTTCTGATGAAATTGCATACTATTTTCCACAGTGTCTGCACCAATCTGCATTCTCACCAACAGTGCACAAGGGTTCCCTTTTCTCCACATCTTCCCAACACTTGTTTGTTGATTTATTGATGCTAACCATTCTGACAGGTGTGAGGTGATATTTTGCTGTGGTTTTAATTTTCATTTCTCAGATGATCAGTGATGTTGAGCATCTTTTCATATGCCTATTGGCTATCTACGTGTCCTCATTGTCTTATATATGGGTAGGGGGCAACTGGCATCTGGTGGCAGGAGGGAAGAGATATTGCCAAATGTCTTTCAATGCACAGGACAGAGTTCACACACACACACACCTGGCCCAAAATGTTAATCGTGCCAAGGCTGATCAGAATAGGATTTAAAATTACAATGTTTTTCTGGAAGAAGTTGAGTTTAAGGGGAGTAACATAAGATGTGGTATGGCCAGTCAAGAAGCTTTTGCCATGTTATAAACAAGAGGTACTTGTAACTTGGATTATGTTTGCAAAATTTTAAAATTTTAGGATAATAGATTGCATACTGTGTCTGCTTGTGTACTTTATCATGGACTTCTTGGCTCACCTTTTTGGCATAAGGCAGCTTGGCCCACATGTTACCCAGATGCTGCTAAATATCCTCCTTTAGCTTACTTAATTATTGGGCATGATGCATAGTTAGCTGCAGGATGAAGGTCATGCTTACTCTATCATTAAATTTGGCATTGTAGCAGTGGTGAGAGAGTAATGGATCCTAGTTTGTCCTGTGGACTCCAGCTCATTCTCAAAAGTTCCAGTTCACTTTTGATGCAGGTGGGCACTCTCAATTAAAATTTTTAAATGACTGGACAAAATTAGAGTTCAGGTGCAATCAAGTTCCAACTGTCTTTAAGACACAAGAAAGGTAAACCTTTGTAGTGATGGTAAAATGAAGACAGAGCTGTTTTCACAAAGACTGAAACAGCTTTAAATAAATCAATCCTGGATTGTATCTAGGTGGACTATTTAGACCAACTGGATTCTAGTAAGGAAAGTAAATCTTCTCTTGGAGGAAGACAGTAACAACAGAGCTTCATGTGATCTTACAATTTTTAATTTTGTATTTGTTCATAGGAATATTTCCTGGCACAACTTTTGTTCTTTTTTACATTTTATTTTTTCTTCAAAAATGCCTTGGTTATTCTTGAAAACTTGTTTCATGAAAAATATAGAATAAACATTTGATAGACCAGTTTATTTTAACTAGTCTATATTTTAACTAGTTTATTTTAACTAGTTTATATTAATGGAATGCCATTACATTGCTATAGATCAATGTATAGTTATAATTTATATTGAAGATACATCAGTCTTTATACGATTTTATCTGCTTGTACATTTGGATATTTTTTATATTCTATCTGTCTCTCTGTGAAAGCATGTGTAGCACATGCTTTTACAGATTCTCTCTAGTTATATAAATTTTGCTACTGTGAAGAAAATTTATTTTACATTTTGTAAGTACTTATTTTCTAGATTTTTAGTATTGCTATTATATGAATATGATAACAAACATTGGAAAGGTCTTGTTTTTAGCAAGATGACAGAGAAGAAAATTATTTTATCATGTTAAACAAGTGATAGATTCTCCCTTAAAACCCAGGGACATATAGATTTTCACACAGTGAGTATGACTGAGAAAAAAGTGATTCTCAAACATGCAAATGGGACATTTTTTTCCTAGAAGCTTTAGACTTACAGAGACAAAAAACCACAAATAATTACAAAGTTAATTGGGTAAAATATAGTATCTAGATGTGAACAGTAATATTGCATTTTACTCTTCACGCTTTAGAAGACATTTACTCTAACATATTTACATGAGCACCACAATTTAAATGAATATTAATTATAAGATCACAGCAAGAAACACACAGAATTCTAACAAACAAGAAGCCATGCTTTTTTTTGTTTGTTTTGTTTATCTAATAGACAGCTAGAGTTTGCTAATGATACATGTTATCAGTTCAGTTTATTGATTGGAAAGATAATACAATAAGCTTATGATTTGATTGAGACATTTATGCTTACAAAGATAAAATTAAAATAATAAAAATTATTGAGCTTAGAGTTATAAACTAAAGAATTCATAAACTTCTTTAAATATCTGGGGTAATGTTACTTGGAAAAAGGAATACAATTCTGAAATCAGTAAAATTATTAGGAGGTTATTATAATGAGGACCTTGGGCTATGTATATAAAATAATTATGTTTTTCTAAAAACTAGAGTTATTCAACACATTCCTTACTTGGTAGAATGCGTGTCATAGAGAGTAAACACTTTTTAGAGATCAAACACAGACTGAACTTGTACAGATTATGATTGTACTCTATAATAGTGTTTGGCAGCTACAAATATTAGGAAGATTCTTTAGGTTTAAACTGTGATTTGAGATTCTATTTTTACATTATCATTATCTTTTTTTTTTAAAGATTTTATTTATTTATTTTTAGAGAGGGGAAGAGAGGGAGAAAGACAGAGAAACATCAATGTGTGGTTGCTTCTCGCACGCCCCCTACTGGGGACCTGGCCCCTGCAACCCAGGCATGTGCCCTGACTGGGAATCCAACCTGCGACACTTTGGTTCGCAGCCTATGCCCAATCCACTAAGCCACACCAGCCAGGGCACATTAACGTTATCTTTAACCAAATCTAATGAAGACTCAAATTTAGATATCATTATTCTAAATGGTGTCTAAATTCCAAATAAAATATTCTGTTTTTTAACTATTAAAGAAAATACAGAAAATATTTTCTTTTAGCTGTTGTTGTATGAAAATACCTAAATCATTGTTTTAATAAACAAATATTAATTTAGCTATGATTCTTTCTGAGCCAGGTTTGGCTGATATCTGAAAGGTTCATTTGTGACCTGGTTAGCTTGTAGTCAGCTGGTAGATTAACTTGGAGGTGACTGGTCTAGACTGACTCAACTCACATACAGAGTACTATATATTATCAGCCTGTCTGGTGAGACAAGGACCACTGGGCCACACGTCTCTCATCTTCCACCAAGAAAATCTTTGGCCTATTCACATAGTAGTGGCAGATTTCCAAAAGAGAGAAGGGAATCCCATTAACCCTCGAGAGGCCTAGTTTCAGGCTTGGTTTATAGTGACTAATGCTGCACCATACTGCTAAAAGCCAGTCGAGGCTAGTCTGTACTCAAGGGGTTGCGTAGACTCTATCTTATCATTGAAGGTCATATTGCAAAGGGAATAACATCAAAAAAGGTAAATATTTGTAGATATTTCAACTAGTCATCAAAAAAGTGAGAATAACCAAAAGTGCATGTGAACTGAATATAGTACACCTGTTGTCTCTATCTTAAAGGGATTGGCTTTGATGTTTTGTCATAATTTTATGATTCACACTGACTTCTGTAATCACTGGGGTGCTTCCTTATCCCCTATGCCATAAAAATTAATGCATTAGCCTAAATATGACCTTATTAATGTAACTCTGTCTCTTGTTCAATTCAGTGCTTGGAAATAGATAGATAAAGAGTTGTGAAACTTCTTCATCTGAACTCTTTCATGAAAAAAAATTTAAATCAGCCTGAAAAGAAATTGTCTTGGTGGTTCTATCTATAGTGTGACAAGGCTCAAAAGATCTTTACTTTTATTTTGGGGAGAGAAAAGTTGAAAAATCACAAGATTGAATTCATTGCTATTCTATCACTATGTTTTCTGACACTGATGTGAAGCTTGAGTAAATATTACAAAAAACAAAATCTATCGAAATGTAAGCTCTAAACTTAATCATTAATGTTGTTGAAAATAGAAAATTTCTTTATGGGGAAGATTTAATATGTACATGGGGATTACTCATTTTTTCCAACATGACCTGTGCTTCTAAAACTCTATGTGTTGCCATGTGCTGCCAGGAAGTACAGAGCTACAAATTATGCTCAGTTGTAGTAATTTTTTATTTTATCAAGTATTTTCTGATATATTCAATGTTCTCAGTCTAAGCATTTTTTACCTGAGTCAACCTTTTATCTATTTTATTGAACCCATTTTTATTTTTGATTTAATTTATTCAAATCATATCTGAAGATAGTGAATAAACTAAAATATCAGAGAAAAATAATTACAAATTTCTCTGTGTCAATTTTCTCTATTCACCTATTTGGATATAATTACTATAGAAACTTTTGTTAGAGATAATGAAGCAAGTAATATATTTTCAGTGAGAAATACTCCCAGATTTAGATTGTAAAAATTAATTGCCTTAGGCAGGGTCTTAACCCCAATTACTTCAATTAGGTGTTTCATGGAATTTATTATACTCAATTAATATTTGTTAAATTTATTCGGTATTCTTAACACTTTTATGAGTGCAATAGAAACTCATAAAGTGAACTCAAAACTTTTATTGAAAGTTGAATTTGAAAGATAGCTAGTTTTTCAGTTTTTGTATTGACTAATCAATATTTTATAGACTCAATTTTTAACTTACATGATTCTATCTTGTATAAACTAGTTGTTCATAAATGGATTCTAAAACATTCTTCCTAAAATCATATTATCTGTCTCCAGATTTGCTAGTACTCAAACTTTTCCCCTATTTGCTTCTCATATGACTTCTGGCCATGTCCAGACACCTGCGCTTGCCTATCATTGTGCCTCATCATACTTCTGAAATAGAAATTTGGAAGTGTATTTTGAATTAAAAAAGTTACCTCAAAAACCAACTTATAACTTTGTAAACAACTACATCCAGTGATTTTCCTAAAGTTTTATTAATTGTGTTTTGTAAGCAAAATGTATGATGTACACTGTTAGCTGAAACTAAACCCTAAGAAGACACACAGGAAGTTACTTTTGTAGGGATGAAACTTATTTCATAATTTTACACAGAAAGAAGCTGAAAATCAGTAAAGTTAAATAACTATTTCAAGTACAAGAATTATTAGTGGAAGAGTCACCACTTCTGGACACTGTAATCCCAGGATTTCTCCTACATAATTCTGAGAGAAGTTACCAAGTGTTGCCTCTCCAAAGGGCATTCACTTAAATATATTTACTTCATTTCTGATCTACAGTTTACTGACCTAAAAATGCAAGCCAGCTGTATTTTAGGACAATAGGACCAACTAATTCTCAGAATCTTTGCCTAAGATAGCTGAATCTGTCAGAACTTCTCTTGTGAAAATCAAGTAATAAGTGGTAGAGTATTAATACCAACTTGGTATTAATACTACAGACTATCAATACTACAAAGACTGCCAGATTATATCTCTGATGCAATAAGGAAAATAGAATGGATATATATAACTTATTGACATGGTCATACCTTGAATTTGTGTTTGTAAAATACATATTATAAACTGCAACTTTGTTTTCTTTTAATTTACTATGCATTGATAACTTTTTGATTTATATACCACTTTAATCAGTACATTTTATAATATTCAGTATATTGATGAAGTGTTTTTATATAAATGCCAATTATTCTGTAATCTTGAAATTTAAGTTATTTTCTATGGATTGTCGCAATGCTCATGTCAACCCATATTTGTCTATACATTCATTGACATTGGAGATAATTAGAATAGATGATTAGAAAGAAAGACAGAGAGAGAGAGAGGGATTTTTATGAGTAAATATGTAGTCTGCAAGACACTGTGCATACTGTATTTTAGTTTAAAAGTCCAAAATAATTTATGAAATTGTATAATTCAAGGTCCTGTACAGTGATATAATAAATCTATTTATATATCACCACCAAAAAGTAGAAAATTAAAAATATTTAAAATTTTTATTTTCTTTTTTAATGAAATTCATATGACTGAATCATGAAAATAGAAAGTGTATAGAAATCAGAGGTTCACGTCTAACAGATTCTAGGAAGCAGCTTCCAGTGTGTTTTGGGACTATTCCTTAGGCATGCATCTAAACCGTCTTTGGCCTACTTCCCATCGCCTTTGACAAGAGGCTCTCAATGTGTAACCGCTAGAAGTTTTCAGGGAATACAAAAGGTAAAGTATTTTTATAATGATACCGTGACATTGTTTTTCTCTTTGTCTGTGTTGGTATTTTCTCTGCTGATGCAAAAGCAATGATATATGCAATTGCTGATACCTTAGCCTAAATAAATCAGGACACCAAATTGTATTCATAGTCCTTGTGAACTTCACCATACAAACACACACACACACACAGAAAGTTGTGGTGAAAGATGTCCTTGATGAAGCAGTAAAAATATTATATTTATTTAATCTTAGCTTTTTGGCACATTATTATTCTATGTGACAGTAGGGAAAGTACACATAGAGTATTCTTCTGCCAATCAAGTTATGGCTTCTTTTCTTGAGAAAGCCACTTGTTAATGGTTCTAATTGTGAGCTGAAATAGCCAATATTTTTCATAAAAACCCATTTATTATAAAAAAATCTAACATAATTTTTTCAGAGTCAAGTACTTGGTAGAATTTTCTCAGAAAGAATCAAAATGAGACTGTTACTTCAAAGGAAATAATTGATAGTTTTTGCTGCAAAAAAGATCTGACTTTTCAAAAGATTACAAATCTAGAATATTTGTAACTGTCACTTTTAGTTTTAGTTAGGTATGACTTTTAAAAATTTATAATAAAATAGGTGGTTACTACAAGTGAATGTAATTTTTTGATGGAATATAATAAAATGTGCCAACAATAGAAAAATCTGCATAATTTAGTGAACAATATTTCCAAATGATCAATGTTTGTAATTACATGGTTATTTATGGGTAGAAATTTCTTCAAGTTCAGGACAATGAGTTGTAACAAAACAAAGTATAAAAAGTGTGTTGATATGGCTTGAGATTTCAAAATGCTACTAATGTTTGGGCAAAATATCAAAATAGAATATCTATAATTATCTAAAAAGATTATTCAGATACCTTTTTCTTTTCTAGTTATATATGGCTAGGAGGCCAATTTTCCCTCATAAAATTTAACCCAAACAAGATCGGACAATAGATTAAATATGGAACCAGCTGAGAATGAAATTATTTTTTTTAAATCAGAGATTGAGGAGATGTACAAAAATGTAAAACAATGTTCTTGAGAAAATTATTTTTTATTGCTTTTTAGAGAGAGAGAAAGAGAGAGAGACATTGATTTGGTGTTCCACTCATTTATGTATTCATTGGTTGATTCACACAGAAGATCGAACCTGCAACCTTGGTATATCAAAACAAAACTTTAGCCAACTGAGCTACTTGGGCAGGCAGGGACTTGAACACATTTATTTTTAAATAACTTATGCAGTTATTCTGAATAAAAATTATTTCTGGTAACAAATAATGGTTTATTATTGTTAATTTTAAGTGAATTAGTAAATAATGTTAACTTTTTGTTTTTTTCTAATATGTTAAATATTGTTAGATATCAATGCATAAACCAACATTCTCTAGAGAATGCAGTAATTTTTAACTTTTAAACTTTTTAAATTTTTTGTGTTTGCAAATATTTGCATTTTATTTTTTAACATTTCATTTTTTAATTATTAAACCTGTAAAATTATAAAATATTTACTTTTGATTTTTTATAATTTTAATTGTTAATTAATTTAATTTCTATTTTACTTTTTATTATTTTCATTTAAAATTTAACATTTTAAATATTTTTACATTTTAAGTTTTTGGACTTTTTAATAATTTATTAATTTTAAATTTGTATAGTTTACATAAAAATTGCAAAGGTACTACTTAGTGCTCTCATACATCTCTTACATAATTCTTTTTGTTTAATATTGGCATAACTATGGTTTATCAAAACAAATAAATTAGTATTCATTCAATACTGTAAACTACAGGTTTTTTCTATAGTTTTAAATTATATTATAATTAAATAATATTTATATAACTAATATATAAATTATATAAATTATGTAAATAATTAAATCATATTTTAAGCTATATTATATATAAATATATATAATTTCAGTTCCTATTTGATAATTCAATCCAGGACACCACATTGAATTTAATATTGTTTCTAATTAGATTCACTCAACATATAACACTATCTTAGAATTTTTAAAAATATTTTATTTATTGATATTTAGACAGAGAAGAAGGGAGGGGGAAAGAGGGGGAGAGAAACATCAACGTGTGGTTGCCTCTCGTACACCCCTTACTGGGGACCTGGTCTGCAACTGAGGCATGTGCCCTGACTGGTATGGAACCCGTGACCCTTTGGTCTGAAGGTCTGTGCTCAATCCCCTGAGCCACACCAGCCAGGACATATCTTAGAACTTTCTTGTCTTTCACAAACTTCCTAGTTTTCAAGAGTTGCGATGGGTGTTTTGCAGAATGTCCATCAGTTAAGTTTATCTGAAGTTTTCTCATGACCACGTTGAAGCTGTGGGATTTTGTGAAGAGTAGCACAGAGTTATGTGCCCTTTTGCTTTACAGCACGTCAGTGGGCACATGATCTCAACATGACAAGAGTGCAGAGGACAACCTTGGTCAGAGGTTCCTTCACCATAGTTACTGTTTTTTCCTTCAATACTTCATTTTTTAGAAGAAAATCATTAAGTTGAGCTTGAACTCCAATAGAGTGGAAACAATATATAATCTCCTAGTAATTAATATATCAAACATCCTTTTTCCCATAAAATTTTATCTCTAATTTTTTAAATTAATTTTTAACATTCTTCAATGACTCTCACTTGCAGCAACTATTAGTATGTTTCTACTGATTTTCTGTCTCTGATTTTTTCTCCTTTTATCCTATGGAATTTTCTTCAAGAAAAATTTGTTCCTGTTTATATATTTATTTATTGAATACTTTATATAGAAATTAATAGGTTTCTTGATTTTCTTTTATTCTTTGGCTTATGATTCAATAACATTGTTATTATATTCCAACTTTGCTTTTGGGAGTTCTTTCACATTGGTTTCTATGTCCCTTTAACATGCCTCCATCATTTGATTATATGAGCAGTTTCTTAAGTTCTTTTCCTAGAAGATGTTCTAGAATTATTTTATATTTTACCTGTCTTGACCCTAAAATCAGTCTTTTCTCTAAAGAGTTTCAGTTTTTATATTAGAAAATGATATTGGAAACCAAGATCTGAGGGCTGGGTGTACTCAGTGCGACTCAGGTGTAATATGTATTCCAGCGCTCTCTTGGTCTCCGGTGCTTTGTTTGTAAGTTCAGATCTGCTATTGAGCCCCTCTAGTAAAATTTAATTCTATCTCTTAGCAATGGCCAGTGTCGCTAAGTTGGTTGCAGTGTCATCCTGTAACTGAAGGGTCGTGGCTTCTCCAAGCAGGGGCACATGCCTAGGTTGTGGGTTTGATCCCTGGTCTGGGCACAATCCTCTGTCTGGGTATGTAAGGGAGGCAAACAATCGATACATCTCTTCTGCATCGATGTTCCTCTCCCTTCTTTTCTCCCTTCCTCTCTCTCTAAAAAAGTAATGAAAAAGTGTCCTCAGGTGAGGATAAAAATAAACCAAAGAATTAATTCCAGCTATTAGACTTTTAAAATCTAGAATAATCTCTATTGATACTTTTATGTAATTTCTATCTCTTTTTAGGTGAGATAAAATTGTCATACTCTTCTTTATACATCATTTATTTTAGTTCCTTGAACTTATTTATAAAGGCCAATTTAAAGTATTTACTAAATTGAACGTCCAGGTGCTTTCATAGACAGTTTCTATTGACTGGTTATTGTTCCTTTGTATGACCACAATTTTCTATTTATTTGCAAGTCTCCTAATTTTTAAAAACTGGACATTTTAGGTAATACCTTTTATCAATTCTGAGATCATTACCCAATGATTGTTGTTTTGCTGTTGCTATTGTTACTGTTATTTACTTTTCTAGACATGCTCTATAGCCTGGATTCTCTGTAGCATGCAACCGATAATGTATTGTTTTTTGTTTATTATTATCACTGTTTTAGATTGTTGGGCTGCTATAATGGAATACCAAAAACTGGGTAACTTACAAACAACAAAAATTTGTTTGTTACAGTTATGGAGACTAAGAAGTTCAAGATCAAGGTGCTAGCAGACCTTGCCTGGTGAGGGTCCTCCAACTGGTTCATCTTGCTGCTATGTCCTCACATTGCAGAAAGCAAAAGGAGCTCTTTGCGGTCTCATTTATAAGATCACTAATCCTAATCATGAGGACTCCAGCTTCATGACCTAAACACCTCTCAAACCTCCCACCTCAAATATCATCACATAGGGATTAGCTTTTAACACATAAATGTTGGGTTACACAGGCATTCAGTCTATATAAATCATGCAACCTTATGTATGGTTGCATCTGAGTCAGCCGATAGTATAGCTAGGTGGTTAGCCAATGATTTCTTTAAGTTTATTGAGCCAAAAAGAACTTCTACCTTTAGAAGAGAACCGTGTGTGTGTGTGTGTGTTAGGGTTACCTTCACCATTCAACATTCTAGTTGTGTGTAATTCTTCTTAACACTTCACTTACTTACTGCTTGTGCAATGTTTAGAGAACAGACAGAGGTAAGTAACTGCAGTGCTTTCCTGGGTATACATGCAGCTTTCTCAATTGCCAGGTATATCCAAGAGCCTTTTTAAACTCACTAAATCCTTTCTGTTCCCCAGATATTACCCTTAAATTTTTGGCTGTAGTTTCATTTGTCCACAGTTTGTTCAAAGCTGTATTGCAACCTTAGGTAACCTCTTTGTTGAACAATTGGAGCTGATTGTTCTCAGTGCTTCAGGATATGGGTTTTCCTCTTGAGCTGAGATCTGAGTCAGGCCAGTCATAATATCCTTGGGGTGAGGTTTATCCTGGGAGCTTCATGTTGGATCAAATAATAACAATAGACTGGTGATGGGACTTTCAACGAGTTTTCAAGAAGTATTTGAGACTACAGTTTGGGAATAGTCTTAAATTACAGTGCCACAAAATCCACAATTTTCATTGATATTTAGTACTTTTTCTTAAATAAATATATTCATTGCTTTAAACATTTTCAAATTTCAGAGTTCAATGTTTGTAATATATATCTTGAATAAATGCTGTGCTCTTAGAAATAACTGAGTTTTTTATTTCAAATGTATTTTTTTGTCAAAATTCTAGTCATTTACTTTATTTTTAAAAAGCTCAAAAGACAATTCTAGAATTACAGTGGAAGTAAACAAAACTGCAATTTGACACATTTAAATATAGAATTTTTTTTAAAAATCACTATTTGTAAATCATGCAAAAATTAAAATCTTGTATTACCAGAGTAAGAATATATTTTCATACATATTCCCAATTTAAATTGGGTTCCATTTATTGTTAAAATAATCTAAATTACTCACATTTATAATAGATGATTTTTCTACTTTCTACTGATTTATAAAAGAAATTCTGAGGTAAATTAGAGATTAGATATTTTACTGATGCATTTTACCAACTTTCCCATACCTTTTATCTGTCACACTTTGATACAAAGATTATTTGACAATACAGAATGTAAACACAATGTTTTGGAATTACATCCAATATTTTCTTTATTTATCACTTTTTTCACTGAATAAATATTGTTGTTACGTTCCCAGTAATATACTACATATTAGGGCACAGGATTGATCAAGATGAACAGGACTCCTACCTTCATGAATTCTCTTATTGAAAGGAAGACATAGATTAAACCAACTAAATATTCTGAGTGTAACATAGGGGCTATCAAAATTGCCAGAATCAACAGAACACTGAAAATATAACCTT
This sequence comes from Trachops cirrhosus, assembly GCA_028533065.1. Lineage (NCBI taxonomy): Eukaryota > Metazoa > Chordata > Mammalia > Chiroptera > Phyllostomidae > Trachops > Trachops cirrhosus. Next base: position 120,251,516 of record CM052541.1, on the reverse strand, counting down.
GTTTGCTCTTAGGACACAGGCAACATCTTCTGTAAACATCACCATATTTCTACTCCATCTCACTCAGAGTAAAACAGGACTTAATATGTTGTAAGACCTAACGTTGTTCAGGGGAAGAATTTGTCACTTCCACTTCCCCAGTTTCCATTGGTCACCTAAAAGTTTGACTTCAAAATACTTTTTTAGAAATGAGAAACATAATTGTGATGAAAATCTAAAAGACACTCTGTTAAGTGATCTAATTAAAATATCCTTATAAATATTAATACAGACAAAGATATTATCTTGAAAAATGTGAATAGCCTTGAATTTTCTTGAAAACGATGAAGATGAATAGGGATAACTGAATCATAGAAGTAGTTCATGTGAACTCTGGAGTTGACAGACTGTTAGGAGATTAAGCAGTAAAACATTATATGTCCTCTATTTCTGTATCTATGAAATAAACCACTTCTGGAGATTTGGATGTGTTATTAACTTACATGACAGCAACTCAGAAAAAAAAGGTAAAAATTACTTTGAATTATAGCACCTTGGAAGGCTTCCATAAAACCATACATATGCATACTATATACAACACATATGCCTATATATATATATCTTATATTTATATATGTGTGTGTAGCAGATAGATGATAGATGCTTATGGAATATACACAAACATACACACACATTTTGTTTTGGGGGATTGTTTTTGACCTTCCTAATAGGTAACTGAGATTCTTTTTGGTTTAAAATACTATTGATTCTTCAGGGAGTTAGAAAATGATGGTCATTTGAGTGAGCTCTGTGCCATAATATATGAGCTCTGCATAGTATATGTTACTGGAAAGACCCAAATTAGGGGACTTCTGCTCCTCCGTTCTTGTCATGCTTGTAAGAATAAATTCAGATGAGAGACAGAAAGTATAATGGAAATGAGGTAGCAAGTTTCTTTATGAAATACACATGAGCATGAGGTTGTAAGTGGACACCCAGCTAGTCTGAGTGCCCTACCCACTGGGGTTTTAGGGGTTATATGTTTGCAGCCAGCCTCCAGGCTCCCCCTCTTCCTCCCTACTCTGGACTTTGGGATTAACATATAGCTTAAAAATCTTCCTTTCCCAGAAAGTGGCAACAATATCCACAGAATTTCAAAGGCTTCCCTCCTGCTGTGTTTATGGTTCTCTCTTGTGACCTTCAGAAGACCTGGTTATCTTATCTGACAGGGTTCAGGACTGCTGAGTTAATAGGTAAGACATGTCTGCCTCCTCCTTCCTGCCTTGGTTCGCTCTCTCTCCTGCCTAATGGAACAAAATGGTAGGCAGAACCAGGTCCATGTTGTGTCATGATCATGTAAATAGCCTGTTAAATTAATGAATCTATTTGCTATGTCTCAAGATGGAGCTCTCATATTTAATGTGTGGATACAGTAACTCCACCTTCCTTTTTATTTTATATATTAAAATATATGTTTATATGTTAAAAAACTTTCTTGCTCATCTATTGTTTTCATTGGACTAATTTATGGCTTCCCCCCAGGTAATGATACATGAGTAGTCATTTTCTTGCATAATATTATATTTTTCTTCTCAGACTATTTTGGAGGATAAAAATGTGGATAAGTTTTAGAAAAATTAATAAAATATTTAGGTTTCCTTAATACATGAAGTAAATACAGCAGGTCCTTAAATCATATTGTTTTGTTTAATATTGTTTGATTATAACATTGATGCTGTGGCGTAGGAACTTAACTCTTGTTTATACATAAAATAGCTTATAGTAAAATTGGTTTTGTTATACATTACTTTGCTTAAAGTCACAGAACTTATGGAGGATGTTAAGGGAGGACTTATTGTACACTTAACCCTACTTGGCTGGGATATGCAGTTTGGTTTCCATTCTTATTTCATGGCTGTCTTAGGGTATTGTCTAACATCCAGGATTCTGGGTACTGGCCAGACTTGCTCAGCCACTTATTTGCTTTCTAACACTGTCATTAGACACCTTTATGGCTCAAAATAGGTAAAACTAACATAAAGAAATAACTACTTTGTAAAGAAGTTAACAAGATTTAAATGAGTTAATACATGTAAGGAATTTACCAAGGCTGGTACATGATGCATACTTAAACACAGATTAGCTGGTGTTATTTCCAAATAGTAAAAACAAGGGGGCCCTTTTCTCTATTGAATACAACAATAAACATTTTTTGAATTTAAGTGGTTCTTTCATGAAAAGTTCTGAGTTGATATTTCTAATTTGGAAGGGGATAGTTTTTAAAATGTACTTTTTAGTCATAGATAAATAAAGGTGTCAAAGGAGACACAATTAATCATATTCCTAAACTGCTTGTTTTGGATAAACTTCCGGTACAGCCCCAAACTCAATGCAATATTACCATTTCCATTTTCTCTTAGAATAAACTTTCCCCTATATCCAGTCACTGCTTTTAATGCAGCTTCAGTCTCTTCAGCCCTTTCTAGCATCAATCAAAATGGAGTCAAAGAGTTGACTTTAGGACTTGGAAGCTCTAATCCTACTTTACACATTCTCTACTAAAAGTAATTCCTTCTGTCTTACCTGTTTCCTTCTAGTCAATACACTTTGGTGTTACCTTAATTTAACCCATAGTTAGCATTCTGATTTATACCTGGCTTCTATTCCTTAGAATTTCCTGGAAAACTTATACATCTTCTATAAGAAAACCCATGGCTTTCTCATCTCTCTCTCTCTCCAAGGAAATATTGGTAAAAGTTTGGAAAAATGTATTAAGCAATCCCATAAATTCATATTTATGTGTTACCTTTCCATTGTAACCAGATTACACTTTTACACTGTCAATGTGGGAATAGAAACTTTATTTGTTTTATGTTTTTTAACAGCCATATCTTACCCTGTGGAGGCTGTGGCCAAAAAAATTACAGCATAGGTAACATGTATCTAAGAGATACATTCATTCTAATACATGCTGAAATGAAAAAAAAAACACTGCAAATTTGTGTTTATTATATTTATATAATAAAATACATGTTTTTATTTATTTTCAACTAAAATCTAGAAATTATTAAACAAAGAAATATAAAACATAAAGAATAAAATCTTTCTTTTCAAATAACAGAAACATGGATATTGCTAAAAATACAACCAACAAAATGTCTTTAATTAATTGGAATCTCCAAGAGTTGGCTTTGCAAAGCATTTGTAACAGTCATCACAGACAATATTGCTATACTCAAGGCATAAATACTTTTCACAACACTGCAAAAATACTTTGATAAGCACTCATTTTAGATGCATAGTACCTAACACATTTTTTTCTTTTTCTGCTTGTGGAGGGAGCTGTATCTATGTTGTCATTAGAATTTCCTTCAATTTGTGTTTGAAATTGATGAAGTTTCAGGTGTAAATGCTCATGCACACCTGTAGAGATTTCCAAATGCCTTTTCATTTGTTTTGACACTAAGTGCTTTACTAGATTTCTAATAAATATTCTGCACCTTATTTTGGCATTGCTGTTCAGCATAAGAGTGGTCTCAGAATTTATTCCTGCAATATTCAAAATTGTGTAGAATATAACCATAGGCCATCTTCTGCTGTTCCTGGATACATAATATGTACCTATCATTTGGTTTACAGTTTCAACTCCTGACTTTATTTGGTTGTACTATTCTATTATATCAGGCATCTTGCAAATCTAAATTTATGGCATCATTGAAATGCATACTTGAAACTAAAATTACCTTTTTCCCCTTTTGAGTATGTGAGATACAAGTGTGCAATCTGCACCGAGAGCAAATAAATTGGATTTTTTGGCCTATTTTTAGAAGAAACAAATTCAGGGGTTGGTTGGGATTCATTCTTACAAACACTACTTGCATATGAAAGTTGCTTTGTTTTTTAAGTTGGATATCAGATTTATATCAGTGAACCAGGTATCTGCTGCAATATTACATCTTGATGAGTAAATGGGTTCTGCAGGTCTCTTGATTACGTCGACTGGTTTATTACTAATCAAGTAAGGAACTTCGTGCTGCTTACCTGCATATATTTCAAGATATCCTGTATAAAATACATTCGAATCAACCTTAGCAAAAATCTTATACTACATTTACTGGGTTTGGATGGGATATACTATCTAAACCCACATTTGCCTCTAAATCCAGCTAAAACTGTGTCTATTTTTACGTTCTTTTCCACAGAGTAACATAATTTACAATTTTCTACAAGTTCTGAGAAAATGTCTCTCACAGTCACTAATTTGTCCACTTTCAGGCATCCTAAGTGTGTTAGTTTGTCATCAAACTAATGGAAGTTGACACAAACTATTCTGCTGCTGTTTTCAAGTTTTTCTTCTTATTGGACTTTTCCTCTATTTTGATTCTTTATCCTTTCCAAAAAAACACATATTTTTTCATTCATGTCTAATTCTCCTTCACTTTCTTCACTAGAGATATTTTGTTTGGTATCTGAATCTCCTGAACAAACTTCCACATAATCATTTTCTAAATCACTTTCATTTTCATATTCAACTTTATTATTCTCAACATTGGGCTTGAGTAGTGTTTGCTGAAGTTCTTCAACACCTTTTGGATTATCAAATCGATGTATTTTTGCAGTCATTTTCAACAGTAAATGAAAAATAAACAAACAAACACAACATTGACTTTGGAGTTTGAGGTATCTCTTAGACACAATCCACTAGCAAATATCACACACCCTATGAAATGTGATATAACCAAACTGATTGCTTAAATGTTATGGCTTAACATTAGTAATATACAAACGTGCAGCTAGTCATGACCTTGAACCTATGCACCAGATTATGTAACAATATTTAAGGAAAGAGTTTATATATCTCAGATCAGCTATGACCGCCACAGGGTTTATAATGTGCCTTTACTTTACAGTTGTTCTGTCAGGTTTAGTAGGTAAACTTGTTACTTAAGTTAGTTGAGTTTCTTTTATTTTTATTATTATTATAAAAGTAGAAAAGAATACTTCAGAAATTCATATACATAATACAACGCATTTTAAAACAAATATACAATGTGGTCAATGTAACACTTTAAAAATATTTTCTTGAATTCCAAAAACTTTACATAAAATTTTATTATGAAAGAAACACATTTTCTTTGAAAGAAAAACAAAATATAAGATATATTATAGTTATTGGAAGACAAATACCATATGATCTTACCTGTAAGTGGAACCTAATCAACAAAACAAACAAGCAAGCAAAATATAAACAGAAACCTCAAATTAAAGAACTAATCGACAGTAACCAGAGGGAGTGGGGAGAAGGGTACTAGGGGAAAATATGGAGAGGTCCATCAGGAAGCATGTATAAAGGACACATGGACAAAGCCAAAGGAGGTAGGTTCAAGGGTGGGGGTGGAGATGGATGGGGTGGGGGGAATGGGGGGATGAAAATGGAGACAGCTGTACTTGAACAACAATAGAAAGAAAAAGAAAGAAAGAAAGAAAGAAAGAAAGAAAGAAAGAAGAAACATTTTCTTTGAAACAAAAACAAAATATAAAATATATTGTACTCATAAAATTATTTAAAATTCACAGTATATAGAGATAACTACTAACTCTAATAACATTATTTTACTTATAAAGTATTTATGATATATTTGAAACACCCTTTATTATATGTCACATGTAGTAATACATATGTTAATATGTTAATACTATATAGATATTATTTTCTAACAAAGTTTTTATTCTCTGATATATAATGTTGTGACCTTATTTATAAAGCAAACAGTGTATAGTCACTACTTCCATATTGTAAAATGTTCTTTGAAAAAATTATTTAATCATACTTATTTTTATGTGTTGCAAATCCTTTTATCTATTGTGGGATATTTAAGTTGCTTTTTATAGTATCTTTTATAATGAGTGATGTTGTAATGCATATCCTTACGCATAGCTTTTATATGCCTCTTTTTATTTTGCATTTATAATTTTCTAAAAGTAGACTTGTAGATCAAAGGATCTAGACTTTTTAACCATTTAGACAAGTAATAACAGATTATAATTTGAAGTGATACTTGCTTATTTAGATGTAGCACTATAGCTTATGGCTCATAATTAAACTTATCTAACATATAAATTTTCTCAATAAAATATATTATAGCCCCTTTGGACTTAGAAACAAGGCATATGACTTTAGCACTATATTTGGGAGTCATTTAAAGGAGCAAAACCACTAGCAAAATGTGCAAAAATGTGACAATAAAAATACTTAGAAATGATATTTTTACAGCATGAATCCTGAGACAAGAAGGCAGAACATCTTGTTTGGCCTCAGCTGGGAACCTGAGTAAAAGGCCACTTTTTTTTGGCTACTTAGCACATGTATGAATAACTATAAAAGTGCATGAGTATTGATTCAGAGGTCAAAAATACATTTTAACTAGGAAATGGCAAATATAGACTGCATCAAAATTGTGGATTGACTTGTAGATATCTCCTTTATGGAGACAGTCTAGAAATGTGGAGGGAGAAAGGGATATAAAGAGGGAGAGAGGGGGTGAGAGAGAGAGAACTTTATGTCTAAATGGGGCATATCTACCCCATATTCAGAAAGAATATAACCTTACTTATAGCAGAATGTATGATAACACTTTGCTCCAGAGGCAGAAGCTAAAAGATATTCTAACTTTTTCCATTAGCTTTCTTTTCTGATTTATCAGCGGTGAAAGCCCCAAGGTTTGTTTGTTTGTTTGTTTGTTTTTCTGTTGATCTTCACTGCTACTATTTCTATGCTCACCCTGTCCTCATATATACCATGCATGGGAGTGTATCTTGTCCTTGCCCTTTGAGGTTAAGTTGATTTACCCACATGGCCAACTGCTTTCTCTGCAAAATTTTAACATACTGTTTGATGGACAATCCACTCATGACTAGAGTTAATGATCCAGAAGATGTGTGGATGGAAAAAAGACAACTAACCCCATTTTTGCTCCACATGATTTCACTCATGTAGTGATTAGGATCTTACTGAAATCTCTTGAATATACATTCCTGGAAGGGAAAACTTATAGGATATGAGCATGTTTAAGAGATTCAATATGGATTGACTGGACAGACTCACTTCCAGAAAGTTATCATGAATGCACATTTCCACTAGCAGTCTTATTTCATTATATTATTACTATAATTTTATTTTTAACTTTGTAATTTTGGTATAAGACACATTAAAATTCAATTTTTCTTATAAATAGTGAAGTCAAATTTATTTATAATTAATTATTATATTTTAAAATCTTTTTACTGTGAGTTATTTTGGTTTCCCTGTTTTTCTATTGGGATATGTGATTTATTTATAGATTTCGATTAGCACATTGCTTATTGAGATTATTGAATTTGGTTTTCTTCTTTATGCTGCATACTGAATTATACCTCCTCTAAATATTTCATAAAAGTCATCCGAAGTATGAAAATAGAGACAAACATGCACTTGATGTAAATTATCTCTAAATAAAAAAGGACTTTAAACGGAATTTTATACCTTACCCCAATTTTCTCCTACAAAAAGCCTTTAAATCAATCATTAATTATAATATCAAGCAGAACAACATTCCAGCATTTACATAAAGTATAGAACATTGCCTATACAAAAATTAGAAAATATATGGGAAATAAATCATAGACTGATTTATATCTTCAAGTGCTTATACTGTCTTTTGACTCATGGGGAATAAATCTGTTCTCAGGCAATTCCTATAAGTTCTTCCCACCTACATTGCTAAAAGAAGTTTTACCATTTGAAGATTCATCTCCACCCAGTCTCTGAACCAATATTAAATTTCTGTGGTAGTAAATTTAAACGGAGTCCAAAAATGAATTGCTATTCAATTACTGTGAGCATGCTTACTGACCCATGCTTAGACATTTCCTCAGTAAGTCAGAACTACTCTTTTCTTCAAGCCCTACCATAAACGTCTCTTTGTACTTTCTTGTGTAGAGACCTGTTGGTATGAAGATGACCTTATTTTCCTATTCCTTGCCTTACCAACAAAGACCATCTTGAGGCATGACTTTCAAAATATTATTTTAAAATAACTCCAACCCAAAATAGTTCTTTTATATTGAAATTATTTCATACTAAGGCTTAATCATACAAATACTTTAAACATTTAAATATTTAAAACATTGTCTCTATCATACTACATAATTTACTACTTATTAGCATGCAATGTTTTATTAGCATGCAATTATCACAGGTATTGCTATTTTATTTGATATATTACTCCTCTAATATCACCTTGAGAATATTGCTAATTTACATTTATTCATTTATTGTTATGTATCAACTATCATTATAAATACAGATGCCCAGAAACAATGTTGGCTAACACTTCTGCATTTTTTTGTTCTTAACTGTCTTCCCATAAATATTTTATAGAAAACATCCATGGAAGATACAACATTCCTCTCTGGAGAAGATTCACCCAGTGTCCAGGAAAATGAGATAGCTCCCTTTATGACAGTTTGGTCCTGTTTGCTAGTAGCCCACATCTAAGATCAGGGTTTGCTCATTCTAGGGTTTCTTTCCTACACAATCTACCGAATGTGTAGGCACTTTCACATAATACTGGTGATTGGGGTTCAAGGAACAAGTAAAATTATGTTTTCTGGTTACTTCTATTGCAGTTAATAATAAACTGTCCTTTGTTTCTTATCCAAAAGTATCATATCTTCTGCCAATATACATGAGACTGTAAATATAATTGTTATCTTGCAAGTATTGTAAAATCTCAGGCCTTTCACAGTTACCCAAAACAAGTTGTATAGAGGATTACAGATTCTTCAAAATAACAATGATCTATATTTGTAATTTGTTTGCTTGTTTGAATTGAATTTATTGGAGTGACATTGGTTCATAAAATTACATAGGTCTCAGGTATACAATTCTATAATACATCATTTGTATATTACATTGTATGTTCACTGCTCCAAGTCTCCTTCTATCACCATTAATTCCCCCTTTACCTTTTCTGCCTCCACTACCTCCTCATTCCCTTTTACAATAACCCACTGTTGTCTGTGTCTATGAGTTTTTATTTTTAGTTTAATACTTTTTAGCTTGATTTTGTATGAATAATTTTATTTAACCTCAGAACACCTCACAACACCTCAGAAATATTGAACTCACACTATTTTATAGAGGAACCTAGGTAACCGCATTGAAATTTAATTTCTTTATTTGTAAAAATGATATGATTCCTACCTCTTGAAATCTACATGTAAATTAAAATAGTTGGTGAATATAAAGTGTTAAGTAGAGTAGCTGTGACAGGGTTGGTCCTCAGTGTGTCTGTGAAATTTCACTGCTCTTTTCACTCATTCTGAGACCTACTGATCATTCAAATTCATATCCACGTGGTTTTCTCTGATAGAGTTTTACATTGTTCCTTCATTTTCAAACCTTTATATACACCCTCAATGTACTACTTATGATTCAATAACAGGCTTTCACATGTAGATTTTTTAAGTCTCTATGTAGAAGGTAAGCACTTTCAAAGCAGAATCTAAACCATATGCATTCTATTTTTCTACAAGAATATGTAATAGAATCTAGCCCACATTGGAGACTAATATCTGATCAAAATACTTTAAAATTTTAATGTATTTTAAAACCTGGGACTTCCGGCCAAGATGGAGATGTAGGTAGATACACTGTGCCTCCTCGCACAACCAAGATAGAGACAACAACAATTTAGAAACAGAATAACAACCAGAACTGAGGGAAAATTTAACTGTATGGAAGTCAGACAACCAAGGAGTTAATAGACACATTCATCCAGACCGGTAGGAGGGGCGGAGTTGGGCTGCCGGGTGGAGAGGGGTTGAGGAACAAGAGCTTGGGACCCAGCGTGTAAGGCATCCCAGGTGCGCAAGACCGGGCGGTCCCAGGGTCCCAGCACCGGGAAATAGAGCTTCAGGGCACTGATTGAAAACCCCTATGGGAGTTGAAACACAGGGAGAGACTCCCAGCCTCACAGGAGAGGTCGTTGGAAAGTCCCACAGGGTGCACAAGCCCACCCACACGGGAATTAGCACCAGAAAGGCCCAGTGTGCTTGGGGGAAGCAGCTGAAGGGACTGAAGTCTGAGGGAGAACAGAGCAAGTGCCATTGTTCCCTCTCAGACCCCACCCCCACATACAACATCACAACCCAGCTACTGGGTTGTACCGCCCTGATGAACACCTAAGGCTCCACCCCTCATACATGACAGGCATGACAAGACAAAAAAAAAGATGGCTCAAACCGAAGAACAAATGAAAGCTCCAGAACCAATACTTTTAAGTGACCAAGAGATAGCCAACCTATCAGATGCACAGTTCAAAACACTAGTGATCAGGATGCTCACAGAATTGGTTGATTTTGGTTGCAAACCAGATGAAAAAATGAAGGCTACAATAAGTGAAATGAAGAAAAATGCACAGGGAACCAATAGTGGTGGAAAGAAAGCTGGGTCTCACATCAATGGAGTGGATCAGAAGGAAGAAAAAAAACATACAATCAAAAAAGAATGAAGAAATAAAAATTCAAAAAAAAATGAGAAGAGACTTAGGAATCTCCAGAACATCTTTAAATGTTCCAACATCCATATTATAGGGGTACCAGAAGGAGCAGAGGAAGAGCAACAAGTGGAAAAGTTATTTGAACAAATAATAAAGGAGAAAGGAAGCTCAGAGAGTCCCAAAGAAGTTGGACCCAAGGAGGAACACACCAAGGCACATCATAATTACATTAGCCACTGTGAAAATGAAGGAGAGAATCCTAGAAGCAGCAAGAGATAAAGGGATTGTAACCTACAAAGGAGTTCCCATCAGACTGTCAGCTGATTTCTCAAAAGAGACCTTACAGGCAAGAAGGGGCTGGAAAGAAGTATTCCAAGTCATGAAA
>CM052541.1:120210374-120224754 GCA_028533065.1 Trachops cirrhosus | reverse complement strand
TTTTTTTTCCATATCTTGTATATTTCAAATAATGCAGCAATGGACATAAGGATATATTTCTCTTTTTAATTTAATGCTTTCATATTCTTTAAGTAAATATCCAGAAAAGGAATTGCTAGATTATGTGGTAGTTCTATCCTTAACATTTTGGTGCTCTCAATTTGGTGCTCTCAAGTTGTGATTGCTCACTACTACATGGTAAAAAATTTCAGTATCCATCTGAGATCTAAGTCACTGTAATTTAGTTCATTGTATCAAGTAAATTTCAAGTATGTGTTATCCAGCTATAGCCAGGGATTTCATAAATGCACAGAGAAACAATGATTATATCTATCATCTTCTGAGGAGATTCTCACTAGATGCTACTCACTCAGAATGACCTACAAGAGAGTGAACCAGAAGAGCATTTAATTTGCTAGCAGTATGGGCCAATATGGTTCATACCTGTGGGCAGTACCAATTAACTCAGAGAATCATCTCTAAAACAGAAAGATGAGCCATGGCTGGTATGGCTCTGTGGACTGAGCACTGGCCTACAAACAAAAGGGTCGCCGATTTGATTCCTGGTCAGGGCACATACCTGGGTTGTGGGCCAGGTCCCCAGTGGGGGATGTGTGAGAGACAACCACGCATTGATGTTTCTCTCTTCTCTCTCTCTCTCTTTCCCCCTCCTTTCCCCTCTGTCCAAAATAAATAAATAAAATTAAAAAAAAAACGACGAGGAAATTCCTAATGATATGGCAGCAAATCTCTATCAAAACATCTAAGTTTATAAGAGAAGAGATATTAATTTTCTACTTGATGGACTGAATGAGAACCACACCTAAAAGACTTCAAGGGCTGAGCATCCTGCACTAGATTCCTTCTTAATACACTGCAAGAATGATTCTGTTCTTTAGAGAAGAAATTACTAAAGCTTAGCAGAACATTTAACTGTCATTGGCTTTTAATAATCTAGACTCTGACCCATACAACCTTATTTAACAGAAAAAAATAGAATAAAAAGGGCATTTGAGTCGTAATTTATTCATGAAAGCCATGAATTGCTTCTATTCACTGTTAGATTTGTTAGGTATTTTTCATCTTGCTAATGAAGAGAATTTTGCATTTTATGCTCATTAACATTGTGAATCATGTCACTAAGTGAACAAACTAAAATATTTCACTGCTTGTTAGTAAGAAAAAGCCTCAACCTCCTAGGCATTGAATGCACTGTGTGTTTCCCTTTTCTGTCTTTCTTTCTCTGTTTTGTAATCTTTTTGACAAGTGTGTTTATGCACGTCTTCATCTCACCTATCAGATTTGATGATTCACATCATATTTTCTTTTTAATAAAATTTGCATTTTCCTGTACCACCTGCACAATACTATTTGATTTAAGATGGAAAAGGGAGGCCTGACACATTTTAACAAATCTTCTGAGCTCTATTTTTAGCCCACCTATCTACCACAAGAGAATGTAAAGCTAAGAGACCAGGAGAAAATGCTTGCCCTAGCATTCAAAGAAAAAGGATGAAGAGGCAGAGATGGGGAGGGCCGGAAAAAGAAAAAGGAGAAGGAAATGTTCTGAAATTACTCACCTGGAAATGTCAGAGTCTCCATAAACTAAAATAATCCCCAAGGTTATTAAATAAACCAAATTCTTATCAAATTTAAGAGATTTTCTAAGTAAAATTTTCTCATTTGGTTGGTAGTTTTCTTGAAGATTATAAAGCCCACTGATTCCAGGCAATTTAATATTCCATAATATGAATTATAAAATATATTTCAGCTTGTAATTCTTTCCCAGGGAGAACCCCATAAAATAATCCCTTATGTTTTCTATTGATGTGTAATATGGTCTTTTTTCTTACTTTAATGGCTTCTAAGAAGTAAGTAAAATAGAAAATTTGTAATAAGTTTGGTTAAATAAAAGTGTTATACTTGCAAGTCAGTCAATTAAATTTGTTCAAAATTATTCAACTCCTATTAGTTCAAATGTTCAAAAGAATTATCCTGTGCAGATCTTCTCATCTCCTCCACAAAAGAAGTAAAATAGAGAAACCTCGGGCTTTATCTATAAAGGTACTTTTGTTGGAATGAAGACTCAGACGAAATATATAAAATATTTTTCCACTGCCTACTTTATTTTGGACTATCGTAATGATTACCTCCTGGTATATTATATTTCATTTATGTTATTGTTTTTCTACTTAAGTACAATAGAAGGTACATGAGAGTAGAGTACTTTGTTTATTTTGCTCCCTTATGTATACTCCAAGCTGAGAACAGAGGCTGGCCTGTAAAATTGTTTATCAAATGACTGTTGAATGAGTTCCAAGACAGACACAATAGATCCTAACTGAACCATAGAAGCTGACAAGAACAAACATAGTTCAGAGACTGACCACAATATTACATGGAAAATATCCTCATGACTTTCAGTTCAGGATTATTTTATATTTCTTTGTACAGACCCCAAAGCAAAAGGAGAGAATGCCATTGGCAGTCTTGAGGTCTTGTGAAGGAAATTAGTTAATATGTAGCAGGGTGGACCAGGAAACCTGGTCAGTTAGAACTAGTACTGATTATTAACTGTAGCCCCTTTTTTCCTCAGTAGGCTCCCCCAATATTTTCCATTAACAGACTGTGCCCCACTTTGGCATACACTAAAATCCATCATCACATACTGTTTTCTTATTGCTGAGCCCTTCCTTATTTAGGTCCTTTATGGATTGTGTATTCAAAGAAGTTTATTGATTTTTCCCACCACAAAGAATTATGTGTTTATGCTCTGCATACTCCATTGTTATAAACTAGATCTATATATATTGACCATGATAAAATATTAATAATAATAGAATCCTAGATTTCAAATGGCAAATGGCTTCATTTCAACCAATAGTGGAATTTCTATGGAACGTATGATTCAATGTCCTGAATTCTGTCCAGAAAAAAAATTAATAATAGAAATTTAAACTTTAGTGCCTTGTTTTCTAATATTCCTTCTAAATATTAATATAGTTTGCTATTAGAGAACATGAATTTTAGACAATGATTATCTCATATCCATAAATTCATCTACTATTTAATCCAAACTCAAGACAAATAAAAGTACTTTCAAACTTTATACCAGTTTTATGAATATGAACCTGAAAAACTTTAACATATGCAGTCTTTCATTATGTATGTATAATTTTTTTAGATATTTACTTCCAAATTGACACATTTTGACTGTCAAAATTCTCCCATAGGGTTATTGTTAATTTTTTATAAAGACCAAAATATATAACTTGGCTTATAAGACCCCACATAGTCCATACTTGACGGACACTTGCATCTCGTCTCACACCTTTATCCTTCTTGCTTATCCTACATGCTGACTATTTAAAAGTATAGTGCTCAGATGATAATGTCTGATGATACATAATCCTTGGACTGGTATTCTTTTGGCCAAGGGATGGTCTTCTCAATTATTTTCCATTTAACTCATCCTTTCAGGTTTAAAACACTCAAAATAAGATGCCTACCCTTTAAAGTATTCATCAAAGTTTGTACACACACACACACACACACACACACACAATGTTTGTTTAAATGTAAAACATATATCAGGCAATTCCACTACTGGAATTATACCCTAAGAACCTTGAAACACCAATTCAACAAAAAACCTATGTACCCCAATATTCATAGCAGCACAATTTACAAAAGCCAAGTCCTGGAAACAGCTTAAGTGCCCATCAGTAGATGAGTGGATCAAAAAACTGTGGTACATTTACACAATGGGATACTATGAAACAGAAAGAAAGAACTCACTCCTACTCTTTGCAACAGCATGGATGGAACTGGAGAGCATTATGCTAAGTGAAATAAGCTAGGTGGTGAAAGACAAACACCATATGATCTCACTTATAAGTGGAACCTGATAAAAAATAAATGAGCAGACTAGAACCAGAGACATGGAAATAAGGAATAAACTGACAATGACCGAGGTTAGTGGGGAGGGAATAATGGAGGGAAAAAAAGGAAAGGTTTTCGGGAACAGGTATAAAGGACCCATGGACAAAACCAAAGGAAGGTAGGATCAAGAGAGGGAAGTGGGGATGGCTGGGGTGAGGGAGAGTGTGGGGGGTAAATGGAGACAACCATACTTGAACAACAATAAAAAAATCTAATTTGCTTATTAGTATTCTATTGAGTGTCTTATATTTGCCAGGCAGAATGTTAGATGTAAAGATACAATGATGACCCAAAAGGCTGATACCTCTACTTATGATGGTTATGTAGTGGGATCAATAAAAATTTTTCTGGAGTTTTATTTTATAAAATTAAAATTGGGAAAATTATAGATTGCTTCTCTATGGCATACAGTGCTAATACATAGTGGTACTATGGCGGTCTGTATAAAGAAAATTTTCCTTAATTGAAATAATTGGTTAATAAATTTAAAAATTTACAACATTTAAAAATGTTTGAAAGATGTACCATGGGTTAAGCATGGAATCAGAAGTGCAATCTGGGGAGAATTTTGGAATTAAAAGTTGAGATAGACAGTTGTAGTTGTCTTTTTAGTATATTTTAAATACACACCTATGTTAAAGCCATTTAATCATTGCATACTAAAACAAAATGAGATTATTATGCTCACCTAACAAGATTATTTCTAATCATTTTACAAATATATATTGAACATCTATTAGGCTCAGACATTGTCCTTGAAAATGAAAAAAGCAAACAAAAATCCTTGTACCCAGGGAATTTTCATCATTACTACATGTGGCAAAATTGGAAAATATATAAAAAAGTAATGCCCAAATTGTAAAACATTATATAAATAGTTACATTTTCCTAAATAAATAGCATTAACATATAGTGGGTTTTTGTTCATTGTACTTTGTGATTCTTATCTATGTACTACACATCCTTGATATGGCCACATTTAAATTTTATTCCATTATTTATTAAATATCAACTAATAACATATTCTGGGAACTATGTGAAGGTGTTTGCCTATGATTCTTTATTTAATTCATAACAATTAAAAATGGGGTACATAGTATTTTTAGCCTAATTTCACATATAAGGAAGTTAAAGCAATTAACAATAAAATACATATCCAAGACCAATCAACAAAGAAATGATAGAAAGATTGTTACTTGTACAATATTTATTTTGTTTCTTTCCCACTTAACCTGTGTTAGGTATCCTCACAAAGCTTATCTATGTTATATATTATTATCTATGTTATATATCTATATTATATATTACATATATATCTGTGTTATATATTAATATAATTATATATTATATTATATATTATATATAGTACTTCATAATAATATTAATAATTATATAATTCACATTTATATATCCAAGGGCTCATAAACCTTTCTGTAAAGAACTACACAGGATTTTGTCACATATTTTCTTTGCTTTGTTTTGTTTGTTTTATAATGCTGTAAACATAAAAAAATTTTTGTTGAGGGATGCCCAAAATCAAGTCAAGTATTTAACACATGGGTAATAGTTTCAAGAGCATAATTAATGCTAATGAAAACAAATCTAATTTTTTATTGGAAATTTGCTGCTATTTTTATAATAGCTTCTTAATGTATGAAAAATATATTACGTAGCACATTATAAATGATGTAATAATTACTGTTTCTTCTCTTTTTAGAAATGTTTTGATTTAGGGTGGGTAGCACACAGTGCAACATACAGGTAATGTAATAGCCCAGGGGTGTTAAACTCATTTTCATTGGGGGTCACATCAGCCTTGCGGTTGCCTTCAAAGGGCCGAATGTAATTTTAAGACTGTATAAATGTAGCTACTCCTTAACAGTTAAGCGAGAGCTCAGCGCAGCCACAAGGTAGAAACAAGGTGCCGGGCCAGATAAAACAAGGTGGAGGGCCAGATAAAACAAGGTGGAGGGCCGGATTCGGCCCAGGGGTCTTGTTTTTGCCACCTGTGTATTAGAGAATTGTATACTTTAAACCTGTGTAATTTGTTAGCCAAAGTCATCCCAAGAAATTCAATTTAAAAATATCATCATTATTAATTGTTAGATGCACTGAACTAATGAAAAAATCATTTTGAGAATATTTTAGTCTAACCTTTAAAAAATTTAGTACTTTTTATATATAAAACAACCTTTCCTGGTTCAAAAAACTCTTCAAAATTTTGACTAGTTTGTAAATAAATAAAAAATGTAAACATTAACTAGAGTTCTATCTTTATTTGTAGGAGACACAAAAGAATCATTTAATTGTTTTGTTTTCTACTTTCATATTGAATACATAGTAATTCTCAGCACTTGAAGAAGAACAGGGATGCCTGTATTAGAAATTCATTTTATCTATATTATGTGCTTTCTGAATTTAAAGATTAATGATGATGATGATACTGATAATGATGATAATAGTATCTTCTGCTGAGAATGTAAAAAGTTGGAAAGAACATGCAAAAAATGAGGTACATTTATGCATTGGAATACTACACAGCAGGAAAAAAGATGGAACTCCTACATTTTGTGACACCATGGATGGAACTGGATAATATTATGCTTAGTAAATAAGCCAGTCAGTGAAATCCAAATACCATATGTCACTTATAAGAGGAATCTAATGAACAAAAATAAATTAACAAGCAAAATAGAACCAGAGGCATGGAAATCTGGAATAGACTTACAGCAGCCAGAGGAGAGGAGGGAGGGGGATAGTGGTAGAAAGAAGGGGAAGGGCCTAGTCAAAGAACGAGTATGAGCCATGGACATGGACAACAGTGTGGGGATTGACTGGGGGAGTCGGGTTGGGCTGGGCAGAGGAGAACAAAGGGAGAAAACTGGGACAACTGTAATAGCATAACAATAATGAAAATATTGCAAATTTGCATTTATTATATTTATATAATAAAACACATGATTATTTATGTTCTGTTACAAACTAGAAATTATTAAACAAAATGAATAAAAACATAAAGAATAGACATTTTTATTTTCAAATCACAGAAACATACATATTGCTAAAAATACAACAAAAGTGTTTTTAACATTAATTAATCAGAATCTTCAATAGCTGGCTTTGCAAAACATTTGTAACAGTCATCACAGACAATATTAGTATGCTCAAGGCATAACTACTTTTCACAACACAAAAATATTTTGATAAACAGTATCTCTCAGATAAAATTTACTATTGAGTTTTGAACACTCTTATGAAACACATGTTATAACCAAACTGACAGCTTAAACATTATGACTTAAGATTAGTCAACTAGAAATGTGCAGCTAGGCATGACCTTGAACCTATGCACCTAATATAGGTAACAATATCTAAGAAAAGAGTTTGTTTGTATCTCTCAGATCAGCTGCGAAGTCTGCAGGGTTAAACTAAAAATCAGCTCTTGGAAAAACATGTTTAAACAAACGAAAAGTGAAGTCAGAGACTCATTGAAAATATACACAAAGTATATATCTGCGTATTATAAGTTACCCATGACAAAATTCACTGCCTGCGCACTAACACAAACATGCTGATATATTCAGACTCAATAGTAAAGGGTGAAAAGTAGCCTAATTTCAAGCTGAGAAAATAATTTAAATATATACTTCACTGAAGAAGATAAATGGATGATATATGACCACAGGAGCAGATGATCAACATCACTAATTATTAAGAAAATGTAGATTAAAATACTACAGATTTACTTTTACATGCTTATTAGAATTGCCAAAGTTTAAAAAAGTGAAAATAATAACTTCTGGTTAGAATGAGAAATAACTTGAATGGTCATCATTGCTGGTGGGAGTTCAAATGGTGTAACTCCTTTGGGAAACAGTTTATCAATTCATTAACAAGTGTACAAAGGGGACCTAAAAATATGGAACATACTTATAAAAATGTTTGTGTTTATTCTTACATGTTTAAACTTCAGTCACTTTCAAAGTACTCTCCATTTGATGCAATACACCTATTGAAACGTTTTTTCTACTGCTCAAAACAGTTTTTTGAAATTGTCAATTTTGATGCCTTTTAGCACTGTCATTTTTTTGTTTCACCTCTTCCACGTCAGCAAAATATTTCCCTTTGAGGACTTTTTTCATCTGGGAAAACAACCAAAAAAGTCACTCTGGGTGAGATCTGGTGTATAGGGAGGATGGGGCATGGAGGTCATGCCATTTTTGGTCAAAATCTGCTGAAGCAGTGTGGTCATGTGCCCTTGTAAATCACCCATCATGAAATGGGCAAACATGTTGAGAATAGTCTTCAGAAAAATTCACTGAGGTCAAACAAAGGTGCAGTTTCTCGCAACAACACCAGCTGTTACACTGATACAGGTTGATTCTTAGAACACTCACCTAAGAAGTGGGGGAAGCCTGTATTATAAGGCACCTGCCCTCTAGAAAATAATTCCAGTTTTGGGGGGGTCTCCACTTCTACAGGTACTTTCCCTATGCTCCAGCAAACTCACTCCTGAGTATTAATCAAACATGCATGAATATTGTCCATACATTATTCTTCTTGAACATTGAGAACCGTTTTATTCATAAATAAATTTTGATTTACTCAAGGTTCATCCATCTCATTAACACATTTTCAAATAACAAATATAGCATCACATAAGCATGATATTTTTAGCAGCTTAGTCTTAAAAATAGTTTTGATCTGTCAAATTCCTGAAAGTAGCAGATATGCATCACTAAAACCATCAGAATCCTTTACTTCATTATGTAGATGTGAAATATGAACAATGATAAATATAACTTAGGTGATATAACATACTTTTTTAATTGGAAAATAAACATTTAACTAAAATATTCATTTATAATATAACATATCTTTATGTGAAAATCTAGTTCTAAAAATAAATATCACTGTAGAATTATACCAACTACACAAGGGTATTCCCAGTTTATGACCATTATTAAGTCAGGGAGTGGGATGTGAAAAGTAGAGAAAGATTATTAGTTTATGTGGAGATGTTAGGATTTTTTGTTGTTTACAAAAGCAAAGCAGAGGATTAAGTCATATTAGTTTCCAGGGTTTGTTTCCTTAGGAGGATGGGATTGTATGTGTTATCTAGGTGTACTCAGAAGTGTTGAAGCTTCTACATAAAGTAATGGATTACATAAGTAATCTTTCTGCCAGTGAAAGGATAATCAGCTTCCACCCTCTTGCAAGAACAAAAACCCAGAATTCTGGAGGAAGCAAAGCAGGCAGGTGCTGTTCTCTTCTAACCCTGTGACTTCCACAGCATAAGTTCTTCGACAGAAATTGGGGAATACGCTGGCATTTCTGAGAAATTTCTTTCAGAGTAAGATGTAATATCCTACATTTACCGACACCTATTTCCTTAAGTATGCAACAACAATAAACCTGCAAAGCACATACTGTTAACAGACTATTTTTTAATTACTCATAAAAAAATACTACAACAGCATGGGAAACAACCTATGTGTTCACCTTTTTTTATATAAAAATTTATTGCTTTAATGTCACTAACATAGATATTAGTATTTTCTTATTTGATCATTCAACTTGTTCACTTTAATAAAGGCACTCATAAATTATTATTCTTTGCTGGGCATTTTTTTCATAAAATTAAAAGTAAACAGCTTCGTCAAAACCTGAAAGAGTTCTAATATAAAGTTTTAGAGAGATTTATTACACTGTACAGAGGAAAATAAAGATATCAGAATGTTTAAAAAAATATTCTCCCCCATTAAGGGGAAAAACAATGGTGTCAATAACTCATAGCCACTTTCTTATTACACATCTGCATGTTCACATAAGTCATGTCAAGGTGTAATTGTTACATCTTGTGTTGAAACTCAATGAGTCGGTCTTCACCTGCTGGTTGGTGTGTGGAAGGGAAGACATTTTCAACTATTCAGAGTCCATTGGTGTCAAATAAAGTAGATTAAATTGGTCATAAATGGTCCATCTCCTCCTTGTATCCCATATACCAGCAGTCCTTAATTTGGAGGGCAGTAGAGGCTGGTTTTGTGGAAGACAATTTTTCAGTGGACCGAGGATGGGGGAATGGCTTTATAACCTGCCACCAGACGCAGCTTAATTTTCACTTGCCATTCACTGATAGAATTTGGATATGAGTCAGCAAACAATTGGTTTATTATAGTCTCTGTGAAGTTAAATGTCTCTCCTTATGATAATCTGTATTTGTAGTCGCTCCCCAGCACTAGCATCGCTGCCTCAGCTCCACCTCAGATCATAGGCATTAGATTCTCATAAGGAGCAGGCAACCTAAATCCCTTGCATGCACAATTCACAGTAGGGTTTGTGCTCTTATGAAATTCTAATACTGCTGCTGATCTGACAAGAGGCAGAGCTCAGGCAGTTATGCAAGTGATGGAAAGCAGCTGTAAATACAGGTAAAGCTTTGCTCCCTCTCCCGCCACTCACCTCCTGTTGTGCAACCCAGTTCCTAACAGGCCATGGTCTGGTACTAGTTTGTGGCCAGGGTTTGGGGACACCTGCCATATACCATTACATTGGCTAACATGTATGAAATATCCAGTTGACTGAAATGAATTTTAGTTACAATGGCAAGACACAAATAATTATTGGCATTTTGAAGATTATTTCATGTTAGTAAACTGGAAAGAGGAAAATCTGATACCTAGTGGGGCAATTTATGAGATCACTGAAACACAGTCTAATCTCAATAAAGCCTTTTCTACATCATATAACTCTGTGAGGTCTGAGCAATTTTCTACAACAAATTGTTTCCCATGAATACTTGACTTACATATTGTTTCACTAATTCTCATTAACAATCCAGTGATGCAAATAAAGCATACACTGGTTCATGTTTTATAGATGTGCACACCATACAATATAAAGCCAATATCAGAAATGTACATCCTTACACAGAATTGGAATTAAATTTCATGAAAGACTGTTGTTCTAATTTTCATTACTTTTTTCCAAACTGTGCTAAAGTGCTAAATAGAATATTAAATTTTCTAAGTCTTTATAATGAAGTTGTTTGTGTTATATTAATACCACTGCAGTAATTTTTAAAACATTGTTATTATGCAAAATACAATAAATGATATTGTCAAAATGACTTTGAATGCAAAATTTAATAAACTGGATTATAAGTAACTTGTAAATATAATACAATTACATATTGACTCCCAAATTCATTTTTGCTAAACTTTAATATATGAGTATGATGACAGTATACTCTAAAAATAAATATTTATCATATCTGTATGTACTTGCAGGTACACATTAATGTAAGTCAATTAATATTTATTTAACAGGTAGAGCATTTTTATAGATAGATCCATAGATAGATTAGGTAGGTAGATAGATGGATAGATGATAGATTAGATAAATAGATAAATATTGAGTTCCCTTTAAAAATGTAAAGTGAACACCTTACAGAGAACCCCACCCCAGCATGTCCTAGCCCCGATAAGTAGAGTTGGGGGAGTGAAGACTCTGGATGGGAAGTGAAAGGTCAATGTGGAGTATTTAGGCAGAAAACTCAAAAGTAGTCTGAGACATTTCCAACTGCTTTTACAAATTTTCCTTGACTTTATTTCTTGTGGAAAAATTAATAATTTCCCATGTTACTCAGGTAACATGCTCAGATGTAGCTCTGAACTGAAAGCTAATATATCTGCTGAGAGACAACAATTTAAATTAAGCACTCACACAAGACCATGACACTCTTGCGGCTCTGCTGTGATAAAAGAAGTCTAGTTGGGAGCAGTTCAGTCAAGAAGGGCAGTAACCATCAAGTTTTCTTAGGTCAAGATCACATCATCCTTGAGTGCCAGCAAACTGTACTATATTTATAGTAGGCAAACTGCAACTCCGTGGCTGATGGAAGGGCAAAGAATACGGCACCATAACCGGTAATCAGACCACCATCTATTGCCAAAGCACTCCTCAGGGACCAATGAGTGAGTTCCCACTACCTGCACACAAGATTCATTTGTTAAGTTTATAATATGTTTCTTCTTAGATGATAAAAAGAGAGACCGAGGTGGGGCTGGGGAAGGGAAATTGAAAGTGAGAAAGAGAGAAAGACAGAAACTCAATGACTTAAATAGTCACTATAAATTTAAGCCCAAGAAAATTCAAAAATGTTAAAGTTATTTTTATTACAATGTTAAATGAGCCAAAAGTATAGGTTGTTTATACATATAAATACATTTAAAGAAAAATTGAATGTTTAAATGGAAAAAATCATTTATAGATCATCCTTTAGAAATAGAACACTTGTAAAAATATTTCAAAATTTCTCAAAGAATATTTGAAAGGTAATTATATTTTTTATAGAAACAATACATCATAAAAGAGATCTTTGGTTACTTAGACAAACATATGAAAAAATAAAATAGCATTTACATATTGTCTATTCACTTAGCTAAACATTTAAAATAGATTTATTTTGGAAAAGCTCAAAATAACAGGTGAGTCACAGACACTATTGTTAAATAATCATCAAGCAACCAATTAGAGATAATTACAATTACAATATTATTCTCATTCCTTAGTTTTATAAAGTTGGAATATAAGTAGTATGAATATTACCCTTTAAAAATCACTTTGTTCTTTGATGGATATAGATATTTCTATAAGTTTCAAACTAAATAGTTTAATTATATTTTTCAGACTTCAGTGTGTATCTAGTTTGTCTATATTTCTTTTTGACCATTTTTTTCTAATTATCCATCATTTCTTTTTCCCAAAGATAGGGTTGTGTGTTTGTAGACCAGCGTGTTGTCCAAATTTTTAATAAAATTCCATTATGAAATCCAGTGTACTCAAAAAATATTTGTGAATGTTTAATAAAAAATCTCATTGTTTTCAATTCTTATGAAGTTTTGTGTTTTTTTGCTTGTTTCTGTTTCAGAGCATCTAAGTCTTTTTGATGATATCTTGCTATCTTATTAGTAACTAACATTTGGTTGCCACTTTACTTATTTTCCTAAGGCTTTATTTATATGATACATAATTATAAATGTATATTAGGTTCATTTTTAAATATCTTCTTCTAATTAAAAAATGAATTAACACTAAGCATGATCTAGGAGCTCTCTTCTTCTCTCTCTATAAAATATATGATATATGAATATATCACATTTACTACATTTAAAAAATGTATTGTTGTTCAATTACAGATGTCTTCCTTTTTCCTCCATTACTCTCCCCTGGCCTGCCCACCCCCTCTCCCATATCCAATCCCCCCACATTTTCCTTGTCCATGGGTCATTTATACATGTTCCTTGACTTGACTCATAGACATACATAATTATTTCTTTAAATATGAAGTAATTGTTCTCTCAGAGACCACATTGTCCCAAGTGGATCTATGATTTTTAATTTAGAACCTATATCATTAATTTTTCTGTAGATTCTGCTCATATATAAATGTTGGTGATATTATTCAGTCTTAGAAGGTCTTATGTATTTTTTGAAACTTTAAAGGTGTTTTAGTAGTACAAAATGTTTAGGGGTGACAGCTGGAAGGTTTGAAAGATGACTATTTAAGACCCTGCTGTGACCTCTCACTACTTGAGTCCTGTTGAGATGTTAAAAAGTAAATGGAAATAAAATAAAATTAGTATAAGCACTGAAAAGAGAAACATGAGCAACATCAGCATGGAAAGTTTAAGGGCTTGCTGGGATGTACAAAGCAGATAAATTTAAGTTAAGGAAATTTTTCTTACGTAACAAATGCAAAAAAAAATTTAATCTGACAAATATTTTATTCTGAGAAATCAACAGAAATCCTCTAAATTTACAGCAGCATGGGATCCTAGAAGAATGGACCTTGAAGTTACTGGGGAGCAAATAAAATAATTTTGAGTATCCTAGAGGTACTTTATGCATAGCTGTCATAATAAGCCTTGACTTCCTTCTGGAAGAGTATAAATTAAATCACAAAGCGTGCCACAAATGATTCCTAAGGAGAGTGTTAGAACAAAGAGATGCAGTCTCCTTTCTAACATTTTGCTGCCAAAATTATAGGAAAAAGATAACTTTTCAACAATTTTATATATCTCTAAAATATATTTAATTGCTCAACATCTCTCCTATATCCCATATTTAAGAATATAATTTGTTCCTTTTTTCAGCACACAAGAGACAGCAATTGAGGGAGAGAAAAATCAGTCACATATGATCCAGGGAACTGTGGTGTCCGCCCTGCCTGGTTTCAGGAGCCCTAACCCCCCGTGGCTAAGGCTGAGTGAGAAACCTCCCAGAACTGGAAGGCCTAAGGAGATAAAACTTATTTCCCTGAACATGGGCACTGCCTGCTCTGCTATTCCCTTCAGCTTGATTGGATAGTCAATGACAGGCAACCATTCTCTAGAAAGAATGAACCTAAGCCAGACACGATCACGTGGGAATAAGC
>CM052541.1:120168785-120210274 GCA_028533065.1 Trachops cirrhosus | reverse complement strand
ACTCAGGGGGCTGTGGAAGTGAGGGAGTGAGCGACATCACCCCTGCCCCCTCGGCTTTGGAAATAGCCTGAGTCCTAGTTCTGGATGTGAGAAATCCAAGTCTCCTGGCTGCCTTTGTCTCCTCCGACTCAGGGCCTGCCTCAGGGCCTGCAGAAATAGCAGGGGCGGTGAGGCTCAGACTAGAGTTGGTGGACACCTGGGGTGAATTGGACCTGGGGCATAAGATATGTAAAATCCTGTGAGACCTGCTTGCTAGGATGCTCTTGGATGTGTAGGCTCTGGCAGGAAACTAGATTAATCATATACCTGTTAGGTGATACCAGCCCCAAAACCCAGCGTGAGACTTTTGAACCCTATGTAAATTATCTATCTGTTTTGATCTTTTCTGCTAGACAAGGAATCCACATTCTGTATCTGTTCACCTACCAAATACCACCTAATAAAAGCCTATTGAGGCGGCGGCTCGGGGCGCTCTCCTTTGAGAGAGTGGCCAGGCCACTCGGAGGCACCCTCCCCTTGAGAGGGTAGCCATGCCATCCCTATTCCTCCACAGGACTCGGTAGCCCGTGTGTATGTTTTTCTCGCCACTCGCGAGCCATCTACAATGTCTGCGGTCACCGCGGGACGGTGACTGCAACAGGGAACAGCACTGACCATTATCTTCAGTGAGTAGGTAAGAAGATTAAGCAATCCAAAGATGGCAAAAAAAAAAAAAGCAACTTAGTTTTTCTTTCCAAAAGGTCTTGACCAAATTCTAAGTTCAAATATTTCTCCATTCTTGAGGGGAAATCATGTTTGCTTATTTGAGTTTTACTGGGAATATGGCATTCTCAGGACTCCATATTTCCTCTGAAAAAAATTTAAAAAAAGCATTTCAATCAGTAATCAGAAAGAAATATATTTAAAAATGAGATTGAGGGTACATGAAAAAATCAATTGATTTTGAAAGACAGTCATTTATTTTGGGTGTTATGCACATTCGCAATTAGTGACTGTGGTTGCCATTCATGTGTCTTTGAGCTTGAGTATGCCTGTTTCATTTAGTAGTTTCAGATAAAAGAAAATCACTTTTTTTCACAAGTTAGAAACCCACAGTTTCTTAAAATTACATATGTAATCCTCTTAGAAATAATGCATATTTTCTTTACAGGGAATTTCTGTAGGTGATGATGAGGGTGGAGTTTACTGGAAACAATTGTAATGTTCAAAATCTGAAAATTCCGTCAAGGCTGAAGGAGAAAGATTTTCATTTTAACATGCTGTTACACTGATATACTGTTGAAAACTGCTGGTGGAAGTTTATGTATTTGAAATACATGACTGTTCTGAACTCTGTAGAGTTTATAGGGATTCAAACAACTACAAGAAATATGAGATCTTATTTTCCCTATAACTTCATCAATTGGTTAATATTTTATAAAACCTTTGCCAATCATATAGGGAAGACACTGTCATTACAAATTTACATATTTTTATAACACCTTTATTAGAGTATGATTGATGTTACGCAAGCTGCATATAATTTTACAAGTTTTTAAAGAAAGCATGTATATTAATAACTATTAATATCTATCTACCTACATATCATCATATCTATCACCTATCCATCCAGTGAAAACCATCAACACAATCAAAACAGTGGATATTATTACCTCTAAAAGTTTTCTTATGTCCTTTTGTACTCCCTCTTTCCTTTTTCTCCACTCACTTAATGCCCATCCATACATTCTCTCCACAGGCAGCCACAGATATGAGTTCTATTACTATACATTAGTTTGCATTTTTCTAGAATTGTATATAGATGAAAATATTCAATGTGCACTTTTTTTATTTTTACTAAGTATAATTAGGTTGAGACTCATCCATGTTTTTGTGTGTATCAACTGTTTTGTTTTTAATTTTATTGCTGAGTTGTGTTTCATTATATGGATTTACCATGTGTTATTCAATCATCAGTTAATAAACATTTGTGTTATTTTTCAATTTATACTTATTAAAAATAAAGCTGCAATGAATATTTGAGTCTATATAAAATGTATAAGCATTTGCTTTCATATCTTAAAATGGAATGAATTGGACATATATGAGAGGATACCCAAAACAACTGGAATTTATATGTAAAAATTATGTATTTTTATATGTTTAAACTTCAGTCAACTTCAAAGTACTCTCCATTTGATGCAAAAGAGCTATTGAGACATTTTTTCCACTGCTCAAAACAGTGTTTGAAGTTGTTGATTTTGATGCTTTTTAGTGCTTCTGCTGATTTTGTTTCACCTCTTCCACATTGGCAAAAGGTTTCCCTTTGAGAAATTTTTTTCATCTGGGAAAACAAAGAAAAAAAGAGGTATCTTGGGGAGGAATGGGATGAATAAGAAGAAAGGAGGGGGGACATCCCATTTTTGGTCAAAATTTGCTGAACACTAACATGGTGTAGGTAGGTGCACAGATAAATCACCCATCATAAAAGAGACAAACACATTGAAAAGACTTCAGAAAATTCACTGAAGCTGAATGTAGCCTCTCACAACAATGCCAGCTGATGCACTGATACGGATGGGTTCCTAGAGCACTCACCTTGTGATGTAAGCCTGTACTACAAATGGTCTGCCATCCAGAAGATAATTCTGGGTTTTTCTGAGTCCCCCATCCTATTAGAGCTATGTATTTAACTTTCTAGAAAACTGCTAAACTGACTTTCAAAGATGTACAATTTTATATTCACAGAAGCAATATATGAGTAATCCAGTTGCTCCACTTAATTGTCAACATTTAATATAGTTATTCTAATGTATGTATCATTATGTCTTGTGGTTTTAATTGGTATTCCATAATGATCAATGATGCTGAATCTTTCCTCTGCTTACTTGGCATCTTCTTTGGTGAAGTATCTGTGCAAATCTTACATGCCTCTTTAATTGAGTTGTTCAATTTTCTATTATTTAATTTAGAGAATTATTTATATACTCTAATTTTGAGAATTATTTATATTATTTATAATTAAGTATTAAAGTAATTTGTAAAATTACTTTATCATGTATATCAAATGTTCTGTCCTAGTAATAAGCATCTTTTTACTCCCTTTACAGTGTATTTTAGGAGCAAAAGTTCTTAACTTTAAAAAATCAAATTTAATTTTTTAATATATTGTAGATCCTGCTTTTGATTTTAATTTGAATAAATGTATAGCTAACAAAAATTTTGAAAAATATTTAATTTTAAATTTTTTCTACATGTTTATAGTTTTAGGTTAGGTATTTAAGTCTATAATTCATTTTGGATAATTATTGTATATGATGCACACATAGATGAAGTTTTTTTATTTTTCTTTCTTTATATGGGTTTACAATTATTCTAGTACCATTTTGTGGAAAAGACTACTTATTCTTCCTCCACTGAAATGTTTTCACATAGCTATAAAAAATCAGTTATCTATATATGTGGAGATCTATTTCTAGATAATTTGTTCTTTCCACTGTTATGTTTATCTATTTTATGTAAATGCCATACACTTTCCTGATTGCTATTGTTTTATAATATCATGATGTCAATGTATCTTCAACTTCATCTTTTTAAAATTATTTTAGTTAACTCCTTTGTATTTCCCATTAATTCCTACAGTTAACTTATAAAGTTATCCAAAAAGTTTGCTAAACCTTAATTACAGTTCCTTTGGATCTACATATCAGTTTGTGGAGAACTGATATTTAAACACATTGAGTCTTCTGATTCATGTTCTTAAATTTCAGAAATGCCTTGGAGTTTATAGTTTATTGTTCTTGGATATATTTAGTGAAATTTATTCCTAAGTATTTAATATTTTTATGATGTTTTAAGTGGTATTTATTTTTGTTTCAATATTTATCATATTTTTTCATTAACATTTAATATCCTTATATCCCTCCCTCAGAAATCACCACAGTATTACCCGTGTCAAGGAAGCCTTTTTATCTTTTGCTCAGTCTCTCCACCCTTTAACCTACCCTTTCAGCTGTCATCCTGCTCTCTAACTATGAGTCTGTCTCCCATTTTTCTTGTTATTTGAGTTTGTTCATTAGATTGCACATTTGAGTGAAATCATATGGTATTTCTTTTTTTTTTTTTTTTTTTGTATTTCTTTCTCTGACTGGCTTATTTCACTTCACATAATGTTCACCAGGTCCATCCATACTGTCGAAACAAGTAAAATTTTCTTCTTTTTTACAGTCAAATAGTAATCCATTGTGTAAATGTTCTGTAGTTATTTTATCAACTCATCAACTGATGGACACTTGAGCTGCTTCCATATCTTGGCAATTGTAAATAACACTGCAATGAACATAGGGATACTTATATTCATTCAAATTAGTGTTTTGGGTTCCTATGGATATATTCAGAGAAGTGGAATTGCTGGGTCAAAAGACAGATCCATTTTTAATTTTTTGAGGTATCTCCATACTGCTTTCCACAGTAGCTGCACCAGATTGCAGTCCCACCTACAGTACAGAAGGGTTCCCCTTTCTCCACATCCTCACCAGCACTTGTTGTTTGTTGATTTATTGATGATAGCCATTCTGACAGGGGTCAGTTGATATCTCATTGTGGTTTTAATTTGCATTTCTCTGATGAATAGTGACATTGAGGATCTTTTCTTTTTTTTTTAAAGATTTTATTTATTTATCTTTAGAGGGGAAGGGAAGGAGAGAGGGAGAGAAATGTCAATGTATGGTTGCCTCTTGTGGGTCCCCTGCTGGGAACTGGCCCACAACCCAGGCATGTGCCCTGACTGGGAATCGAACCGTGGTCTCTTGGTTCCCAGGCCCGCGCTCAATCCACTGAGCTACACCAGCCAGGCGAGGATCTTTTCATATGTCTGTTGGCAATCTGTATCGCTGGGTACCTGTTCAGGTCCTATTCAGGACAATTTTTAATGGGGTTGTTTGTTTATTTTTTTTGGTGTCAAATTTATAAATTCTTTATAAATTTTCCATATTAATCCTTTATCAGATGTATCAGCAAATATATTATCTCATTCTGTGAGTTGTCTGTTTATTTTGTGGATGGTTTCCTTTGCTGTGCAAAAACATTTAAATTTGATATAGTCACATTTGTTTATTTATTTTTTATTTGTTACCCATGCCAGGGGAGATATAATCAATAAAATATTGCTATGGGACGTGTCTGAGATTTTGTTGCTTATGTTTTCTTCTATGATTTTTTATGGTTTCAGGTCTAACATTTAATCTTCGATCATTTTGAATTTATTATCATGTGTGTTATAGAAAAGGTGGTCTGGTTTCTTTCTTCTGCATGTATCTGTTCAATTTTCCCAACACCATATATTGAATAAATTATCTTAAATTTGTGCTTGCTTCCTCTGTTGAATATAGATTGACTATAAAGGCATGGGGTTTTTCTGGTCTCTCTATTCTGTTCCATTGATCCATGTGTTTGTTTTTGTGCCAGTACCATGCTGTTTTGATTACTATGGGCTTACAGCATAGTATGATATTAAGTAGCATGATGCCTCCAACATTTTTCTTCTTTCTCAGGATTACTGTTGCTGTGCAGCGCCTTCTGTGCTTCATACTCAATGGGGCAAAACTATAAGAATTCCCCTTAAGATTGGGACCAAGACAAAGATGTCTGCTTTCACCTCTCTTATTCAACATAGTACTGGGTGTGCTAGACAGGACAAGCAGACAAGAAGAAATAAAAGGTAATCAAATTGAAAAGGAAGAAGTAAAACTGCGATTATTTGTAGGTGATATGATACTGTGCATAGAGAACCCCAAAGATTTCACCAAGAAATTACTAGAACTTATAAATCAATTCAGCAAAGTAGCAGGATACAAAAGTAATATCCTGAATCTAGTTGCATTTTTATATTCCCATTCGCATTGCTATAAAAAGAATAAAATACCTAGGAATAAACCTAACCAAGGATGTAAAAGACCTGTATTCAGAAAATTATAAGACACTGAAAAAAAAAATTGAAACAACACAGCTAAGTAGAAGCACATACCATATTCATGGATAGAAAGAATTAACGTTATTAAAATGTCCATAGTACCTTGCAAAAATCTGTAGATTCAATGCAATTCCTATCAAGAGTCCAATGACATATTTCACAGAACTAGAATAAATATTTCAAAACTTCATAAGTGGACATTTTTTTAATGTATATCTCCAGTTGTTAATTATTACTAATGATGTCCAGAAATAAAGTTGAAATAAATATTAACTTTTACTTTATCCCTTTTTCAATAAACCAATACTTTTACAAATTCCTTAGCTTTTTTTTTGTTTTATAGTCATTAAATCTCTACTTTTCTTTTTATAATTTTTTAGTTTTCTTTTCATGATTTTGATTTATACAGTTTTTCAACAATTTTTATTTTTATTTACTAATATAAATCAGTACAAGTATTTATTGTATGAAATTTCCTTTGATCACTAAATTGGCTAGACCTTAAAGGAAATCATATATAGTATATTCATGTAATTTTATTTATGAAATATTCTATACTATCTTTGACATTTAAAAAATGTTCTATTTAACTTCAATTTTTTCTTAAGTTTTATTTCTAGCTTACTATTTTGTAGAATTTTATTTTAGCTATAGTATTTTAATTTGGAAAATGTAGAATTATATCTAATTTTAGAATATATGAGTTTTCATGACATAACATGCTTTAACTTTTTTAATGGTTCCATAGATATTTGTAATGTTTGTACTATTTGTTTTAATGACATAATATTCAATAAGTATCTAAGTTATATTATTGATTGCTTTTTTTCTTAATAATATTGACCAGTATTTGAAATGAGCTAATGGGTTTATTTTAATTTTTCTTTGAAATAGCTCTATTTCTTTATGAATTCTGAAAACCGTGTCATTCTGTTCACAATGAATCATCACTACATGTTAATTGTTGATGCCAACTTTTACTATTTTAAAGTTCTATTTCTCTTATATAAAGACATAGAGTTTTTAATAAAAAACCATGTAAGAAGAAGATAAAAACAATAATCTCTTTGCATTCCTGCTTTAAAATTTGAATTGATAAGCTCAATCAGGGAAGATGAATTCCTTTAGTTAGTAAGCCTGGGCTTCTTCTTAAAGATGATAATTTACTGAACATTGTACCTGTGGGATATGGAAAGTTAAAGAGAGCAATTAGGGAAGGATTAAAAAACTGTAGTGTGAGCAATGAGTTTTAGAAAATGAGAGTCAATAGAAACAGTTAGGTTTGACTGTCATGGGGACTCAATCATTTTCTGTAGACTTGAGCTAACAGAACTGATTGGCCAACAAGGTTCCTAAAAATCAAAATGTATTTGTGTTCTAACAGTCACCCTGCACAGAGCCGCCCTGCATCCAGCTAACTCAGGATTTACAAGCTAAAAGTTGTTCAAACTGGCAAATTATTTTGCTTTTTTCAATGATGAGGCAGCTGCTGCTGTAAGTAGTACCCTTGTAGTTATCTACTGTCCTCACAGGGCCTGTTCCCCTCACCTTTGGGAATAGATCTTCCATGAGCTACATTATTTTTTTTCTCTTTAACACTTAATCTGAATTCATCCTCCTACAGCAAGGACCTAAGCTTGTGTTTATCATCTGCTTTTCATGGACCCTACATAACGCTCAGTCTGTGCCTCAGCATTTGGCTAACAACAGCAGATAAGCAGCCAAAAGGTAAGCTTTAGTTTCCCCCAAAATTATAAACAGAAATGCCTTATGTAAATATTTAAAACTAAACTATCGCCAAGAAGAAATGTATTGAGAGAGTTGGTTGTAACTTCTTGAACTGAATTTTTAAGTCAAAGAGCGGATCATTTATTGATAAAGTCAATTTGAAAAATAAAAAAATCAGTAAAGACAAATGAAGGATGGAATTTAAAAAACTGTTCTGTCACAGGCTCTCTTTTGCCATTAAATATCAAGAGGGAAACCAAAATCAGTGCTGTTTTTTTCCACATATAATACATTTAATGTCATTTCTATGTGATTAGAATGGATAGTCGATATTAGATACATATCAGCATTCGAAAAACATCAGTATCTTACATGTGTTCTGATCATCACTGAAAGCAATGCCCTATCAGAAACACCTTTGAAAGGTTTACAAGAGTAACAAGTTATTTGTTTTGCATTCTAATATTGTTATGACTATGTATAAAGCTACAATATTTCTAATATGTGTCTGCTTATATCCCAGCCCCCCACTTTGTGCTTATTCTGTAATTTTAAAGTTATTTTGACAACATTCTTGGAAGTTTAATTTCCTTATACATTGTCACAAAATATTGGGATTTCCAAATACAAATCCACTTATTTCTTGGTATGCCACATAATATTTATTACTGTTTCATATGTGATTTTGATTTAAATTTAATCTTGCAATAATTGATACAACCAGAAAAATATGCAATAACATTATTGTGATCATTATACTTAGCATTTATTGGCTACTTAAGAGTATCCAGATTTCAAATAATAAATACAGACAGATCAATTCTCTTCTAAAGTCCCCCTTTTAAATAATACACAATTTTAATGAATTAAGATAATCGTGACATCTACTAACAAGTTATTGATTCCTTTGATTATTTATGACTTTATATTATTCAAAACACTTTATTAATATACAAAATACTTCCTGTGGCACAGGCCAAGACTCTACAGTTAAAATTACAATGAAGCTATTGGACTGAATGACACCTGAAAGAGATGTCAATTGCCTTCTTTCATCAAAAGATATAATTGATCTATTTCAAAAATTGATGATTTTTTACTATTTCTGACCTGCAAAATGGCAATTTTATAGGGTTCAAATGTATAACTTTATGAGCACATTTGCACAGACTGCGCTGAGTTACGGGAGCTGGCTCCTGCGTGTTGGTGGGTTCAGATGTGTCAGAGTGGGTGTCAATTACAGGGACTCCCACCCAGATCCTGGCAGCCCCAAACAATACAAAGCAAGTCAGAGCTGTAACTTAACAGACTTATCTGGAGTGGAGAGATTCCTTGCTTATTGTCTGACTGTTCCAAGTAGTAAATTGACTATTTTCATCTAAACAATGAAAACAACTCAAAGCGAAAACAACTCAAAATGTTCTGCACTGACTTCTTATTGTTCCTCTAGGTTTTATTCCAAAATAGTGACAAAGGATTTGTGTCTAGATGGAGGGAGAAATAAAAGAACATTCATTCTACCAAAACAAAAGTCAAGCTCCTCAAGTGAACTAAACATTTTCTCTCAGAACAATCTTAAACAATTTTTCTCCTGTGTCTTAAGATACATTAAGCACTAAACATATTGACTAATATTGTACTTATTTTAATACCCAAGTATTAGAAGCTACATATTTTTATTAAGGATTCCATTTATTGTAAAATTTATTTTATGCATGTTGAACTTCAACGCTCTTTTTCAGACATGGTTTTATTCTTTAAAGTATTTTGTAAGCTTCCTACATTTACATTAGAGCAGGTATTACCAGAATATTGTACCAAATGTACTATTCCTAGAGTTACAAAATTGATCTCCAAAATTTTGTACTTCAGCGTTGTCTGGTATGGCTCAGTGGATTGAGCACTAGCCTAAAAAACAGAGGGTTGCAGTTCGATGACCAGTCAGGGAACATGCCTAGGTTGCAGGTAAGGTCCCCAGTAGGGGGCGTGTGAGAAGCAACTATGCATTGATGTTTCTCTCCCTCTTTCTCCTTCTCTTACCCCTTGCTCTAAAAATAAATAAATGAAATATTAAAAACAAAAAAGCTTTGTACTTCATACAGGTGTCTTTTATTTATTTGTTTATTTATTATTTTTCCCATTACCAGTTATGCCCCTTATCCTTGCCCCTCACCAGAATCACCACACTGTTGTCCATGTTTATGATTCCTTTTTCCTTTTGCTCGATCACTCAAGCCTCTAACCCACCCCCGACTGGTAGCTGCCATCCTGCTCTCTGTCTGTGAGTCACACAGGTGTCTTTTAAATATGTGCTTATCATGGATAGTTTCAGCAAAATTTCTTATCAACTTAAAACACAGAGCCATTCATTATAGTCATGGGGCCATAAGAATAAACTAAATTGAATTAAATCCAGAATTCTGTGTTATATGGCTACCTTCCTCTTTTGAATTATTCATTAGACTTTTAACACTGAGTGGGTAGACAAATATCATTAAAAACATGTTTGTATAGCCAATTATCAAGTTGTAGTCACCTCACACATATGGAATTGATAATCCATCTGGAATTTCTTTTGATATTCAGACTGATATCACCAAATATGCACCAACAGTATATAAAATGTTTTATTGTTCACATAAACAGGACTTTGTGGAAAGGACAGTCTCCCAACAGGTTCAAAAAATGGCTTGAATGAACAGAAAACATGTATAAAAATAAAAATAAATAGAGCCACTTTAAAGTGGAGTCAGAGCTGCCATCCCAAAGGAACTACCTTGTTGGTCTTATTCTTTAAACCTTTGGGATGTTAAAATGGGACAAAAATTACCCTTTGGACTGGGTCTAAAGCAACATAGTATCCCAATGAATTGTTTACAATGATAATAAAAAAAGCAGATACTATGTCTACCAGACTAAGGACTGCTGTACTGAAAATTAAAAACATTTATTAGAATTAGTGTGACTGTGTTAACTTACCTGTATCTATAAAAATAACATCCTTCTACCTATGTCATTGTTTCTCATCCCTTTCTCATAATTACCCCTTGCCTTCACCTCAATGTCCTTGTTTCAATGTCCTAATCGGGACATTGTTTGGGTTTCTGCCTGAGTCAGTGCTTCCAGAATAGTTATTCTTTCGGATCTTGTTGCCTCTCACTTTGGCATTTTTTTTTTTTAGGTTTCCATATATGGAAGCTGTATCACTGTAAAAGATAACATTTTTCCTTATGGACATTCATAAAAATGTGGTATTTTTTTGCTTGTTCCCTATTACCTTTAGACTTAATATAATTTTTCCAAAAAGTTCTCTTCTATATTTTTAAGATTTTATATATTTATATTTAGAGCAGAAGGGAGGGAGACCTACAGGGAGAGATACATCGATGTGTGAGAGAAACATCTATTGGTTGCCTCTGGCCTGTAACCCAGGCATGTGCTCTGACTGGGAATTGAACTGGCAATCTTTTGGTTCACAGGCTTACACTCAATGCACTGAGACATACCTGTCAGGGCTTTCTTTCATTTTAAAATTGACCTGGAATCCCAACTTGTTTAAATAAATTCACGTGGAGAAAATTCAATATGTGCAAAATCTACAAAAACCAAAACCAAAAAATAAAATAAAGACAAATTAATTTGCATTTTATAATCTCTGAAACTATATTTTTTCATTTATTACCATGTAATAGTAAAGTGATTGATTATAAGAAAATAAATTACAGGAAAAACAAATTACAGTTTTCCGTGTATTTTTTCTAAGTATTAATCAAAATCTTTCTTATTTGCTTTAAAAAATACATGTTTCACTGTATTATCAGTTCTTTGTAATAAAATTCACTTATATATCTCCATTATATTTGATATATGAGAAATAATATCTTTATACCTAGAATCAGTAATCATCTAAATATAACTTTAAAAAATATATCTGAAGTGTGAAAAATAGTTAAGGAAAATCACTAATATATACTTTTGTTGTTAATGTAAAATTAAAATTCTTTCCTTGCTCAAAAACTTACCAATTTTCAATTCTCTTATATATTCTGCATTTCAAACATCTTTAAATTTGATTATTTATATAATTGGTTCTCTTTTATAAAATCAATTAGTTTGAATGATGTAAATTATTTAATTTAACAAGCATAGTATAGTAAAGCTTATATTGCTTGAATTTTTTCTCCTTTGAATAATAATTGTAAAATATCTTAGTAAATGTCAAATCATTAAAGCCCGTGGGATTCTTCTTTCCTTAACTAGATTTAAGACAAACAATAATATACATTACTATATTTATCTATAAATAGTAGTTAATACAATTTTTATAGTATGAAAATTAGAGGTGTTTCAGTAAAATATATTCTAGGAGATAAAGTTATCTCGCTAAATTAAGATCCTCTTTGACAATGATATATTTGCACTTTTTTACTCCTATTCAATACTTGCTTTGTCAGTAATTTTTTAATGAGATATTTTCCTGAAATTTGATTTTTCATCATTTCTGTGACATATGTGCCATATATGTTTGTGATTTTAAAACCCAATTAAAGATGAGGAATTGCGCTTGAATGTCATAGAAAAATGAAAAGACAATTTTAAGTACATTTTTTTTCAATTTGTCAGATACTTGGCTTAGTTAATGCTTGGGTAGCATATCAGGTTTACAAATGGATATTCCTTCTTTTTTTAAATCTTCACCTGGGGATGTGCTTACTGATGTTAGAGAGAGAGACAGAGAGAGACAGAGAGAGATATGAGAGAGAAACATCTGTCTTGTGCTTCCTATACACACCACGATTGGGAATCAAATAGCAACCCAGTTATATGCCCTGACTGGGAATTAAACCTGCAGCCTTTTGGTGTACAGGGCAATGCTCAAACCAACTGAGCCACCTGGCCAAGGTCATATGCATATTCTTAACACTGGCTACATCACACTTCCTTTATTAGATATTCTTACATACACTTTTAATAAAAGTCTTATATCTCATTATCTCTCCTCCTTAATTTTGGTGCAGTTTTATACCCCACCATTTAACTGAATTGATATCCTGCCTTAGTATATCAGTCTCTATTTACCTCTTTCTTGAAAAATCCTACAGCTGTTTTTATTTGTAATTCTCTTTGACATCTATAGCATTCATTCTCAAGTCCACTTTGCTCTCTCATTCTTACAAATGTTCTTCTCCCTTCATCTATTCAGTTATGTATTTTTTGTTCAGTTCCTAACTAGTATCTCTATTAGAACTTATCTACTTCAGTATTACATTATCTTCACCACCTTTCCAGACTCATTTTTGACCAACTGATTTTTATAACTGCATGCTTTTCTTAGTGATCTTGACTTTCCTCAAAATTGCAATAAATTCCTCTGCCCCATTGCCTTTTTTCTTTTAAAGTGACAACTGAGTTTATTTCTATTTATGAACTTATTTTTATTGTTATTCAATTACAGTTTTCCCTATTTCCCCCATTATTTTCCCCTACCTTACCCACCCCCACCTCCTGCATTCAATCCTCTGCCACCTTTGTCTTTGTCCTTGTGTTTCTTGATTTGACCCATCCCCTTCTTCCCTATTATCCCCCTCACCCTCCCATCTGATCACTGTCAGTTCATTTTTTATTTCCATGTCTCTGGTTATATTTTGCTCATTTGTTTGTTTTGTTGTTTAGGTTCCACTTATAGGTGAGATCATATGGTCTTTGTCTTTCACTGCCGGAGTCCAGCTCCTGCAGGTCCAGGGAATCCCTATGGAAGGAACAGCATTGGCAAGAAATGACAGGGGGCTTGGTGCTTTTAAGCGCACCAGCAGAGCATCTCTGCCTTGCTGGGTGAGTGCTTTATTTTATACTCTGGGGTAAGCATATGTGGCAATGTGGGAGCAAAAAAATTTTTGTTTTCCAGAGTACATTTACTTTGTCATTGTCCTGTAGAAAGCATTACATAACATTTGGATATAATTAGCAACACGTGTTATATAAAATACAATTGAGCAGTTAGATACTTTGCAGTTTGCAAGCCTTATCTATATTGACATCATCTCTCTACCTGAGCCTCTTCCTTCTACTTATTTTGACACCTTATTTTTTCAAGCTTAGGTGTAAGTTTTGTGATTAACGTGTAAAGCCATGAGTTGACTAGAATATGGGTACATTTGAGTCTGGGCAACTTGCCAAGTTACTGAGGATACAGGGTCTGTGGTCATAATGATTAATATCTGTCTCTCACCTCTAAATCTGCTTTGCTAGCTATAAACACCAAAAGCATTGAGATCTTGTTTATTATA
Source organism: Trachops cirrhosus (assembly GCA_028533065.1). Taxonomy (NCBI): domain Eukaryota; kingdom Metazoa; phylum Chordata; class Mammalia; order Chiroptera; family Phyllostomidae; genus Trachops; species Trachops cirrhosus. The sequence continues at coordinate 120,196,309 of CM052541.1, read as the reverse complement.
AAGGAACTGTCTCCTCCATTCTTTTCTCTTTCCCGGGAATGGAGTCCAACCCCAATGTGCCTAGGCCCTAAGTAATTGCCTGAACAAGCTATCTTTTTGAACCTGTGTATAAAAACACCAAGGAGATCCGGTTCTCTTAAGCTTCTCTAGAAAGGATAGTTCTAACCAATTTCTCTAATAACTATTTACATAAGCTCTAGTATAGGGCAGTGGGGGGTCAGTTGGTTGTGGTGTAGGGGCTCTTGTGGTCCAAGGAAATCTATATAAAACCAAACATTTAGCTTTCTTCTTTTTCCTGCCCTTTCTAGGGGATTTTGGCCTGACTAATCTATTCAGGGAAGTTCTCGTCGGGACTGGCTATTTGGTGGGCATAATTGTACTATCATGAAATAACTCCCCTTATAGGAAACTCCTGATCAAGTCTGGGGTACAAGGGGGATTTGGAGTGGTTATGTAGTCATCACTTACATTATCCCTATAATTCTCAAGAAATTCTCATTCTTACCATCTGCTCCAGTATATATAGTAATAAAAATGGTCCCAAGCACAGGCAAGGAAAAGAGAAACAACACAAGGGAGATTCAGGTGTTTTTCCCTGCTGAGTCTGCTATGCAGACGTGCGGCTCCCTCTGCGACTGTGTCATACAGCAGGGAAGGGCTGGCTTCCGTCATTTCACTACCTAGCTTATTTCACTTAGCATAATGCTCTGCAGTTCCATCCATGCTGTTAGGAAGGGAAGGAGCTCCTTCTTTCTACTACATAGTATTCCATCATGCAAATGCACCACAGTTTTTTCATCTACTCATTTACTGATGGGCACTTAAGTTGCTTCCAGCACTTGGCTACTATAAATTGTGCTGCTATGAACATTGAGGTGCATAGGTTCTTTTGGATTGGTGTTTCAGGATTCTTAGGGTATAATCCCAGCAGTGGAATAGCAGGTGAAGAGGCAGTTTCATTTTTAGTTTTCTGAGGAAATTCCATATTGTTTTCCACAGTGGCTGTACCAGTCTGCATTCCCACCAACAGTACACTAGGGTTCCCCTTTCTCTACAACCTCACCAGCACTTGTTGTTTGTTGATTTGTTTATGATGGCCATTCTGACCTGTGTGAAGTGGTATCTCATTGTGGTTTTAATTTGCATCTCTCTGATGGCTAGTGATGGGATGCCCCATTGTGTCTTATATCAAATAAATCACCACTAGAAAAGTCCATATCTCTGACTAGTTGCAGGGCACAAAAATTTAAAGAAATATTTGGAAGGTTACACTCAACATTTATACTCTAAATGAATCCAAATGCAAAATTTTAATCATCACTGTCATTTTTTCCCTGCATAAAATGAAAACAAAACAAAAACGTATGTTAGTTGAGTCTTTCAAGCCATTTCTCCACCACTGCCTTGGCTCAGGCTCTGTATTTCCTTCATTCAAAGTTTATTCCCACCTTTGTAACCACCAAAACAATATCTCTGAGCTATAGCTCTGAGCTCAACAATTCTTTATCTCTCAATTTTTTCATCTTGCATTTAAGAACTTCTTGATCCCATTTAATATTCTTTTCATACTCTTCTACTCTGTTACATGTGCCTACAGCATAGCCAAATTAAAGTTTTTGTTTGTTTGTTTGTTTTTGTCATTTTACTATATATGCCTTCACTTTTCTCACCAGGGTACCTTTATCTATAATTTCACCTTTTTTACTTATGATTTTTCAAAAATTACTAGTATTTCATAGTCTAAAATTTAGGTTCTAAATGAATTTCTTGCTCATAATATTTTTCAAGTAGAAGCAACATTTCTGATCATTTGATTTTATAATTTCTTTGCTTACCTATTTGAAAGATTTTTTGTTACATTTACAATTATTTATACATGTGAGTTCTCTTTTATTCAATTATGAATCATTGAAGGCAATTTTTATAGCAAATCCATGATTTCACCCATCATTATGTTTTGTGTGTAGAATGGTTTCAATATATATTTTTGATTGATTGATTGATTGAATATATTAAGGATAAGAAATAATTTTATTATAATTTGCATTTAGTTTTTCCTTTATCTCATTGACTGGCAGTGTGAAGTCTACAGTGTTCTCATTGAATATTTAAATAATAAAAATGCATTTTATCTGTGGGATTTGATAATAAAGACAGACTTCATTTAGATTTTTCTCATTTCACTGATAATTATATGACAACCTCAGAACTCTTATTGAGAACTAATATACTTTTGAAAAAAATAAGACTAGTAAATTGTAAGCATAAAAATAGATCTGTTAAATGATAAAAATGGCATTTGAGAAACATGGTTATAATCCTAAAGAGAATATGTTTAAATAAACAAACAAAAAAACTTTCTATTTGTATTCTTTGTTACTCCTCAGAACAATCTTCTAAATTAATTCTTAGTTACACAGAAACTCTTCAAATCATTAAATATTATAAGAAATTTATCATTAAGTAAGAATAGCCCAAAGGGCTTAAACCATTTAATCAATATAAAATTTAATATTGTTAAACTGAACTAGCTATGAGCAGAAACAAAATAAAGGTAGTCTCATGTACAAGTAGACCATTATAAAAATATAGATTTTCCTATGTACATTGTAAATAATTCTTTAAGAAAAATCAGCAAGTAAAATCTTGTATTTTGATTGTTCTAGAGCACATTTATTTAAAAAATGTTACTCATACACAATTTTATAATTTGAATTTTGGTGTTACATTTTAATAACTTGAATTAGAAAAGTGTCTTATTCATGTGGAGTTCTTCTATATACTATCATTCTAAAATTTGGTGAAGCTCAAATGAACTTTTAAGTAATATGTGCTTTGTGTTTTTTAATTGCCAATATTAACCTTATAAAGAAGTAAACAGGCATTATCAATTTTTATGTTAAAAGTGGAGCTCCCAAATAATTATTGTGATCTAAAATATTTCCTTCTTAACTTCTCAGTGTCTAAAATCTAGCTATAGAGAAATTCATCATGGTAGTACTAGTTCTTTTTGTTACATGGAGGTTACTTTGACTATTTTTTGTATGTGTATATGGAAGGGATAATCATAGAGAAGAGTTCTGAGGAAACCCCTTGTTAAACTAGAAATGCTTTCATGGAAGAGCCAGTGGCCTGTTCTGGAAGTCTAATTAGGGGCCACTGTCTACTTGCTTGGCAACTGTATTGTCATGTTTTTTCTTTCCTTCTCTCCCTTTCCATATATCTCTATGGAAATGAAAGGTCTAACCAGACCTTTGTAAAAAAGAATTGTGGATAGTAGTTTGCATTTCTCTGATGATTAGTGACATTGAGCATTTTGTCATGTCTATTGGCCATACATATGTCCTCTTTGGAGAGGTGTCTCTTCAGAAACTTTGCCCATTTATTAAATTTGGATTGTTTGCTTTTTTTTGGTGTTGAGTTTTGTAAGTCCCTTATTAATATTTAATATTAAACTCTTATTATTTGTATCAGTGAGTATGTTCTCCAATTCTGTAGGTTGTCTTTTCATTTTGTTAATGGTTGCATTTGCTGTGCAAAAACTTTTTAATTTGATGTGGTCTCATTTGTTTATTTTTTCCTTTTGTGCCCCTTTCCCTGGGTAAGTAAATCAGTAAAAACTATTACTATGAACAATGTCTGAGACTTTACTGCTTATATTTTTTTCTAAGATTTTTATGATTTCAGGTCTAACATTTAAATCTTTAATTGATTTTGAATTTATTTTTGTGTGTGACAAAGAAATGTGGTCTAGCTTTATTTTTATGCACATATCTGCCCAATTTTCCCAACACCATTTATTGAGTAAACTATCTTTAGTCCATTGTATGTGCTTGCTTCCTCTGTCAAATATTAATTGACTATAAAGGTGTGGGTTTATTTCTGGGCTGTCTACTCTGTTCCATTGATCTATGTGTCTGCTTTTATGCCAGTACCATGCTGTTTTGACTCTGATGACCTTACAATACAGATTGATATTAGGTAGTGTTATTCCTCCAATTTTGTTCTTCTTTGTCAAAATTGCTGTTGCTATGCAGGGTCTTTGTGGTTCCATATGAATTTTTAGAATATTTGCTATCATTCTGTGAAATATCTCATTGGTATCTTGATAAGAATTGTGTTGAATCTACAGATTTTCTTGGGTACTATGGACATTTTAATGACATTAATTCTTCCTATCCATGAACATGATACATGCTTCTACTTATTTGTATCTTTTTCAACTTCTTTCTTCAGCCTCTTACAATTTTCCCAGTACTGGTCTTTAACATTCTTGGCTAAATTTATCCCTAGGTATTTGATTAATTTTGAAGCAATGGTGAATGAGATTGTTTTCTTAATTTTCTTTTCTGAGAGTTCATTATTGGCATATAAAAATGCAACTGATTTATGAATATTAATTTTTATCCTGTTACTCTACTGAATTCATTTATCACTACTAGTAGTTTCCTGGTGGAATCTTTAGGGTTCCCTATGTAAAGTATCATGTCATCTGAAAATATTGACAGTTTTACTTCTTCCTTTCTATTATGGATGCTTTTTATTTATTTTTCTTGTCTCATTGCTGTGACTAAGACTTCCAGTATTATATTGAATAAAAGAGGTAAAAGGCAGACATCCTTATATTGTTCCCAATCTTAATGGGAATGCTTCCAGTTTTTGTCCATTGAGTATGATGATGGCAGAAGTGTTGTAATATATGGCCTTTATTACATTGAGATATGTTCCCTCTAGTTCCACTTTGCTGAGTTTCTATCATATATCAGTGCTAGATTTTTGTGCATCTATTGATATTATCATGTGGTGTATCATGTTTATTGATTTTCAAATATTGTACCAACCTTTCACCCCTGGAATACATAAAATCCCACTTGATTGTTCTGTGTGACTTTTTGATGTATTGCTATATTAGGCTTGCTAATATTTTGTTGAGGATTTTAGTGTTTATGTTCATCTTTCTTTGTAGTGTCTTTATCTGGTTTTGGAATTAGGATAATGTTGGCCTCATAAAATGAGATTGAAAGTCTTTTCTCCTCTTCAATTTTTTGAAATAGTTTGAGGAAGACAGGTGTTAGGTCTCAGAACATTTGGTAAAATTCACATGAGAAACAAGCTGCTCTATAATTTGGTGGTCACAAGTTTTTTGATTATTGTTTCAACTTCATTCATTGTAATCTATTTTTTCAGATTATCTGATTCTTCCTAATTTAGCTTTGGAAAATTGTATGCTTCCAGGAATTTATCCATTTCATTCAGGTTTTCCAATTTGTTGGCAAATACTCGTCTGGAATATTTTCTTATAATCCTTTGCATTCCTTTGGTGTCAGTTGTAATTTCTCCTCTTTCATTTCTGATTTTATTTATTTGGACCCACTCTTTTTCTTTCTTGATGTGTCTGGTTAAAAGTTTGTCAATCTTGTTTATCTTTTCAAAGAACCAGCCTTTGTGATCTTTTGTATTGATTTTTAGACTATATTGTATTTATTTCTGCTCTGATCTTTATTATTATCTTCCTTCTACTGACTTTGGGCTTCATTTGTTGCTGTTTTTCAAGTTCCTTTTATTGTGAAGTTAGGTTGTTTTTTGAGTTTTTTCTTGTTTCTTGAGGAAGGCCTGTAATGCTTTATATTTTCCTCTTAAGACTGCTTTCCTTGTGTCCCACAGATTTTTGGTTGTTGTATCCACATTTTCATTTTGTAAGATATCTTTTGATTTCTTCCTTGATGTTATTGTTAATCCATTCATTGTATAATAACATGTTATTGAGCTTCCATGTCTTTGAGTAATTTTCAGTTTTCTTCTTTTGATTTATTTCTAGTTTCACAGCATTATGGTGAGAGATCAACCAACAACAAGTGCTGCCAAGGATGCAGAGAAAGAGGAACACTTCTGAACTGTTGGTGGGAATGCAGACTAGTGCAGCCACTGTGGAAAGCAGTATGGAGTTAACTCAAAAAATTAAAATGGAACTGCCTTATGACTCAGTGATTCCACTTCTGGAATTGATCCAAAGAAACCTTAACAACACTAATTTAAAACAATATATGACACCTTCTGTTCACTACAGTGTCATTTACAATAGCTAAGATTTGGAAGCAGCCCAAGAGTACTTTAGTAGATGAATGGATAATACAGCTATGGTACATATACAAAACAGGATATTACTCGACTGTAAAAGAAAAATATTTACCTTTTTGGATAGTATGAATGTGCCTAGAGAACATTTTCTAAGTAAAATAAGACAGTCAGAAAAAGACAAATAGCATATGATTTTACTCATATATGAAATCTAATGAACAAACTAACAGGTAAAATAGAGACAGAGTCATAGAGAGCAGGCTGAAAGTCCTTGGGGGATTAGGGGTGGAAGATTCAAGCACAGAAATGTAACTCATGAACACGGACAACAGTGTGGTGATTGTGGGGGTGAGGGGGTGGGGTGGAGGTGGAAGAGGGATAATGATTATAGAAAATATGCAGTAAAAATAAACTATGTCATGGAAAGTCATGATGAAAATATCCTCAAAACAATATATAATGTAAGGACAAGGTTTTGTCATTTTTTAAACTTGCTTATATTTTTTAACAATGATGAATCTTGTTTTGAGTACAAGTAGGTAAAGGTAAATTAACCGAATAAATTGTAAAGAATATTCGGGCTTCTCTAACTTACTCTTATATTCTTTTTCCACAGGAAATTTTTCTTTAACCTTGTTTTATTCACCTTTCATGTTCTTTAGTCTGTCCTTATGATTTATCAGCTCTGTTGCCTCAGATATTAACTAGGTTGATAATGTGTCTTTTTTCATTCTGTTTGACTCACATCAGCAGAGGTTGGCCTCATGGAAAAGTATGCAATGTGGTATGTGAATGCAAAGGTGTATTCCTTTGAAAATTCCTCTCATTTTTTTGCTAAAGCAACTTAACTCAAGTACATCACAGCTATAAGAATTACAATACTTATGAATATCACCAAAGAATACTCATTATGTTTATTAACTTATTATTATCACATTGGGGCCCTTTTCAATGGAAAATAATAATCCTAAATATAGATTTACTGATAGCCTCTATAGTTTTCATTATAAATGATTCTTACATTAGTGGGATAAAAGACTTTTTAAAGACTGAGGTGTCAATGATAATCTGTTCTTTTGATAATTTAATCTCTTCTCTTAGCAGCATCATAACATTGAGACTTGAAAGATACGTAGGGATTATCCTTGAAGGGAAGGTACTGTAAAATATTCAAGGGATACTATAAGCCTTTACTGAAAACTCTTTACTAGTTCAAGCCCAAAATCTGCTTCCCCTAGCCTAATACAAAATACTTCTTTCCACTTTGCCCTTCTCTTATCCATTCAGCTTTGTACAGATAGCACTCTTTAAACAAATGTAAATTAGACTTTTTATTTTGCTGCTTAAACCCTTCAGTGGATTTTCATTGCTCTTCAAATAAAATCCACATTTCTTTCCATGATCAATGAGCCTGGTTAACCACATTCTTCCTAGTTTTCCAACATCACTTCTTACTATTGCCACTGTGACTCAGTCTAGTCCTGTCTTATAGACATCCTTTTTGTTTCTTAATAAAACCTTCTGTAGCCTCAAAGAGTTTTTATACAGTTCTCTCTTAACATTCTTAACTCACTTAAACCATTCTGTTCACATGTCACATAGAGTTTTTTTCACTTTTTAATCACAAAATTAAATCCAATTAAGTGAGCATGCACACACACACAGGGTAGTAGTTGATTCTCATAACCTAATGCTCAAAAGAAAGAGCCGTCTTCAATCTACCTGTTAATTCACAACACAAAATTCATGGCTTCTCCTTTTTCTCTCCTCAATGTTTGCTTGTGTCTAGTCCATCCTAAGTCAGTATTTATGCATGTCACCTGAATGCTTTCAGCAACACTGAGGCCTTTATGCTTTAATATATATCCAGTTGGGAAAAGTCTTATAAATGCAATTAGCTCTGGTGAAAATATATGGAAATAACTTTCTACCAAGCCCTCAGAAAACTGTGTTATTTCTCACCCTGAACCAAGCACTGTTTCAAAGGGAATAAAGCAGGTAGGGAGCTTAATTTAATGAGAGTTCACTTTTGCAGTTTGCTGATGCGGAAACTCTAAAACCTCAAAAGCATGAGGTATCTGTAATGGCTTGTGGGAGGGACAGCAGTCTGACCAACAGCCATGAATAGGAGCAAGATGCTGAAAATGGAAAACACTGTCTATTTTTTACTCACTTTCTGTTTACGGCTCTGTTAATTATTTGTTTCCCTCAGGAAAGGGGAGGGATTTATATGCCTTCTTTAACCTTTGTATATTCTAGCAGCTAGGCTATTTACACAAAATTTATGTTAAGTGGAATAAATAAATGAAGGAAGTATGAGTAAACATATGGGGAACTACAATGAGGAATGAAGATGAAGCCAAAATATAATCAGGGGGTGATCATGAAGGACTTTGCCTGCTATATTAAAATAAGCTGGGTTATGTTACAACAAAAAATGTATGAACATTAAGCAGCTACAGCAACAAATTTATTAATGTTTATGCTTTGTATACAATGTGGATGTTCACTGCTCTGCATCCTGTCTTAATCCACAGACCAGCTTAATGGAGGCTTGCCTCAGTCCATGTTTTAACCTTTACTGTATCATGACCAAGGGTGGCAGGAATCTTGCACGGGCTGTTGGGGCTTCTACAAATAAATATTTGTGTCACATTTGCTCATATTTCAATAGCCGAAACAAGACACATCTAGCTTTAAATGGTAAAGAGTGAAGTATTTTCAAATACATGCTTGGAACATTAGCGATGAGCTTTAACTTATACCAAATGTAGCACATTTTAAAGGTATTTTATCTAATATCAAGGGCAATGCAGGTAAGAGAAATTGTGATAAAAAGAATGGACAGAGTATATATTCATAACAACCATCTCAGTCCACTTTATAATTTTTCCAAAACAGATTATTGCTTACTGTCACATAATGGTAAGTTAAATATAAGATATTTAAATAGCTGAATAATTCTAAGAAGGGACAAAGAATATACAAACTAAATAATTGGAGGACATAAAGCTGAAGTGATTTTCAATTTTGAAAGATAATTTAAAGCATACCACAGTAAAAGATTAAATAAAGAATTGTCGAATCAAGACTCGAATCCATATTTTTCTAATATCAAAATTAATAACCTGTATTTGCACTATGTTTTTTTCTGAAATTAAATCAAACAAACAAATAGTCAAACAAAAGTAACCAAAAATTCTAGTTCCATCAGAAATGAATGATCCAGAGGTAGAGACTTATACATGTTCAGGGAAACCTTGGTTCTCACTTGTGATGTTTCTTTTTATGTGGAGGGTTACCATTAACACTACATTCCTGTCCTCATCTGCCCCCACCATTCACTCCCATGCTGAGCAGAAGGGTAATTTCATTTATTCGAAAACTTCACCTTTTTTCAGTATTTGTTTTTCAGTATTTGTTCCCATTTGGGAACCCTTCCATGTTATAAATCCAACTGCTGACTCTCAGATTGGGAGAACTGTGTTTGTCTAGTATGACATGTGAGTGGGTCAGAAATCTTTCAATTTCTTCTTCCAATGTTAAGAAAGTAACTGCTACAGCATGTCCAAGTCTCACTGGGCTTTATTTTCTATCCCAATAATAAGAGTGATATGCAGCTCTGCATGGGTCATTCCTTATGATTGTTTCATAGTTGATTTAGAATTTGAGCAGAGAAAACCATTGTCCTTTGTTTGTGGCCCAAATGCCAATGAAATATATTAAAATATAAACAGGCATAGAGAAATGTGACTTTTGAAATGGTAGCTAAAAAATAAAATAATATGTAATAGATTAAGGAGGACATAGTTAGAAATCCTCTTCCAATGTAAAAGTGTTTTGTTCTTTGGCTAATCTCTTCCAGTCCCCTGCAGTCCCTCCCTTCTGAGGTCTGTCAGTCTGTTCTATCTATCCGTATGTCTGGCTCTATTTTGTTCCTCAGCTGAGTATGTTCATTAGATTCCACAGATAACTGAGATCATATGGTATTTTTTCTTTCTCTGACTGGCTTATTTTGCTTAGCATAATAATTTCCAGGTCTACCCATGCTGTCACAAAGGTAAGATTTCCTTCTTTTTATGGCTGAGTAGTATTCCATAATGTAAATAAATCAGTTTTTTATCCACTCGTCTACTGGTTGGCACTTGGGTTATTTCCAGATCTAGGTTATTATAAATAATGCTGCTATGAACATAGGGCTGCATATATTCTTTCTGATTAGTGTTTTGGGATACTTAGGATGTATTCCCAGAAGTGGAATCACTGGGTCAAACAGCATTTTTATTTGCAGTTTTTTGAGGAAACTCCATATTGTTTTTCACAATGGCTGCCCCAGTCTGCAGGACATTGAAGAAAGAAACGGAGGAAGACAGAAACAAGTGAAAGCGTATACCATACTCATGGACTGCAAGAATTAACAGCATTAAAATGTCCATACTACCCAAAATAATCTATATATTCAATGCAATTTCTTTTAGACTACTAATGACTTATTTCACAGATCTAGAAAAAATATTCCAAAAATTTATATAGAACCAAAAAAGACCCACAATGGCCTCAGCAATCTTGAAAAAGAATAAAGTTGTAGGTATCACACTAGCTGATATCAAACTATACTACAAGGCCATTGTAATCAAATATCCTGGTACCGGAATAAAAACAGGCATACAGATCAGTGGAAAAGCACAATGAGCCTTAATCTGACTACAACTTTATATTCAATTAATATTCGACAGAGGAGACAAGAGCATACAATTGAGTAGAAACAATCTTTTCAATAAGTGGTGTTGGGAAAATTGAACTGGTACATGCAAAAAAATGAAAATAGACTGCCAACTTACACCATATACATGAGCAAACTCAAAACGGATAAAATACTTAAATGTAAGTTGCAAAACCATAAAAATCCTAGAGAAAAAATATAGGCAATAAAGTCTCAGACATAGCAAACTCAATCTTGCATAGCAATGTTCTTATCAATACATCCCCTAGGGCAAGGGAAACAAAGGAAAAAAATAAGCAAATGGAACTACATCAACCTAAAAAGCTTCTATCTTTGTTTTGAGTTATTTAAATTTTTTTCATATTATTCTTTAGTTGATTAAAACTTAGAAGAATTATACTTTTTATGTAAATTTGATCATTGATTAAAAATCATTTTATTCTTGAGTACCTTATACAGCTTCTTAGTGCTAAAGCACAATTTAGTTATTTTTGGTTTTATCTTTTAACACAGCATAGCAGAAATTCAGTTCAAGAAATAAAGCACAAATAATAGCTAAATTTCAGATTTATTATCAGTTAAATAAGCTTATAGAAAATATACTGTGCAGCATGAAGTGAGGAGTACATAGTTATGGAATAGGAGCAGGATAGATCAGAAAGTTGAGTGAATATAATTTGTATAAGAGCCAGGGGATGCTCATTCAATCAGTCAATTATACACATTTATGCAGAACCTGCCCTGTGTCAAGTCTATGTCTCATGCTGGGGATACATCCCCAAATCACCATACATGCTCTCTGTGTCTTTAGAAACTTAGGGTCTAATAAGAAAAAAATGAACAGAAAAAATAATGACAATGTATTTGATTAGCTGTTGTGATAATCCATTCACTGAATGTTATGTATTCTTTATGAAAACAGTCCACAGCTTAAACACAGAAGTCCTACACACGTTGTTTTCAGTGAGGAAATTGCTGAGAGTGGGATTTATCTCATCAGTGTGTTGATCAGTGTGTTGAGGTGGCCTTGGTGTACATGTTTAGAGTGGTCTGGGATCCTGGAAGTCCACTGACATTTCCAAATCTGAAACTGAATTTATACTTTAAATACTTCAAATACTAGAAACATGGGCTTCCCATACAACAAGGTGATGTCACTGCAAATTTTCTCTGTTACTGAGCCATGGCCAAGCAAAACAAAAATGTATCTTACTATTCAGGGCGTATACTGGATCTACACTGATAATGAGAGTATTTTCTTGTCTTCAGAGCAGAGTCTCTTTGATTTGACTTTCACTGGCCACCGAATGCCTGTACAGGAAAATTAGAGTACAGTGAGGCTTTATGTGAAGTCATGCAACATTGTAGAATGTAGTGGACAAAACAGACTAAAATGTGTTTTCTTCAAGAAATTATTTTAAGTAGATTTATTGTGTTTTCATGGAAGTCAAATAATTGACTAAACTTCAAAGAGATAAAAAAATCAGGAAGGAAACATCATTAAACAAGTGTTGCCTATGGATTACACTAGAAAAATTTTAACCATATCTAGGTATCACTTGAAATACAAGGTGGCTAAGAAAAATAAAAGTGCATCAGAGAACAGGCAATTGTGCAGATACATATGCAATGCGCATGGGGATGGCTTTGTGGCTGCATAATGTGAGTTTACCATACAAGCTTATTGATCCAGCTGGTGAGGTTATGTGAATTTCAGCAGGGAATCTTATCTTAAAGTGTTTTATTTACTGTTTCTTGAAATTATATGTCACTGTGTAAGGTGCAAGAGGAAAATGCTAACAAAAATAAGTTTACTTTCCGGTTTACATACTTCTATTGAATGTCATTTTATGTGTCTTTCCTTGCATATTTACAGAGAGAAGAATAGCTAACTGATGGAAAATAGTAAACACTGAATCATTCAACGCATGTTCAAAGTGACTGACATCTGGATGTGACCATTTGCAGTATCTTTCAGAGATAACTTTTTTCTCTCTTTTATATGTTGTTGGAAATATCTACATAACTATTAAGCAAATTGTGCTTTTATGTTTTCATGAACTTACTAATATATTAAAATAATAATTATTTTTTAAAGTTTTTATTCACCAGGAGAATGACTTTCCAACTTTTGCCATGTTTCAGAGTATAATGAAATTTTCTTATATATTAACATAATCAGCAAAATTTCAGACTTTGAGATTCTGCTAATATTTTAATCTAACATAACACTAAAAAGTGGTTTAGTTTCTCCACAAATCATGTGGATGCAGGACAGAAATGACTGAATTGATCTGTTGATTACTGCTCTGTGAGGTAGACACTGAGTGAGTGGAAATCTCTTGTCTGAGTCCAGCCCTGCTATCTGATCAGAGACCATATCAGTTATCAGCAGCACCTGCCATCTGCCTGGTGTCCTTAGGGGCAGCAAAACTCTTTTAGCCAAATGAAATCATCCCTGTGAGAGCACAGGAAATGCCGTACTGGGTTACACAAGTGATTTTTCTAATCCAAATTCCTTCTTGACAGAGACTTCTAGGAGGTTTAATGGGAAGATATGGTTATCATCAAGTAGAATCTATTTGATACATTGACCACATCTCAATTTTTCATTAGCAACTTGCTATAAAAACTACATATAAATTTACTCAATCATTTCAAACTGACTTATATCTTAATCATCTAGAATATCTTAGCAAAACATAACAAAATCTAATGAAAATAGTGTCACTTGATAGTTAAATAAAATTAAGTTAATCCCTGTTAAGAAAGGGGTCTCCAGGAAAACAGAGCCAATGAGATATGTGTATGTACATAACCATATAGATAGATAATAGCTAGAAAGATAGATAGATGATAGATAGAAAGATAGATGATGCATAAATAGATGATTGATGATAGATAGATGATAGATATTTTTAATAAGGCATGAAGGCTGGCAAGTCTAAAATCTGCAGATCTGCAGTGTGTATCAGCAGGCAGAGGCTCAGGAGAGCCGATACTCAGGTTCTAGTCAAAATCTGGTTATTGGCTGGATAATTCCCTATTGCAAAGGGGTACAAATCTTTCTGTTTTAGGCCTTCAATTGACAGGAGGAGGGCTGTGCACGTTATGAAGGGCAGTCTGCTTTACTCAAAGTTCACCTATCTCAGGGTTAATCTCATCCAAATACACCTTTGAGTTGATGCATAAAATTAATCCTCACACTCTGTTAACCACATTTCTGCCTTGTACTTACTACCAGTTTCTGAACACTCTCATGTTTAGATCACAGTTTTTTATCTGATGCTCATCTGTAAGCTTCTTTGCAGTTAATTTTTCTGAGTATGACATGTAGCAGGTATAATATTTTTTAAAAAGAACAATGCAAAAGAGATAAGAAAGAAAACAGGTCTTTATTTTTCAGTTACTTGATCTTACCTTCTCCCTCAATTGTATAAAATGTCAGAAAACTTAATGTAGTCAGCATATGCAAACTTGCTTTTTTACTTATTGTCCTGTATTAGCTTCCACTCAGTTATTTCAGTATATTTGACTAGTTACTTCTCTTTCCAGAACAGTAGTTATGCTTCTGGAAGTTTGTATACAACTGTGATTTGATCAAGGAACATGTCAGTGGTGCCTGCTTATTTGGGATCTGGCAGAGGTCTAGCTAAGTGTTTGGTTGTGAGTGACTCTTTTTTATCTGTCCCAGCATCTGCTAAGATGGCTCTGTTCCCAAGTGGTCTCCAGGAGTAGAATCCATGCAGCTAAGTCCCCAAAAGGTCTGCAAAGCTCTCCCTTTTACTAAATCATCCATGTTTCTGAGTGGCACAGGGATATTTAGCTCTTCCCTCATTCAATTCTAGGGCAAGAAGACTTCCACAGAAGTGGTGTCATATCCTTGCTTCAGTGATAAGAAGGTTTAAGGGACAGTAGACACAGAAACTCTTTCTCACATGCTGTAACACCTGCATGTATTCTGTATGCTTCTGATTTTCTTCTTTCTCCTCCATAGTCTTAGAAATTGCATTAATTCTTAGATAAATGATAACACCAATATGCATTTTCATAAATCAAAGTTATGAAACATATTTTGACATATTGATATAGAATAGCTAGGATCTGGAAATGCAAAACACTTTCCCATCAATAATGATTAAAACAATTAAAATACTACAGGAATTTTCTAAAGACAGAATTGATGTTTTTTCCACAATTTCTTCTCATGTTTGTGTGACAGTAAACCCTGATTGTCTTCACTGATGCTTGATATGAGACTAATAAAAGAAAAAATTAATAAGATAGAAAATCACATCTATTTGTAATTGCAGCTAAAGCTGGTTGGTGAAACAACGTGTGTTTATATCCACTTTATTCTCAAATCCTGCTTTTATGATTATAACAGAAAACAATAACAGTATAAAGGTAAAGATAAGGACAATGAGTAGTTAGAGGTGACTACAGCAGATGAGAGATGCCAAATTATTTGTTTATGATGCTTTGCAAATGGATAAGTGATAATTGATTTAGGATGAAAGCTTTTTTTGTCTTCAAATAAAGAATTACAGCAAAGAGAGTCAACAATATGGGAAATTGTTTTTGCCACATAACCTGTTATGTCTTAAGAAATTTAGACAACAATAGCTTTTAAAATGTGTCATTGAATGAGAATAAAAAGAGGATAATTGTTGGAAAGATGACAAATTATATCTGGATTCCAAATGTGTTATCTCCAACTCAAATGGCTTTAATGCTTACTAACTCCACAGTGAGAGAAGACAAGTGTTATTTTTAGTGGAACTTGAACAAAAGAGGTCATGAACTTGAGCAAAACATGCCTAACTGAAAAAGGAAAGAAAAATAACAATTCTGTATATTGATTGATAAGCGCCCAACACTTCTTCTTGATTGGCTTCCATAATGCTGGCAATCAGCCTCAAAAACATCTAGAAATAAAACATGTGCTTGAGGATAAATATTTGAGAATCCTTCAATAAAATGGTCAATTCTCACTAGATCACCTTAATATTAAACACTCTTTTGACAAACCCTGTCTGAGCACACAAAGGTTTTCTTTAAATACTACAAGTATTCAAAGATAACTGAATGTTTTAAGACATCCTACAAAAAGAGAAAATATACAATAAACTAATATACAGCAGAGCAACACAAGAGTGCAAGAGAAAATGGACCATATTTATATAATATAGTTAATAACATCCTCCAATACAAGAGATTATTATACCCAATAAATAAGAGTAGGAGGTCTAGAAAAATACAACAAAAATATAACAGAATAAATAGCTTTGAAAACAAAAATTAAATATATATAATACTCAAAAAATATATGACATTGTGTTAAAACATGCTAGAAAAAATAAAATTTAATTGATGATAATGTTGAGACCATATCCTAAAAGAAAAAAAAACTCTAAAAAGTGAGATTGTCTAATTTATTGCTTCTAGTAAAGGAGCAATAAATTAGACAATCTGCTGGGAGGTAAAATATTGACATTATACAGTTTTCATAAAGAATAAGCAGAGGGCATTATCAAAGTAATAATAAAAGAAAGCAATTGCAGAGCCCACAGAGTACACCAAAAATGAATAAAAAAAAGACCATGCCAAAGCATATCCTTGTGACATTTCAGACCACTGGTCATAAAAAGAGAAGATTGTCACTTCAGATTTCCACATTACGGTTTCTAAAATATAATAAACTTAAAAAAGTGTATATTCATTGTTCACAATGGATAATCATTTGTTCTCTGTCACTGATATTCTTGAATGTGTCAAGGGTCTTCACAGGCCTTTATTAGAAACTAATCTGGCAGGCAATGTAAATTAATATGGTTATTATTAATTTGTTATAATATTTTTAAATAAAATGGTCTACAATGTTTTCTCAGCCTACACTTCCTTCCCTAACTTCCTTATTAATTTTTATAGTGTCACAAGGTAATTCTGATTCACAAAGTTATATTTATCTAAATTTCATGTTTATTTGTAAATATTATTGAACATCTCCTCAAAATTAACCCTTCAGAACTTCAGACCTTCTATGGTTAAGGTAGTTTTGTGACTTGTTTAGACAAGTACTAATGTTCCTAAAGGGAAGAAACTCTAGTTATTTCACCAATGCCATTCACTTTTTCCTTTTTAGTAACAGAACGCTTATATCTGTGGCAATATCTCCAATTACCAAAATACATTTCCCAGACTCCAATGCAGTTAGACATTATTATGAAACTAGCTTTTGCTCAGTGAAATATAAACTTAATTTGTTGTATTTTAGATTTCTGAAAATATTTCTTAAAATTGATAGACACCTGAGAAATAATTGTTTGTGTTCTTCTTCTACTTCTTGCCTAGACTATGCATTTGATACGCTCATTAAAGAAATTACATCTGTAGTTAAAAACTTCCTCATAAGGCAAACTCCAGCCAAAAATATTTCACTACTGAATTTTACTAACCATTTATGAGTGAAATAACACCAATTATACCAAATTCTTCAAAAAGTAAAAGAATGGATACTTCTCAGCTTATTTTCTAAGGCTAGCATTAACTTAATAAAACAAACATAAATACAGGAATATATATTAGTGTGTGAGTTAATATCTATACTTATGTTTCCTAGCTCTATGAACCCAGTGCTCAGATAAAAAGGACACCAAAGTAGCATGGAGCAGGAAGCATGCAGTGACCCCAGTTCTTGGATTCTGAACGCTATTTCCATAAAAGGAACCATAGCTCTGAGAAATAGTTGATTTCAGGGTTAGTTTAAGGAAAATAAAAATCATTCAGGAGCATCTACATGTTCAGAAAGTAAAGAAGTCTTCAAAGTTAGATGGGGGTTCCTATATCCAATTTCTAACATATACAAGGGGGACTTCACCATACACCCCAGCAATGCACTGACATTAGCTGTGTATCTTGCAGTTGAACTAATTCTGACACCATCCACCCAAAGATAACATCGTACTCCACAGGTTAAGAGTTCAGTCCCACAAGACTGTCCCTCACATGTCCCTCAACTTCAGATGCTAGTTGCAAGCCCAGTATATCACCTATGCTTCCGGCAGACAAGCTACAAGTTGGAGGCTCCAACGACACCTGCCCCCTCCACAACTGAGGGTAGCAATCTTAAGTGCACATTATTACCTGTACTTCTGATCCTGTAGGCTATGAATCCAATATTCCCATGACCCTCTCCTTGTGCTTCATTAATTTGCTAGAGCAGCTCACAAAACTCGGAGAAACATTTTACTTACTAGATTACTGATTTATTACAAAAGGAACAACCAGATGGAAAAGATGCATATGGCACAGTATGGGGAAAGAACGCAGAGATTCCTTGCCCTCTCCAGGTCTGTCCCTCTCCCAAATTTGCATGTGTTCACCAACCTGGAAACTCTTCAAACCTTGTCTTAGGAGACTTTTATGGAGGTTTACTACATAACTCCATTGGTTAAATTATTAGCCTTTGACAATTGAACTCAATCTTCAGACCAACTTCCCAATTCAGAGATAGGGAAGGGTGACTGAAAGTTTCAACCTTCTTACTATTTTTAGTTTACCTAAAGGCTTTCTAAAAGTCACCTTATTAACATAACAAAGGATATTGTAATTGCTCTCATCATTGGAAATTCCAAGTGTTTTAGGAACTATGAGCTAGGAACCATGAATGAAAACCAGATATATATTTCTTATGAATCACAATATTGCAGAGGCATATTGAAAGAGAAAAGTAGCCAATCTGAAAGTGATTCTAATTTCTAAAGCTAGAATAAGTTTAGCAACTAATAAAATAACAACAGCATTATATCAGCATCTGTAAAATAAGTACCATGAATTTACACTAGTATAAATAAATAAGTAAACAAATCAATAAACAAAATGGGGACATTTCTCCCTACAGAAGAGTTCAAATTAGTGAATAGTACAGTGAAAAAAATAGAAAATAATCATTAGAACATGACAGTAATAATTGTTGCTGGCAAGGCCCAACAATGGGGACAAAATTAGTGAACACAAGTTTGAGGAGAATAAAATGTTTCATAGATTCAAAATATATCTCACAAGATAATGTTTTAATTACCCATGGAAAGCATCATAAACATATGGTACAGAAGTCTAGTAGACGCTGCCTTAAAAAGCGATCAGACACATCAGAAGTAATAAGGCACATCAATAATATAAATCCCATGACACAGCCTGAGCAGGCTCACTTCTTTGGTATTTGGCCAAAAATACATAACCTCAATCTGATCAGGAGAAAACATCAGACAAATATAACTTGAGGGACATTTTACAAAATAACTGACCTGTGAGTTTCAAAAGTATCAAGGTCATAAAAGACATGGAAAGGCTGAAGGATTGTGACAGATTAAAGGAAAGTAAAGAGACATGACAACTAAATCTAATATGAGATTCTAGATGGGACCATGGAACAGAAAAATTGCATGAGTGAAAATCCCATGAACCTTAAATAAAGTCTGCAGCTTAGTTTATAGAGCTGTAAGAATGTTTTCTTTTATATGTTGATGTTACAATTAGTGAAAACTGAGTGAAGGGCATACAGTGTACTACTCTATTATGTTAGAACCACTGACTGCTCTGGTGAGAAGAGGTTCATTTATTTTCTTTCTGTATTTTTGATTTACATGTTACAATTGTGAACTCTGTCCCAGTGCAAATTCAAGGTTAAAGTCAAAGGTGACAGAGGATGCAGAAATACTCCAGAGAGTATAAAAGAGGATGAGTTAAAGAATCAGACTTTTTCCAGTTTCCATCAAATGGTTTATCATTTTTAATTCAATAAGTAAAAAAAGTATTGCTATAAAATTATTGACATTTCTACAGAAAACATAATTTTGTTGTTATAAATCTAAATGCATATGTAGCAATAGCTTCTTTATATTATTATTAATGTTAGTCTCTTTCATGGATATAATTATGTAATTTCAAAAGTTTTGATAATACAAGTTCTTTTAGAAACATAATGGTCATGTTATAGTAGAATAGGAAGCACAAGGCACTGGAATACAAAACTGATTAAGGAATTGTACACATATATTTTGAGCTTGTATTTGAACAGAAAATGTGCAATGTAATTTATGACATAAAAAGAGAGTTTTTTAAAAAAAGTATGTGGAATGTCAGAGAGTAGGATATTAACTCTTGCATGGGCCTTATGAATAATTAACAAAAATGTTATTTTTAATATTTAAAAAGTTTTCCAAATTTATTTATTGATTTCAGAGGAGAGATCAATTTGCCATTATACTTATTTTGCATTATTGGTTGATTCTTATATGTGGCATACCTGGACAATGCTCTAGCCAACTGAACTACCCAGCCAAGGCCATAAGAGTTTATCTTTAAACTGGAAATTGAATGACTAAAAATAGTTATCTAGAACTTTTGTTTCTTTAAGCATATGAATTACCTTCCTTACAAAAAATGGCAAAAGGTCTTTATTTCATGGTGATGGGAGTGGGAAATAACTCCTCCTAATTTCACCAGTGAGTGGGAGAAAATAAAACAGTTCTCTTACCAAAAGGTAAGGACAAGAAAGAAGTCAGAGAGTTGTAAAAGAACAATGAAGATAGCTTCCAAGCTGATGGTATTTGTTTGGTGAATAAACAAATTTTACATTGCCTCTCAGCACCTAAAAGCAGAATAGAAAATTGAGAGAATTTGCAAAAAGACTATAGAATATCCTCATTATCTCAAGAATAAAGTACTAAGAATGAACCAAATATAAATCTCTTCCCTTTCAATCAACCAGGAAATGCCAAGGAGCAGTGACTTTCTGAACCTTAATGCTAAGCAGAAAAACACACACACATATGCACATGAAAAAAGAAGGTTTAAGAACATGAAGTCTGTTTCTCTTTCCTGGGGCTGGTTATGCCCTCTCTTACATTAGAATAGAGAAAGGTAGGGCTAGATAGAGCACAGCTGCCCCTGATGCACGTGGCCATCATGAAACAAAAAACTATTGTCAAGTGTCTAAAAGCTTAACATTATGCATTTTCTAATTACCTGGATACTCAGGGATACCAGAACAGGTTTAAGATAGTCGTCACATTGTTTGAAAGAGAAGAAAGAAGGATATGTATGAGGTTTTGTTAAGACATTTATTTCATAGATACTGATTTTTCTTGAGCACGTACTATAGATCTCGTACTGCATTTGTTGCTCCTTGTCACTGATGAATAATAACACACTGATTTATATTAAAATAAATATAAACCGATACTATGTTATTTTTCAGGTCCAGTAAAGCTTAGTAGGGACATTGATGCAGTAGGCTTGTGTCAACTTTCATTGCCTCTAAATCCAACAATACAGATTTCTGTTTTTATTTTTTTTATTTTTTAATATATTTTATTGATTATGCCATTACAGATGTCCCACTTTCTTTATTAATAATTTTTCACTTTTTTCAGTAATTTCCTTTAATCTATAATTTACTGTATAAAACATTTTATAATTTTTTGTAGAAATTGTTTAAAACATAATAGTAAAAAGTATAAGGATAGAAAATACAATTATAGACATATATTGACCACCAGTAAATTAGGGACAGATATAATTAAGCCATAAGGCATTATATAATTATTATTTTTGAGCAATCATATTTAGGCTATGCCTGTTGGTATTTAATGTTTTTATAAAGACATATGAAGAAAAAAATGTTGATTTAGTTTTTTGGTTCAGTGTCCTCATTTGAACAAAAATGTTTTTGTATTCCAGAAGGTGAACTCCTTGGCCCATTGCCCTCTGTATACACATTTGTTTCATGAGCTCATTCCACCTGTATCAAGTAACCCACTCCCCCCCTCTGAATTTTGGACTTGGCTACCGATGCTTCCTGTATATTTCCACAGTGTCTCAGAAAAATCCATATTTTAAAATGTCCAAAAGGTAAACATTTTCCTGACTTTCTCCCAATATGTTCTTTTTCTTTATACTAATGGTACATCCTCCTTGCTATCAACCCTACTAGAGTGGGTATCTTCCCTACTCTTCATTCATGTCACCACATTAAACCAAGCACTGAATGCTGTTTATTTTACCGTCTAATTACATTTTAAATAAACAAACTCTTCTGCATCCCAAGTGCCAGTACTCTAGTTGCAAACATCATTTCTCCCTTCCTCCATTCTTGGACTGCATACAATTCCTCTAATAGCCACTAAGGTGATCTATGGAAAATACTTTGCAAGTCTCTTCCCTGTCCAAAACTCTCTAATGGACTACAACATTAACTGGATAAAGCTACTTAACATGGCATGCACCATCAACCACGCCTGATGCTGGAATAAATCTTCAGCCCTAATATTCTCCCACTCCTTTCAAACTACAAGGAAGCAAAATTAGTTTTAGTTTCTCACAGATAACAAGGTGCAGTTTTACGTGCATACATCTGATTTTGCTTTTCCCTATGCTTACAATTTTCTCTCCCCTCCTCTCACATCTTCTCCATCTCCACCAAGGGAAACCCTCTTCATCCTATGGGTCTCTATACTGGTAATTATCAACTTTTTCAAGAACCAATTTATAATCTTCCCAGCTTAGTGAGTACCTCTATATTGCCAAATGCATTTCTCTTCTGTTGCCCTTAAGTTGGTAAAAGAATAATTATTTGTCTGTCTCACCAATTAAAATGTGAAATGTTGTATATAGCATTTAAGTCATACTCATGTTTACGTCCTTTGTATCTTCAGCAATCAGCACATTTTAAAACACAGAGAAACCAAAGGAATGTATTTTGAATGAACGGATGAAAAGGGGTATCACAATGAATTTTTCTCAGTATGACTGTTTGTCTTTGACTTGGAGTTCATTGCTTATTTGAAATGTGATATAGCTTATAAAATATATCCTGCTCTTCAAAATATTTTCCCGCATCTTCAGACATCCACTGGGGGTCTAGGAATGTATCCCCCACAGATGAGGGGAGAACTACTGCACAGAGTTGTTACCTTTACAAGTTGCAGCTTTAGGTATACTTATATTGTGCTCATTATAACCAATAATAGGCCTTGTAATGCACATATTTCCACTTGGTAATAGCATGCTATGTTTATTTTAGGTAATGAAACATCACAATTTGACGAAATAATTCCACAGAGCTAGGCTTATATAGGTCGCTCACTTCATGACTGTTTAGTCAATGATGATCTTAAAAGGATTTGTGAAGCTGCATTTAACCAATTAGAAGTCTAAGGCAAACTGTTATTATTGTGTAATAACATTATGGTGTGATTTCTAGTTTAAGGACCATTTGTGGATTTGCACAGGACTCATTGCCATTTTCAATCAACTAAAGACAAATGGGCATAGTAAAATGAAGAGGCCTTCAGATTCTCCATGCATGACATTGAAACAAAGGAGCTCATTGGCAAGGATAGTAGATACCTATACAATATTATATGGTATGTCCATGGATCAAATGATATGTCCATGGATCATTTTCCATACTCCTGAGTATTTTTCTATTAGAAAGACTGATTCTTTAAATTGAAACAGCAACATTGGAGAATAAGGTTTATTTATAAACCTACTGAATTATATTCTAGTTTAGTTGTCAACCATTGAGGTAAACATTATATTGCTTTAGATCTGAAAAAGTAATATAAGGAATGTTAATTTATAATCAACAGACCTAATATTAAAATTTTATAATAATCTTAAAGAAAAATAGATACAATTAATCTATGAACATCAAGAATGGCCTTTTAATTGGATATGCCAGTTTATATAAAATCCTCTGGTTTGGATCACTGTATGATTTCTACTGAGAAATAAATCAAATTCTCAATCTGAATTATTTGGTAGCTTAATTTTTATTCTGAACTTTTCTATTGGGTTATAAGCTTTTCCACACAAAAACAATGTGAGATTTTTTGGGGGGGCACTATATCTAATGCTACAATTCAGAAGTAAATTCTTACTTTCCAAAAATTTATGCTCTGAAGGAAAAGCTAGATAATTCAATTCTAATTTATCTTTAAGGGTTATATCAAAAGACTAAATAGTGTGATTTATTAAAATTTAATCACACACATATGTACACTTATATCATAAATATACATATAATTTTTGAAAATGAATACTAATTTTATCATATTGTTAAGGTTTTTAAAGATCCTTTAGAAAGTAAAGTCTCACAAGGAAAAATAATTATTTCTAAGCACATAGATATTACTTGAATGGATATTTTTTTCTAACAATGCATATTTTAGTGTTAACAATTTAATATACACAGTATAGACTTCAAAAAGAATTATTCTGCCCTAGCTGGTGTGGCTCAGTGGATTTAGTGCTGGCCTGTGAACCAAAGGGTCATTGGTTTGATTCCCAATCAGGGCATATGCCTGGACTGTGGGCCACAACCTTAATGAGGTAAACCAAGAGGCAACCATACATTCATGTTTCACTCTCTCTCTTTCTCCCTCTCTCCCACTCTCTAAAAAATAAGTGAATAAAATCTTTTTAAAAAAGACATATTCTACTAGAGTTCGACATGGAACATTTTCTTCAATGATGTAATTTCACACATTCTGAATATCCTTGTAGTTTTTTTGAGCTCCTATAAATACATGTGTCATTATTGATATGAGTGTCAGTAAAGAGTGTATTTTCATTTCTTTTAGAATCAAATTTCTTAGTTAACACATCCTTATGATTTAAAATATTCATGACCTGTCAGGGAATTTTTTACATATTAATGTTTAAATGTTAAATTTGTTAGTGGTTTTAACCCATAATAGAATATTCATCCCCCTTTGGTTCTTTCCATTTCAATAAGAATTTCATATTTTGACTATTATATCATCATTTTCCATCTTAAATCAATAATTTATTTTTCCCAAAACAACTGTTAAATATCTAGCAAGTGACAGATACCGTGTCCCGAACAACAATAATATGTTGGATAAAGTCTCTGACCTCAGCAATTCATTATCTAGTTAGAAAAAAAAATAATTCCTAGGCTACATTATATTGTGTAGCGGACCCCAGCATACTGCAATTATTATATAGCATCTACAAAGAATAAATTTTGTTGGAGTAGGTTACTGAAATTTGTATATATATAACTTAGTCTATTATACTATGATAGTGTTCCAGTTTTTCTTCTAATTTTAGTATTGTCATTCAAAGTATCTCACTTTAAATTATATATGCAGTTAACTCAAACAAGAAAGGGGGTAGAGGCACCAAACATCCACACAATCAAAAATCTGCATGAAAAATTGGAGGAAGATGGCAACAGGGTAGGAGGGAGCAGATTCCACTTCCTCCTACACATGGGAGAAAAACCAGGCTGATCTATGGAGGAACAGAGCAAACAGCAAACATTACCCCAGCATATGAAAATAAGAGACCAAAAATTGTAGCGGACACTGAAAAACCAGATAGTAAGGAGAATGCTTCAGGTTAATAAGGTCCCAGGGACCAGCTTGGGAACCAGGGCGGCTGCAGCCCCAGGCCCGGAGCCCACCACCAGGCCTGCTGCAGAGTCCTTGGCAGAGAGCCCGGTCAAGAGAACCTGCTCCCTCCATCCCTGGCCAGTCAAGGTTTAAACAGCACTGGGAGACACCCGGTTGCTTGAGGTGGCAGAGAGGGGATCACCCGCAGAGTCTGTGGATGTGGCTTAGGAGAGTTGAGAGCCGCCCAGTGAGGAGTACTGACCTGGATAATCACTGGTCTGGCTGAGAATTGGGCTGTACAGAGCCGCAGGCTTGAGTAGGAACAATTTCCCAAAAAGAAAAACTGTTTGGGGAACACTCCGGCATTAGCCTCTCAGCCTCCTCCTCAACCAGCAGGGCAGTGATCCCGAGGTAGCGGGGACGTTTTCACAGAAGGCCCTGCGCACCTCCATACCATTAGGAAGGGTATGCGCCCAGGCCTGTGGCACTGAGACAGCATGACCGAGTGAGCCCGAGCTGCACCCCAGTCCACAGCAGTAACCCCAGGGGGAAAGAGCACTCTCAGGGAGACCTGAATCCAACATCCAAGGCTCTGGGGAGAGGCATCAGACTAGCTCTGGGGAGAGAGCAAGACTGGCTGAGTGCAGAACAGGAAGGGAGAAAATCCATACCAATTGCCCCTCAGCCAGCAAGAGGAGAAAAACCAGTTTGGTCAGTTTGGAACTAACAAGAGGTTTTGTGTGTTTTTTTTGAAAGAAATCTCTTATTTTTTTAATTTTTATTATTGTTTTATCTTTCAATACCTTCTTCCTCTCTTTCTTTCCTTCTTCTTGTTTTATTCCTTCTTCCTTTCTTTCAGATTTTATCTCTTCTTCTGCCTTTTTTTTGAATACCCACAAGTGAGACAAAAGAAGAAAAAAAATTAAAAACAAAAACCTGGAATTCAGAAAAGACCAGAGTTGGACCCAAATAGGGGGCATCCCAACAGTTCAGACAGTGAGACAAAATTCACTTTGCTATTACAGAGACCTTGCAAGTTATTGCATATTTGTATTATTATTTTTTTCATTATTTCTACATCTTTTATTTTAATAGTATTTTTGTACTCCCCTTCTTTCTGTATAGTCTGTGTAGCTTGACTGGTTATATTGTATCATTTGACAGGTTTACCCTGTTCCTTCTGATGTAGTGTATTGCTAATTTATTGTCCTTCATGTCACTTGTGTTCCTTTAGCACACTACTTAAAGTCCTATAATCCCTACTCTTGTTATCCAGATCACATAGATTCTGTCATATGATTGTTGCTCTAATATTAATGTAAATAATAGCTGTTCCATACAACTGTAAATACTTCTTAACACTCCTCCCGGATCTTAGGTCACTTCAGTTTCCTGAACTCTATTACTGTAGTGGTTAACTCTATTCTCTCACACACTACACCTATTTACTATCCTTTACTCTCACCTTACCTCAAAATCTGACCTCCCACAACCTCACTGCTTTCTAGATCCAACTCATAATCTTTCTTTCCCTAACAAGAGTCTTATCTTCTTTCCATCCTTTCTAAATAGTGGCTAGCTGGGTGGAAGATCACGGTTAACCCTATGCATAGCCAAAGGATCTCCTATCTCTTCTCTAGCAGCTGCTACTGTAAATATCATAGAATACTCTCTTGGTGTCTTAAACCATTTTGCTTTACCCCTCCAACTGATCACAAAAAAGAGTAAGTGGGAGCTGTGAACTCCTGGATACCAGAAGGAGACTGCACCACTGAATCACACAGGTATTGTACCACAGAAGTGCACACCATAAACCCAGGGAGCCAGAACATGTCAATTTAAGAAGCAGAGACTAACAAGAAGAGTCTCACAAACAATAGAAGAAACAATCCCCAAATGAAGGGAAAGGAGGAAGCCTCAGAAAGAATGCTAAATGAAATAGAGGCAACTCAACTATCAGATATTGAGTTCAAAGCAATAATTATTAGGAAGCTCAACAAGCTCACAATGAGCTACCAGAAACTACAGGGAAGCTACAATGAACTCACTGCAAACTATGTCAACATGAGAAAGGAAAGAGAAACTATCAACAAGGGCCAAGGGGAAATGAAAAATACAAATTCTGTACTGAAGAATACAATAGAAGGAATCAAAAGCAGGATCGATGAAGCAGAAGATCGAATCAGCGAATTGGAAGACAAAGTAGAAAAAAAAAACACAGAAAGAGAATGAAAAGGAAAACAGGCTCAGAAAGAATGAAGAGGGATTAAGAGAAATGCAAGACAATATGAAAC
>CM052541.1:119992187-120168285 GCA_028533065.1 Trachops cirrhosus | reverse complement strand
TTACACAACTCCACTCTAAGAAGACAAGCAACCCAATTAAAAAATGGGCAAAGGACTTGAACAGACACTTCTCCAAGGAGGACATACAGAGGATCCAGAGACACATGAAAAGATGTTCAATATCGCTAGCTCTCAGAGAGATGCAAATTAAAACCACAATGAGATACCACTTCACACCAGTCAGAAGGGTCATCATAAACAAAGCAACAAATAACAAGTGTTGGAGTGGTTGTGGAGAAAAGGGGACCCTAGTGCACTGTTGATGGAATTGCAGACTGGTACAACCACTATGGAAAATAGGATGAAATTTTCTCAGAAAATTAAAAATGGATCTGCCTTTTGACCCAGCAATTCCACTGCTAGGATTATATCCTAAGAACCCTGAAACACCAGTCCAAAAGAACCTATGAACCCCAATGTTCATAGCAGCACAATTTACAATAGCCAAGTGCTGGAAGCAACCTAGGTGCCCATCAGTAAATGAATGGATCAAAAAAACATGGTACATTTACACAATGGAATTCTATGCAGCAGAAAGAGAAGGAGCTCCTGCCCTTTGCAACAACATGGATGGAACTGGAAAGCATTATGCTAAGCGAAATAAGCCAGGCAGTGAAAGACAAATACCATATGATCTCGCCTTTAACAGGAACCTAAACAGCAAAACAAACCAACCAGCACAGTATAACCAAAGACACTGAAATAGAGAACAGGCTGACAATGACCAGAGCAGAGAGGGGAGGGAATTTCAGGGGAAAAGGGGAAGGGTTTACAGGAACAAGTGTAAAGGACACTTAGACAAAAACTAGGAGGGGATGGAAATGGGAGGGAGGTGGGGAGCACTGTGGGGTGGGCTGGGACAGGAGGAAAAGACAGAAAACTGTACTTGAACAACAATTAAAATTAAAAAAATGTAAAGAAAAATCTGCATGTAGCTTTTGATTCCCTAAACAATTAAATTTTTCCTTGGTGTATGTAGGATATCATCTCAAGAACTCTGGTCCACAGATGCTCAGGTTCGTAGATAAAATGGTATAGATTCAACCATCGCATCCTTGGATGGCCAGCCCTGATGGAAAACAGCACAGGTATGTATTGATAATATCTGTATATAAGTGGACAAATGCAGTTCATACCCATATTGTTCAAGGGTCAACTGTAGTGTCATCCCATTAATGAGAGTATAAAAATAGATATATTATTATTGAATGCCTAGGCCTATAGATGAAATGAGTTCCTTGAATCACCTTACTAAAGTATAGGTGATTTGAGTCATACATTGAAAACATTATAGATAATAATAATTCAGCTTATGTCTATGCTATCATAACTATTTAAATGTTCCAAATTGTGGTAAAATTATAAATGGAGAAATGGGTGGTGATTAAAACAGGATCACATGGCTGTGAACTATAAGGAAGTATATTCATCTTAGATGATCATTATGTCGAAATATTTAGATTAGCTTCTCTAACAACACCAAAAGAAATTATACAGATTCTCTTTCTTAAACTTTTTCTTCTCATTTTAGAACCTTGAACACATTAACTGAAAATTATTTTACCACTTTCTTTTTTTATATATATATACAAATGTATACTTTTATTTTTCTTTAATTATATGGGTTTCAAGTGTACAATTCCATAATACAAACATATACTTTTAAATTCATACATTTATTTGAAAGGATATACAAGCCACTGATAAATCCTGTTATCTCTGAGGCAGGATTTTGTGGTTCCAGGGATTCTATGTCTTTTCTCTACTTTTTGCATCATTTACCCAATGTATTACCTAATTAAATAAATAAATAGATTCCTTAAAACAAAATCCTCTCTATGACTGTTTCCACTAGTAAGTAACATAATCTTATGTCACTCTGAACATTCCCATGTGTGCAAAACCCATTCAGTTGTGTTACACTGACTTCTGATTTTCAAGGTATTTTCTTCTAAAATTTTTCAATCTAGCACCTAAATTTCTAGATGTATTCAAGACAAACAAGTAAAATAAAAAAAAAATCACTAGTCAGATAATGACTTACATAGCATAAAGTCTCAAAACAAGGATAATTCCTGAATTAATGAATTTTCTACTAATTGCAAGTGAGAAAATGTCAACTTTCAGTAACTTCTTCATTTACTTATGAAACTGGAGAGTACAGTCATGGAGCTGAATTCAGAAATCATCAAGGATTCCAATAATTAATTCAGTCATATTTCTTTATCTCAGTCTTTCACTCTTTATTTTGTTGGCTACAACTTCTTTTAATGGACTTCAACTTGAAAGGGAAGACAAAAATATCCAAAAAATATACTGATCATGAAATCTGGTATCAAATTTTTTTAAGTAGAGGAAATCTTCTAATATAGATTTGAACATACAAAATATCGGTTTTAAATGCATTATTCTAGGAGCTCATAAAGTTAATGTTTTATTAATTGCATCTAATACCTTTGAAAATTGAACATTTTTATTAATGTTACAGACAAAATCCATGCACACACTCTGGTAGATGTAGCTCTAATATCTGCATTCTCTTAAAAGGCAATAAAATTTCCAACATATGTGTAATAACAATTTATTTTTATATAGTTGTATAGTGTTATTATTACTGCTGATACTTTTAAAGCTAATATTTATTTTGTACTTACTATGTGCCAACTACTGTGCAAAGCACTTTATAGCCACCATCAGTTCTTTTATTCCTCATAATAACACTTTGAGGTAGGCATTATTGTTCCCAGTTTAACCATGAGAAAAACAAGGCTTATAGAGTTTAGATGATTTGCTTAAGTATACACAGCTGGAAAAAGGAGCTGATATATTTTAAGAACATCAATTTTGTTGTAATATACCATACACACGTGTACACACACACACACTTTTCATTTTCTTGCACAAAATTTTCTTTATAAAGAAACCCGAACAACTAACAAGTTGGTTTAGTGAAATGAGCTGTATTTATGTGTTTTAGGGTAGTGGGTAGTGGAATGGAGATTGACATTTATGTTTGTTGCTCAGTTCATTAATAGAACTAAACTAACCTGTGAATAGAATGTATTAGGTTAAGAGTCAATATAGTTTAAATCTTAAAGTTTTCTATTTAAATTGGTTGACCACTGGAGGTGTTGGAGAAAAAAAAGTTGAAACTTTTTTAAATTAAATGATGCAATGTCCTAGTATACAGAACTCAAAATGTGATAATGAAAATATTCTGCATTGTCCAATATTATAGCCAATTGCTGCCTATGATGATTAAACATTTGGAATGTGATTAGAGTGACTGAGAAACTAAATTCTTTTTTAAATTATTTTATTGTTATTCATTTACAGTTGTCTGTATTTCCCCCCACCACTCCCCCCACTCTAAATTCTAATTGTTTGGATATTTAATTAATTTAATTTGAAATGTGGTATCAACATAATGCTGGTATATGAAACAGTGTATCTCTAGGTGATCTTATGAAGTCCAAATCATTGCTTCCCAATAACATTCCCTGAATTTCTTAATAAGGCATCCAATTATTTGCTAGATGTTTCATTATGTATGTCTAAACAGTATTTCTGCTTAATCAGTCCAAATTCCCAGTTTACATTGAAAATCAATGTCTTCCCTTGTAGCTCTTAGCTTCATCAAAGCACAGTTCTGTATAAGGCCTTTAGCTCAGGATAAAAACCTTAGAGTTATTCCCTCTTTCCCCACTACCCAATAACCTATTAATAAAAAATACATAACATCTTTATGTCTAAAAATATATGAACTTTTCACCAAATATAGAACTACTCCCTAGTCAAAGATGCATTTTTTATTTTTTATTTTTTCTTTCTTTTTTCTTTTGCAAATTTAAGCTTTAAAAAGTTTTATGAGTGAGTCAAACTATCCATCTGACTTTCTTCTTCCACAATCTGAAAAACTATATATTTATGTGTGTATAAATTTATAGTATTTATTCTAGTTTAAGGTTTTATTTTTAGGGTTTTTTTGTTCTGTGTGAGATTTATTACAGTAATGGTTTAATATATACATGTGAACAACTTATATACTCATATTCAAATGTTACTTATTAAATAAAGAGTTCTTACCCAACTAGAAATACACATTTTTTCTTACCTCTTGTGGAAATTCTCTAGAAATATGCATCATTTTAAATATTATCAAAAACTTTGTGTTGATTCTCTGAACCCCAATCTTGTCCTTTTTTGGCTTGCTTATTGCAATCTTTTTAAAAGTAACTTTATTTTCTTTTTCCCATTCCCTCATATTCCTCCCCTTTGGCAACCATCAGCTCGTTCTCTATGTCTATGGGGTGTTTCTGTTTTGTGTTCTTTATTTTTCTGTTTTTTTCTCCTTTAGATTCTACATGTAAATGAAATCATATAGCATTTGTCTTTCTCTGACTTACTTTCTCTAAGTCATTTCACTTAACATAAAACTCTGTAGGTCCATCCATGTTATCAAAACTGGCAAGATATTATTCTTTTTGGTGCCAAGTAGTATTTCATTGTGTATATAACACATCTTCTTTACTCATTCATCTATCAGTGAACATTTAAGTTGCTTCCATATCTTGTCTATTGCAAACAATGCTGCAGTGAATATAGGGATCCATATATATTTTGAATTAGTGTTTTTGTTTTCTTTAGATAATACCTAGAAGTAAAACTGTTAGATCATATATCAGTTCTATTTTTAATTTTTTCAGGACCCTCTTTTCCATAGTGCCTGCACTGATTTACAATCCCACCAACAGAATATCAAAATTCCTTTTTCTTTGTGTCCTGGGCAGCATTTGTTATTTGTTGATACATTGATGATAAGCATTTGACAGATGTGAAATGCTAGGTTACTGTGGCTCTAATTTCATTTTTCTGATAATTAAAAATGTTGAACATCTAGTCCTGGCTGGATATCTCATTTGGTTAGAGTGAATCCCAATATACCAAAGTTGCAGGTTTGATCCCTAGTCATGGCACATACAAGAATCAACCAATGAATCCACAAGTAAGTGTGAAAACAAATCCCTCTCTCTCACTGTCTCTCTTTCTCTTCCTCTGTCTCTGACTCTCTAAAGTCAACAAACAAACAAATAAATAAATAAAAGATGCTGAATATCCTTTTGTATTTCTATAGGCCATCTGTATATCCTTTTTGGAAAAATGTTTATGCAGATCCTCTGTCCATTTTTTTAATTGGACTGTTTGCTTCTTTAGTGTAAGAGAAACTCATTCCCAACTGGACAGTAGTATTTATTTTCTATCTGATCTTCTTCTTTCCCCTCTGACCATTACAGACTTGTTGCTCTTACCAGTTGTTGAATCTGTTCTCAGATCAGTTCTTTGCCCAGCTTCACAAGCTGACTCTTAGTACTGAGAATGAACCAAACGGGCATCTCTGTGAAGCTTTTGCACTTGTACATTTTGCCTAGAATTATCTTCATTAGGCATCCACATATGAACTTCTTGACTTAATTTATGTTTCTATTAAAATGTTTCCTTATTAGAGAATCCTTCCTGAACAATCCTTTTAAAATAGTAGTTCCTTATCTGATATAACTCATACCTGAATTTATTTTTAGATATATATTAATCAATTTATATATGTTTCTCTCATTCCTCTAGAATGCATGCTCAATATGGCCAGAATTTTGTTGTTCACTGCTATATCCTCAGTGCACACAGATATATTGAACCTATAATTACCCAATAATTATTTATTAAATGAAAAAATTCTTACTTTTATTTATTTTTTATTATTGTTCAAGTAAAGTTTTTTTCCATTCCCCCCACTCCCCTCACTCCAGAGCCCCCGCCTTCCACCCTTGATCCTACTCCCTTTGGGCTTTGTCCATGTGTCCTTTACAAATGTTTGTCTTACTTTTAAATAGCATCACATAAACAACAGACAATATGCATAACATTCATTTTATTCAAGACATCTAAACATTTGGCTTAAATACCAAAAACTGGAAGAACAGGTGGGCTTCAAAAAATAAAACCCTCAGGTTAACATCTTTAAAAGAAGATTAACCTGGGCCCTTCATGTGCATGGCAATGACAGGAATCAAAATATCAGGCAAAAGTAATTCTTCAAATGTTTAAAAATAAAAGAAGATAATGAGAGGTTATATCCATTTCAAAATGCCTAAGAATTTTATTTTTTACTTCTTATTTATACTTATATTTCATTAAATATGACCATTCAATAGCAAACAGATTCAAATTTACTCCTTGCACCAAATGATAGGCGAAGACATGGAGAAACAAGAATGCGCACTCGTTGCTGGTGGGGATGCAAAATAGCACAGCCACACTGGAAAACATTTAGTGGTTTCTTACCTAACTTAACACACTTCTAGCAGATGATCAATCACATGCCTTGGTATTAACCAAAATGTGTTGAATTTTTACATCTACACACAAAAAAATTTACAAGAATGTTTATAGCAGCTTTATTTGTAATTGCCAAAATGTGGAAACAACTAAGATGTTCTTCAGGAGGGGAACAGATAAATAAACTGTGATAAGACACAATGAAGTATTATTGAGCATGAAAAGAAAGCAGCATTCAAGCCACAGAAAGAGAAGGAGGCACCCCAAAAACCATTACAATAGTAACATCATATTGCTAGGTGAAAGAAGCCAATTGGAAGAAGCTACCTATATGTGATTCCAATTATATGACATCCTGGAAATGACAAAACCATGTACAGTAAAAAGATCAGTTACTGGCAAGGATTTGGAGAAATAAAGTATAAATTAATGAGAAGAATAGGGAATATTTAGGCAGTGACACTATTATGCGCTATGATATGTAACAGTAGATATGTGGGATTATATATTTATCAAAACCCATGAGTGAACAACACATAGAATGAACCCTAAACTATGGACTTGATTTTTATAGTAAAGCACTAATATTAGCTCATCCATTATAAAAAATGTATATTAATTCAATATATTAAAATAAGTGCAGTGAGGACTATGTGGGTACTGTTTTTCTCAGTTTTTTCTCTTAATCTAAAACTTCTATAAAAATAAAACCTATTAATTAAAAATTACTATATGGGTGACTCTTTACAGTAAGGTAATGATATTAAAAACAAATCCTGACTATATTTTCATCATCACTGAGTGTCAAGAAAACATAAGGCTCACAATTTTCTCTAGTGTTCATAACCTAATTCCACAGAGTAGGATTTGGCAATTCTCAAAATAGAGCTTTTGCAAGTTACTATAGAATCATGTTTTATTTTTATGCCTTGAATATGTGAGTAAATATTTCAATCAGCCACATAGATTTTTTTACAACAGGCTGCATTTGCACTGTAACTGGTCCCATAAAAACAGTAAAAATGTTAAAGCATGCATATTTATCTTTT
This sequence comes from Trachops cirrhosus, assembly GCA_028533065.1. Classification (NCBI taxonomy): domain Eukaryota; kingdom Metazoa; phylum Chordata; class Mammalia; order Chiroptera; family Phyllostomidae; genus Trachops; species Trachops cirrhosus. The sequence goes on along the minus strand of CM052541.1, from coordinate 120,160,903 downwards.
TATTAATAACTTAGTTAAATTATAAATAATTAAGACTTTTTAAATGTGAACCACTCAGAATACAGCATCAAGTGGTTATTTTCTTTGCACAATCATTTCTATTTTTTTTTTAATTATTATCCGAGAACAATTTTTCATTCCTTGTAGAGAGAAGAGAAAGAACAGAGGAAGGGGAGAGAGAAACATTGATGCAAGAGAGAAGCATTGACTGAAGGCCTCCTCTATGCACCTGGACCACGGATTGAACCCGCTACCCAGTAATGTGCCCTGACTGGAAATTGAACCAGCAACCACTGTTTATGGGACGATGCTCTAACCAACTGAGCTACAACTTCCAAGGCTAATATTTCTGCTTAATTTGTTTGAGTTTCAGGTATCTGGATTCATATGCATATTGTAATTGTTTACAGATTATGAATAATTTTAAAACTAAATCTGATAATTATCAGCCTTTTTTGAGTTAAAACTATTAGATCAATGGCTTGTTGAAGCTCAGTGTATTAGGATTTGATAATACTTTTTATATGAGATTAATCAAGTTTTAACTGCTTCTCTCTATTTTAGGTAATACATTAGTAAATTTTTATAGACCAATATTTGTTAAATCATTCAGTGGAGAGGACTGCATTTTGGATTAAAGGTTTCCAAGAAAAGTTTAAAGATAATGCATGGTCACAATTTTGTTGTATATTCTATTAGTTACACATATTTATGGCATGTTCTACAAATAGCTACTAATGACTCTTCACATTAAAATATATATTTATAAATGAACTATATATTGAAATTATTTCCATGTGAATGAATAAATTGTTTGGATAACCAATATAAGGCTAAGATTCTAGATCTATTACTGGTTTGGACAGAGTAAAGAAAGACATAGAGTGTTTGATATATCCTGGAATAATGATGTGGTTTCAGAAGTATTTATTTTGCAACAATTTTTTCTGCTAGCCAAATAGATTTTGTTGTGTACAAAACAGACACATACACACACATTGATTACTATAGATTGATCAAGCACAATATATTTTGTGCGAAGTGCATTAAGAGAGACAGTGAGATACTCCAGTGGCTTTTATTGGCAGCTGTTTAATGAAAGGAACAAATAGATGTACTGGTGCACGCCTATTCCCACTTCAACCAAGAGAGCTCCAAGTGCATTGGGTCTATATTTCACACTGTCAAAGACAGTTGCTTTTTGTAGGCAAATGAACAAAACCAACAGGAAAATCCTCTCCAAGAAAAAATGGTATGTTAAGCCAATGAATCATTTAGTTAGATTAGTACCATATAGAAGTCTCTTCTCCTCTATACTAGTTTTGTGTTAGTCATTAAAAACATAGGGTAAAACAAAAATATTTTTGCTTATTATTTTAGTCTGGAGAAAAACATAGAAAACTAAAATATATGATATGGAAATGGATCCACTTTATGAAAAAAATAAAAACAACATGTAAGTCCTGTGCTGTTTTTAGTGTATATTACTTTGTTTAAAATTTACTAAGATTTTTATACAATAATTGACACAAATTCAACTTTCAACAACATTAACAGGCAGGAATCTCTTTGGCTTATGTATTTGATAAGTTCAAAAGAATAAAGAATACATAGGTGGGTAAAAGTCTACACCAATGGTCTCAGGAATGTGCTATTTCATTCATTTCTCTGGTGTTTTACTCTTTTGCTGAGTCAGGCTTTAATCAAGTCATGGGCATAGTGCTCATGAGCAGCCCCAGGATTTCTTATCCTTAAAAATAACCATATCCTTAAAATCAGAGTGCCATTTTCCTAGGTATACCTAAGAAAGATTCTAAGTAGACCAATATTTCCCCTATTTCTAACTGAACTAAGAAAAGGTTGAGAAAAAGCTTATAGAAAATAGAAAATCTCAAAATAAGAAATAAAGATATATACAGAAATGTTAAGCACAATAATACTGTATCTTCTACATCAGTATTGTATTTTGAATATGTCAGTATGCTGGGTTGAATGGAGGCCTCCAAAAGATATGTCCATATTTTAACCCCACAGAATCTGTGAATGTTACCAACTATGGAAAAAAGTTTTTTCAGGTATAATTAAGTACAAGATCTTGAAATGGGATCATTTAAAAATATATATATTATTTATATATATTATTTTTAGAGAAAAGGGAAGGGAAGGAGAGAGGCAGGGAAACATTAATGTGTGGTTGCATCTCACTCGCCACCTACTGGGGACTGGGCCCACAACCCAGGAAGGTGCCCTGACTGGGAATAAAACCGGTGACCCTGTGTTCCACAGCCTGGTACTCAACCCACTGAGCCACATCAGCCAGGGCAGGATCATTTTTTATTATTTGGTAAAATCCAATGATTCTAAATTCAATAATCCAATGCCTATACTAATACTTACTAACTCTAATAATAAGTGTCCTCATAAGAAGCAGAAGAGGGATAGACACAAAGAGAAGAGAAATAAGCCTGGTGATGATTAAGGCAGAGACTGGATTTATGCAGTCACAGCCAAAGAATGCCAGGAGTCACCAGAAGCTGAAAGAAGCAAGGAAGGATTCTCTCCTGGAGCCTATAGAGGGATCAAGACCCACCTAACACCTTGATTTAGGATTTGTGATCTCCAGAACTGTGAGAAAATAAATTTCTGTGTTTAACTTAACAAGTTTGTGTCATTTATTATAGCAGCCACAGGAAACTCATACAGCCAATGAGAAAACTGAGCTGAAATCTCATAGCGAGTTGACTTTGTATAGACAACTAATAAATAGCAGAGTAGAACTCAAAACCATCCCGTTTTTTCTAACTCCAAATCTTATGCTGATTCTGCTCTTTGCACACCACTGATACTTTACAGATTGATTGAATCAAAATTATATTTTAAATACTCATCTGTTCCAATAAGTTATAGATTTATTCTAGAAGGACTATTTTTTCATGCATGTCCACAGTAATCTATTTTTTTGGTATCATCATAATAGCAATAATCTCTTTGCTACCAAACACTTCTTCTGCAAGCCACCCTTAAAAAGCAACTCATTTTATCTTGGCTGTATGTACTTGATGCAATGAGTTTTGAATTTTCAATCCCTTCTTTTTCTTAATGCTTGGATATCTATCTGTCTGTCTGTCTATCTACTACCTAACTACCTACCTACTTATCATCTATCTTTTTATTTTTCTACATCTACATATAAATCTATATCTATATCTAGCTAGCTACCCAGTTATCCCATTTGTACTATATACAACTGTTGGAAAACATCAAGAAACATGATCTCCAGCTGACACACAGGCTGAACCTGGGTGATTGGAGGCTCCTCATCCTCTCTCCTGTTCTCTGAATGTGCATTCCACTGCCTTTCTTTGCTCCCGAAAGCTGCTCCAAGGATACAATCTTAAGATTAAAATGCGCTATCTGGACTGAACCCATCTAAGACCTCTATATAAACTTTTAAGAGTCTGTTGGGTTGGGTAAGGAAAACTACTCATCTCATGGTTGTCTAGAACACATCTCATAAACAAATTCCTTGCTCATTGAAATTACTACCCTCCAATGTAGAGTGGTCTCCCTCTTTCTTTGCTTTCCCATTGCCTTTTGTGAGTACAGGGCAATTTTAGGTTACAGCAGGGAAGCTCCCAAAGAAGATGTGAGCCTTCAATAGCCTAGAGTCCTTCCCATATATGTAGATTATTTATCTCCAAGTGTACAATATACCCTCACATATTTATGTGTTTATATCTCTTTTTTCCTCTGCTTAAAATGTCTTTTTTCCAATTTCCATCTATGAAATTGTAACCAGGGTTTTTGTTTTTGTATTCATAAAAAAACCTTCTCAAGTTAGTCTAAAACTTAAAGAGAAAGATATCTTCTCTCATTTGCTACAGGGTACTTTGGAATCATTTTATAGATCCAAAATTCAAAGAATAATGCCTTAAAACAGAAATTTAGATCTACTTATGAAAGGCAAAAGAAACAGAATTGTGCAGAGAGTTCTTACATGATAAATAGTGTTCTCCAAAAATATATTGCATATCCCCAAATGGTCCTCGGAGCAATATCTTATTTGGAAAACAAGATCACCAAGTTCAGACAAACCATGTGATCCTCTCTCAATTCTGTTTACCTTGTAACATGGTAGTCCTGTCTGGAAGTCAGACAAGAAGCATGCTCTCAATGGAGGAGGGTGGGATAAAAAGGATAGGTATTAACAAACACTGCATGTATAATTCATAAGTAGCTTAAGAGAACCAAATAGATTCCTAAGTGACATTACAAATGTCTATGTTACATCATTTCTCTTAAGACCAGCAGATCATGGTGTCTTTCTTTGCAGAAAGTTGGAGAACACAGAGATCACATAGCTCTGAAAGAAGTCCTGTATAGGAAAATTTTGTGATTGTTCAGTATGACATGATAACAGCTTAGACTATCATATTAATAGATAGTAAGGAATGTGAACACAGTGAAAATATTTTTAAAGTAAAAGGATAAGATTTGATATTGCTTTAAAAATATAAGCATGAATTTAGAGAATGGAGGGGATATAAAGAATGACTCCCAGATCACTGCATTTAAAATTAAACAATAACTTCATTAATTTAAAAGTGGGGTATAAAAGAGATACATATCTGGGAAATACATTAAATTATTTACATTTGAGGCAATATAGGGAATATAATGTTAAGAAACAGTTGACTATAAAAATATGATTCTTTAAATAGTTTAAGAACTATCAACAAATAGGTGATAAGAGAAGGCATGGATGCAAAAATGATTCCTTAGAGTAGGATTCTCTCCCTCGTTCGTTCTTTCTTTCTTTCTTTCTTTCTTTCTTTCTTCTTCTTCTTCCTTCCTTCTTTCCTTCCTTCCTTCCTTCCTTCCTTCCTTCCTTCCTTCCTTCCTTCCTTCCTTCTTTCCTTCTTTCCTTCCTTTCTTTCTTTCATCATCATCAAAACTCTGCCTTGGGAACCTCTAGTATGGGTGGACAAATAAAGGGCAATGAGTTTGCAATAAGAAAAATGATAAATTTTAAGAAAAAGTCAAGGTCACAAAGCTCTATGATGTCAAACACAAATGAGATGAAAACAGAAAACATCTGGATTTACCAACAAAACAGGGATTATTGGTCAAAAACAAATGGCCACGCTGAGGGAAACCTAGTTATCTCCACAATTTGAGACATATTTGCTAGGAAATTGGATTGAGGATTCTGAGTTATATGTGCATTGTCTCTGAATCAAGTCTGTACTTTCAACTCTAATCCTTATTTAGATATCTAGACTTTTTCCCAGAGGGAAGCAATGATCTCCACCTTCAATTTATTTCACTAAAATAAATTCCAAGGGATTAAGAAAAAAAGAAAAAGAAGAAAAGAAAACATCATAGACACAGACATCTGTATGGTGATTACCAAAGGAAGGTGGAGTGGGGACAGGTAGAAGAGGGTAAGGTTGGGGGGGATTAATGGCGATGGAAGGAAACTAAACTATGGGTGGAGAACACATGATACAATATACACATGATGTAATATAGAATTGTACACTTGAAACCTATTTAATAACCGATATAATCACAACAATTCAATAAAAATATATTTTTAAAAATTATAAAAAAGCAAGAATGTAGGTGTTTCTTTCACACCAATTATTCTGGAACCTGAACTGTTTTCATCAAGCTTGATCATGACTTGATCACCAGATCATCTGCTTCTATTGTTCTTGAATCCAAAGACCTGTGTTAGCAATATGACTGAAAAAAAAACAAAACAACAACCCTGAAACTTAAACTCAAAGGCAGTACAATTCCCCTCTACCATTTTACTTGGAATAACGAATCTGAAATACAAATAACCAAGAATGTTTATCATGTTATTCATTCTTTCATATGTAATTAGACATTCTCCTATAGGACCAGTGATGAAGGCTACTGTGGTTTCCAATTTTGACAGTCACTAATCACCATTGATTCTTTGCTTACATAACCTTATTTTTGCTATTATTCAAAATTGTCTTCCTTAATGTATAAACCTATTTTCACACATCATTCTCTAAATTTTAGTTTTGTGGCTGTAGCTCCAAATGTGTTTGTTTTCTTTTCATAGCAAAACCTACATCTCCTGAGAAACTTTGAAAAAGGACCTATTAATTAAATAAATATGGCTACAGAGACTTGCATTCAAGTTCACATGGAATATATTTAATACAGTAATTCCATTCTATTTTGTGCATATTTAGCTCTTTATCTAGAATTCTCAAATCTGGATCATGCTTTTCCTGTATGGCACAGGTTCCAATTCCATACCATTTTCTAAAATTTCTTTTGGCTGTCAATTGCAACTCCAAAGATCATTCTATTCAACTTAAAAAAAATAATTTTAATTCCCTTACAATATAAGCCCAGCAACTTAGCAGTTATGTTGATTCTTACTCATGTACATAGAGGGAATTAATTCATCTATGCTTTCAGGGTTGTGTTCACAATACTAGAAGATAGATCCAAAATGATAGATTTTAAAAAATTACATATGTAATTTATATAAGTAAAATTACAAGGGTACATATACACCCTTAGTGCACTGATCCTAACTTATGTTCTGATTATAGTAGTGGAAAATGCACTCCCAGAAGCCTTTTATGAGATGTATTTAAAGCCACAGGGTGCTAACCCTAGGTCCAAGGGTTATTGCATAGTGAGGATGGCCTTAAGAATAGTTGAGTTATGACTTGCCCCTTTTGTATAGAACAGAAGTTGTTACTAATAATGTTTTGTATCAATTTTTAAAAAGATAATATTTTTAAAGTTTCCTGAATATTAATTATTTTTATTGTGGTATTTAGATTTAGGAGTTTACTGGTGAATATTGTGAGGTCTCCCACTCTGAGAGTTTTCTGTATGGGGAATATTTCTCTCTGGCATTTTTGGACCAAAATGATCTATTTTGCTTCCTAAATTAATAAGATTTGTGATTCCTAAATTAACAATATGCATAATTCATATCAAACCATGCATGTTCAAGCATAAGAGGGTTCATTATCCCATTCAAGTTCATGAAAGTACTTAACTTTTGTTCTCTTTGTGCCTTGAAGGGAAAAAAAATCTCTTTACCCTTCACTTAGTCCCTACCATACCTGTGGCTTTCTGAATAGTTCAGTTTCATTATTACATAGAATACAATATAACAGCTGAAAAATTAGATCAGGTTTAGGACCGGGATTACTTGTAGAGAAATTTTCTTATAATTAAAAAAAAAACTACATGTATTTTATGCAAAGTTTTACACATGCAAGTATATGTTATTTAATGAAATATTCTCAATATTTAACTGACAACCACAAGGTCCAGAAGCATTTACATTTTATAAAAAATCTGCATAGTTCAACAGGCAGTGAAATGTATGTATGTATATGTGTACAAATATATGTGTATATATACAAATATTTGCACATGTATTCCAGCATCAGATTACTCAAATGTTATATATAATGATTAAAAGTTTTTTATGCAGATTCTTTTCTAAATAATGTTTCATTATTGGAGTTCTGAGGAATAGAAATGGTCATATGGGCTTCTTTGTGAAAGGGCATGTATGATACTATTCTGACAAAGACACCTTGATAGAAAGTAGAACAAAAAAATTTTAAGAATAAATATTCATGTACAAAGAAAATGTTATTTTAGAAACTTCATTTTCATTTGCATATTAAGACAAAAATGCATACAAGACAAATATTAATAGATTGTAGTAACTTAGATGTCACCGATTCTTACAAATGATTAAAATATTTAAAAAAGTTATGACTTTCCTAAACAACTCTTTAAACAGCCAGACATCTGTTGAGCAGATGAGTTGCTAATATTATTTTGGATAAGGATATTTCCTAGCAAGCTATTCTGCTATGAATCATTTAATTTTGAGCAAGATGAAATGGATAACACAGCAAGTACTATGTATTGGGTAAAATTGATAACAGAACCATACCTGTACTCTTGATGAAAATGTTTTAATTTACTCCTTATGCTAGGGGTGGGAAGAATAACGTTATATACTTTTCTGCCTTCTTAATTGTCTTCAAATGGGAGATTTTTCCTTTTAGACAAGCGTAGTGGAGTCCTTTGCACTCTGAGTCTAGACACTGCAAGTTTTAGAGATTTCTGCCAGAAACAGCTCTCTATTTTACTGTGAAAAAGCTGGAACGTACATATTTTACCCATTACATGAAAGGTACAGTCCCTAAGCTTCCTAAAGACTGACAATCATTTGTTTCCAAAAGGAAATTCAATTTATTTTATTAATAGCTTACAAAAATATGTTTGCATCAAACCTACTACCAAAAAGTGCATTTTTTCTAAATCCAGTTAAAAAATCTTTATGCATCTGTTCTTCTTAGTAGCCCACCCAACAATTTTCTTTCAATAATATAGTAGAGTCCATGTGGCAATTAATTAAACATTCTAAAATGTTGATTGTTTTTACCCTCACCCAAGGACATGCTTATTGTTTTTAAAGAAAGAGGAGAGGAAGGAGAGAGAGAGAGAGAGAGGAAAATATACATTGTTGTGAGAGAGAAATATTGATCTGTTGTCCCTCATATACCTCCTGACTGAGGACCAAACTTGCCGTCACTAGAAATGTAACCCATGGTCTTTTGATTGATAGGACGACGCTCCAACCACCTGAGCTACACTGGCCAGGACCATGAAGTCAATATTTTAATAAAACAACATTTGGTAATGTATAATTTAATTACCCAAGTCTCTTTATTCTTATGGTTTATATCCCTCCAAGAAGTATTCTTCATGCAATATACCATATAAATATGTCTTAGTATATTAGGGTTGCTATAGCAAAATACCACAGAGTAGATACCTTATAGAAACAAGTGTATATCTCACAATTCCAGAGATTGAGAAGACCAAGATTAAGGTATGGTCATACTCTAGTGAGGATGTTCTTCCTGGTTCATACGAAATGCTTTTTGCCATTTCCATACATGATGGAAGGAACAAGGGGCCTCTTATAAGAAAAGTAATCCCATTTATGAGGGCTCAATCCTCATGGCCTTAGTACTTTCCATAGACTTCACTTCCTAATGCCATCACATCAGTCATTAAGATTTTATCGTATGAATCTTGAGAAAGCAGAGGGATTCAGATTATAGTCACATGTAAGTTATATGAACATTTCATATAAACCTGACATTAAACCAAGGAGACACTGTTATCATTGCAAAACTTGTGCAACGAATATACCAATGGATAGTTCCATTTACAAATTATTTCACTTAAAGCTATTTCTATAATTCTATGTTATATCAAAGTATGGATGACATAACTTCAAAATGCAATGCACGTCTATTATATTTATGAGACATTCATAATCTATATTATTTGTTTTTAGAAATTCTATATCCAGTTTAAGGGACAAATCAGTGTGCAAGGTATTTTGCTATTAGTAACGCAACATAGTAAACTTTTTGTAAAATAATTTTTCATAAAAACAGTTTCAATGTTATGAGGATTGTTAGGAAAACAATCAGTACAATTTAAAAGCACTCATTTTCTCTATTTAAATGGTGAAAACTTTTGTGCTTGAGGAGAATTAAATTTCTTAATTAAATTAAAGAGAAATCCAGAAATTAAATGGCAATTGAGGCACAAAATTGTTTTAAAAAGATATCAATACGTGAAGCATTTTACATATGAGTTCTAATTTATTGGTGAAAACTAAGTATTTTAAGCTTTAATATTCGATGAATTCAAAATTCATGAACATGTCCATGAATTCTTCCTTTGAAAATATTTTTTGATAAAAGCATACCTATGAAAGTTTTGAAATAAGAACTAGAAGTGTTTAGACCATAATGGGTTATATTCTCTATAAATAAAAGTTAAATTCTAATATTTTAAAAAATTCCATTGTAATGCATTGGTTTGGAAAAAATCAGAAAAAGTAATATATTTTTAGCAAACAATATAATTCTAGAGAGCACCTATATGCTAATTTAGTCTAAAATTACTGTATTACTGTATTGCATACCCTTTTTAAGCAATTTTATTGACTAATTTATGATTATCAATTACACCTTGTGTTTCTTTAATGAGAATAAGAGTTCTTACTAAAAATTAAACCATATTTATTTCAAAGAAGGTAAAGTAGAACTAAGATACATGATCACAGATCTATATTCAACATTTACCAAAACAAGCAAAGAACACAGTGGCATATGCAACACTTGGCTCCATCATGCATTGATATATGTGTATAACATAGATATTCTATATAGATATATATGTCTATATTATATTTACTGATAGATAAATAGATAGATAGCTATTTGTTGTTATTTTTAGAGAGAGAGAGGTAGGGAGGGAGAAAGAGATGGAGAGAAACATTAATGTGAAAGAGAGGTGTGGATTGTTTGTCTCTTGCTTGTGCCCCTAGTTGGGACTGAATATACAATCTAGTTATGTGTCCTGACTAGGATTCAAACCAGTGAAATTGCTTTGCAGGACGATGCCCAACCAATGGAGCTATGCCAGTCAGGGCTTCATACTATATTTTTGAATAGACCAAATGAAATCTGAATGTGTATTACACATCGAGTCTACCAGTAACAATTATTGAGTGTTACTAGGTATGGCTTTAAATGCTTTAGATACACTGGCATATTATCTAGAAACATTTGTGAGATAGGTACCATCGTAATCTCATTTCTATACACTAGGAGACCAAGGCAGGAAGAAACTAAGTAATTGTGAAAGAACACAGCCATTAAATTTTGGAACTGGATTTCAAATGGAAGAATCTGAATCCTGAGTATGGGCTTTTCATCATTATGCTATCCTGCCAGCAAAGATCTTAGAATATTACTAGGAAGATCTCAGATTGAAAAACAACCTTGTCTCTTCTTCTAGACTGATATGGCTTAAGAGGAATATTTATTCCACATATCTCCAAAATTCTCCAACAAATATTTCATTTTCTTCTATCAACTTCTATCAACCTTTGTCTTTTCATTTTATATGTTTAAGGAGGTTTACAATTCTTTCTTTATCTCATCTTTCTCCTGAAAACTAACTCCAAATGACCCAGACACTCTCTTTACCACACAGAAAAAAATAAGTCCTGGACACCTTTTAATATATTTTTTCTGTTTCAACTATCATTGATACAACAGAGTGAGACCAAGAAGACAAGTGAGAATTTATGTTATCATTGTAATCATTTGTCACCTCTGAAAATATCTGAAAAAGTGGTTATAGATGTCATGAAGAGATGTTACTTCTGAAAAGATAACAAACAGTGCCAAGTATCTTAAGGTTAGATTCACAGCCCAATAAAGATAAAGTTTTTCCACTTCAAATATTTTGAGTTATACTTTATCACATCTGAGAGAAGGGGATTTGGGACATATATTTAACTAATTCTATTAAGATGGCACCTTCTGTGAGTGAATTTAAGCATTATTCAAAATAATTTTAAGTATCAATTTTAAGGGTGGAGAGGCTGACTTACTCAAAATTACCTTCAAAGTTGAAATATAATTTCATCCCCTAATATGTTCAATCAAATCTAATAAATTAAGGGATGATAACTTAAAAGTAAATCCAAAGAAGGGCAATATTCCACACATTAAACTGCTAAGTAAGACAATGACAACACAGGGCAGTTGTAGCCATAATTTAAAGGTGACTATTTGGAACATAAACCTCTTGAGCGGGAATTGAACATCTATAAGGCAACAAGTAGTGATGCAATCCAAAGTTATATTAATTTCAAGGACAGAGAAAACTCCAGTTGACTTTTGAGTTCTATTTATCTTTTCTTCACATACTGGACAAAAAGACTTTGAATTAATGCATGTAAAGTTAATTAAACTTGACAGTGTCTTTTCTTCTTCAGCATCTATACAGTCCTCTATTAAACAAAATTGAAAGGAATAAGATACTAACTGGCTTCATTCTGCATCTCACATTCTCATCTCAAAGCTTTTTATTTTGCTCATGTGATGCAATTAATTATCAGAGAATTATAAGTGTAAATCCAGTTCTGCCTACATCCCTACATACATCCACCTTTCTTCTGGATGATTTCACAATGACTGGCAGATTTTCCACTTGTTATGTAAGAAATGAATACATGTTTCTTCCTCTTAAAACTTTTTCTTTATATTCTAAAGTTTCCCACCAGCCTAGTTATTCAAAGTAGAAAATTTGAGAATAACCTTTCCTGTTATCCTTTTTGATTCATCTACATGACTAAATTTTTTAACTGTATTAATGTACTTTAAATAGAGACAACTTTTACCATCTGCACTGTAATTTTTACATTGTCTCTCCAACGTCAATGGTTCATCATTCTATCTCACAGATGAAAAGTTGTCACCCTAAATTACAATTTTACCATATTTTTGCCTTCTAAAAATAATTCTGATTTAATGTAGTTATAGACACTTATATATCAAAATGTCCATAGATAGGTGTATTCAGTCATACCTAATTTTATTGTGCTTTGCAGATATCATATTTTGATAAGCTGAGAGTTTGTGATAACCCTGCATTGAATAAGTCTGTTGATGCCATTTTTCCAACAGCATTTCCTCACTTAGTGTCTATGTAACATTTGGTAATTCTTCCAATATTTCAAACATTTTCATAATTATCATATTTATTATGCTGATCTGTGATCAGTGATCATTGATGTTACTATTGTAATTGTTTTTGGGTGCCAAAAAGCATGTCCGTTTAAGACAGCAAACAATAAATATGTGTGTTCTGAATGCTCTACCCATTGGCCATTCCAGTCCCTCTCTCTCGTAAGGCTTCCGTGTTTCCTGAGATGCAGCAACCCTAAAACAATAGATTTCATGGGAAAGCATTAATTATAGTAATGAAGCATTCACACACACAATATAAATTTTACATGTATATATATCTGAAACATTATGCAATTTGCACAGTTCTCATTATTTCAGATTATGAATTAAGAATTTTCAAAAATATATTCTGTGTTTTTAGGATTTTGGCAAAGATATTAGTTAAATAATTTGTCTGGGTATTATAGCTAAAAACCTGAAATGGGAAGTTTATAATGCAAAATTGGTGAAAAAAGACAAGTAGCACCTTTAAAAATATTATTTTAAGTAAATTTTATTATACTTTGGTACATCTCATATTATATACTTTGGAAACTTTTTATTCATATCTCCACTATAATATGGAAGGCCCATTGAATAACACCCTCTTCCCCTCCTAATTTCTAAATTAAACATAAAATATTTGAGTCTAAAAATGTAGGAAAAAATGAAAGCTTTATCTTCTTTTTCTTAGATAAGTCTCTTTAGCATTTCATACAATAAGGGCTTGGTGATGGTGAACTCCTTTAACTTGACCTTATCTGAGAAGCACTTGATCTGCCCTTCCGTTCTACATGAAAGCTTTGCTGGATAGAGCAATCTGGGATGTAGGTCCTTGTCTTTCATGACTTGGAGTACTTCTTTCCAGCCCCTTCTTTCCTGTAAGGCCCCTTTTGAGAAATCAGCTGACAGTCTGAAGGGAACTCCTTTGTAGGTTACTATCCCCTTATCTCTTGCTGCTTCTAGGATTCTCTCCTTCATTTTTACCTTGGCTTATGTAATTATGATGTGCTTTGGTGTGTTCCTCCTCGGGTCCAACTTCTTTGGGACTCTTTGAGGTTCTTGGACTTCCTGGAATTCTCTTTCCTTTGCCAGATTGGGGAAGTTCTCCTTTATTATTTGTTCAAATGTCTTTTCCACTTGTTGTTTTTCCTCTTCTCCTTCTGGTACCCCTGTAATTCAGATGTTGGAACGTTTAAAGATGTCCCGGAGATTCCTAAGCCTCTCTTCTTTTTTTTTGAATTCTTATTTCTTCATTCTTTTCTGGTTGAATATTTTTTTTGTTCCTTCTGGTCCACTCCAGTGATGTGAGACCCATCTTTCATTCCATCACTATTGGTTCCCGGTGTATTTTTCTTCATTAAACTTATTGTAGCCTTCATTTTTTCATCTAATTTGCAAGCAAAATGAACCACACCTGAAACAAAAACAAGAAGAAACTAAGGGAACAACTAGAACAAGAACAGAACCACAGAAATGGAGATCACATGGAGGGTTAGCAACAGGGGAGTGGGAGGAGAGAGGGGGGAAAGGTATGAAGAATAAGTAACACAGATGGTAGGTAGAAAATAGACAGGGGGAGGGCAAGAATAGTAGGGGAAATGTAGAAGCTAAAGAACTTATGATACATGGACATGAACTAAAAGGGGGGAATGTGGGTGGGAGAGGGTGTTCAGGGTGGAGGGGAATGAAGGGGGGATAATAGGACAACTGTAATAACATAATCAATAAAATGTAGTTAAAAAAATAGTATGTAGAAAACAGACAGGGGGAGGTTAAGAATAGTATGGAGAAGCCAAGAACTTATATAGATGACCCATGGATATGAACTAAGGTGTGGGAATGATGGTGGGAAGAGGGGTACAGGGTGCAGTGGAATAAAGGGAAGCAAAAAATGGGACAACTGTAATAGCATAACCAATAAAATATAGTAAAATTAAAAAATGAAAAAAATGAAAGCTTTATTACTGATGTAAAGTATATTGGAGAATTTGACTTATACGTGAGAGACAATTATGCTTGCTAACCACTCCCCTCTAGTCTAGACCTAGGGGCAGCTCATTGAAGAATAGACGCAGTCAGCAAAGTTGGTATTTTGTTTTAGGGTTTTGCCTCCAAGAGGTCAAATTTTTCCATGTTCAAAATTTTAACAGATTAGTGTCTCTGAATCAAGAAACAAATAAATGCTACAATCCTCATCAGGTAACTTGTACTATTTCTATGGAGGAATAAAGGGATTTAGCCAAAAGCCAAAGGCAGGGTTTTGCTCTTCAAGAGGGAAAAGAGTAGTGTGATGGCTTTGTAATGTGTTAACTTGCTAGGTTAAACTATGCTTTGCAGAATTCTCTATTGCTTCTGCTAAGCGTGAAGCTCTAGGGACACTCTTGGCTGATTTGGAGTATAAGGAGAAGCGACAGGCATCGAACGACTCAGGCACATTGTTGCTAACCCAATGACTCATCTCTTTGGATCAAGTCAGTGGCAGACCCTGGGTCTTCTCTACCTTCCCCTAGAAACTTCTTTAATTTTTCTACTACTGAGTTGAGTGAATGTTTAGGTTGTGATGAAAGACCCTGGTTTGCAAGACAGCATAGTCAGCAAAGTCAGAAGCGAACAAAAAATAATCAAGGCACATTTCATTCATTCTTTCATGTGTGTGGCATGCATCTTGTCTTTAATCTACTCCACTTTATATTTTTCTTCCCTTTCTGATTACTGCTTTGTGGATTGAAGACCCAATAACAGATTCAGAGAAAAGAGCCTATCAGAGGTGGTTTAACAAGATCCCATATTTTCTTGAGACCAATTCTCTATGTAGAATTACTGGAAGAATTTTTCTTCACAAACATTTCCAGGTCTCTGTCCTTTCAACTCTTTAGATTAAACTTTGTAGTGATGTTTAACCCAGAGTATGGCTATGATCCCAGTGTAGAGAATAATACTTATCATTCTCCTTCCTTATGAGTAGGTTCACACTTTACAAACTGACTTTATGACCATTCATAGGACTGTTCTGGAGTAGTAAAATGATTGACCCCATGGATCAAAACAATGAAAGAGTTACCTACTATAAGGACAGGCTGAACTCAAATTCCAAAGTTCACTCCCTATTTTATTTAGCTACCACAATATGTATTTTTATTTTCCAACATAGTCAATTGCATGCTTTATGTATAATAAAATCAAATATAATCATAGATACTCCAATAACCATATGTTAAAAGCATGTCAAAAATTCAATGTCAGCAATATAGAGGGGCCCAACATTTGTATAAAATATTCCATTATCAAATTCTCATGGAAAAGTAAAGTTCTTTAATTAAATGCCTTTGAAGGTCAAACTTGAAATAGTGAAGGAGTTATAGACAAGAACAAAATATTTTAACCGTATAAATTAAAATTCCAAAGGGATTAAAATTAACCTAAGCCCCCTAATACTGCTCATTCTTAACATGAGGACTTTTCTCCTCCAGGGTGGACTGAAGTTTTTTCAGCATTGTTTTCACATCTTTCAGGACC
Organism: Trachops cirrhosus; assembly: GCA_028533065.1. Lineage (NCBI taxonomy): Eukaryota > Metazoa > Chordata > Mammalia > Chiroptera > Phyllostomidae > Trachops > Trachops cirrhosus. Next base: position 120,144,749 of record CM052541.1, on the reverse strand, counting down.
TCAGAAGGTGATTACTTCAATGACATACCTCCAATATGTCTCATTTTAAATTTGTATTAAACTGTGCTAAAAAACACAATAGTGACCCACAACTACTACTCTTTGTGAGCAAGTTAATGCCTAGTCCTTCAGAAATTATTCCAGGTTAATTTATTTTTCTGTAATATAATATTAACTGTTGCCCAAGAAGAATGCAAAGATTTACTTCTTTCTGAGGACAGGAATGTCAGTGGAGAATTCACATTTATACTCCACAGAATGGCAATCACATCAGTTGTTGTCCACATTTAGTGTCCTGAAACAAGTAATTTTAATTAGGAAAAGTATTCCAACAGACATTAATTTAAGCTCTATGTATTGATTGCATTTCAGAGAAATGCTTTTCTGTAGGGTGTATTTCTTTGCAAAGAATGGAATTTGAAACATTGTTGCATTATTTTGAAACATAATCATTTATAACTGTGATATCACCAGTCACCAGGTATTACTGAGGTTTCTTTCTTTCCTATCTTTTCCTAACCTCTTCATCTCCATTTACATTATGTACTTTTCATTAACAGACAGGAACAAAAGCTAGATAATGTCTTCTTTCTCCCATTCAGCAAATATTTGTCCATGGGTTACTTACCCCTTTGATCAAAGGCCAGTTGGAGGCAAAAGGCCAGAAGCGCTTGCATGAAATGAGGCCTTATCAGTTATGCTCAGTGAAGGCAGTTGAATCCCATAAGCAGTTATTTACTACCTTGCTACCACAGCATACTTTAGGAAGAAAAAAATATATATTTCTATCTATATCTATCTATCTATCTATCTATCTATCTATCTATCTATCTATCATCTATCTAATCTAACTACCTATATATCTACCTATCATCTATCTCTTTGGATATAGATATTATATAGATAAATATACCTATTGACACATATATGTAGATTATATATATATATAATCTTCAGAAACTAGTTATCCTGCTTCCTGAATGCAAAAATGAAATAATACAAGTATTGTTTTCTTCTGAGATACAAAATTAGACGAGCAAAATATACTCTTTTATAAGAGATACTCCTGATAGTTATGAGTTTGTTGTCATTTTACTGTTCATATTTTTTATCTTCTTTTTCTTACATAAGTGCCTTTAACATTTCATACAATAAGGGCTTGGTGATGATGAACTCCTTTAACTTGACCTTACCTGGGAAGCACTTTATCTGCCCTTCCATTCTAAATGATAGCTTTGCTGGGTAGAGTAATCTTGGATGTAGGTCCTTTCCTTTCATGACTTCAAATACTTCTTTCCAGCCTCTTCTTGCCTGTAAGGTTTCTGTTGAAAAATCAGCTGATAGTCTTATGGGAACGCCTTTGTAGGTAACTCTCCTTTCCTCTTGCTATAGGAAACAGAGAAGCTAAACAACTTATATGTACATCCCATACACATTAACTGAGGTGGGGGATTTACTGGAGGGTGAAAGGCACAGGGCTGAGAAAGGTAAAGGGGAGAAAAAAATTGGGAAAACTGTAATAGTATAATTAATAAAATATACTTCAAGAGATACTCCTTTGTATTTGAAACAAGTAAGATTAAAATACTTGATTTCACAGTTTATGGAATGACCAATTTGAAGCCATATAAATTCTTAACTAAAGAACTCACTTATAGCTATATATTTTTTCTTTATCACAACACTCAAACAACAAAAATGTTTTTTATTTCTCTAACCTCACACATGAAGAAATAGAGACTTGATTAGGTTAAGTTAAGGAAGGTCACATAGCCAGGAATTGATTCTGAGTAATCTGCCTCCTGAGTGTGACACTTAAACCAATATCCTACCCAACCTCATGAATAGAAATGCCTTTTTGTGGAGAAAAGATAAATTAAATTGGGACATTTAGACTCTGGTATGTATTAATAATCATGTATCTATGAACACTCCAGTTATGACATATCTTTGACAGACCCTAGCATAAGCTTTTAAAAAGTACTTGTACCATACTATACATGTGCATTAATTAAGAAAAAACATATATTTTATTGATATTTTCAAAATGGTTCTGTTTTAAAACCTCTTGCAAATTGTTAGTCCAGAAATCAATGATCTATTAGAGCGTTAATGGGGACACTGTTACAAGCTCTTTAGAAACACCAACAGTATTGTTAGATAAATTATGCAAGCTTGGCCATGTACATCTGTTGATTTGCCAGATAGCTAATTAAAATGCATTAACGCCCTTATGCTGTTTAAAGGCACATTTTGTGATTTCATAAAATGTAATTTATCTAGTTTAAAACATACTTGTTTTGAACTGCCACGCAAAAACCACTAAGGACACAGATTGTGCATATTAATGCAATTCTAAAGAAGGCTTATATATTTCTTTTGATCACAGTTTTAATGAAATACCTATTTTGACTGACATGTTAGTGGACAAAAAATAACATGACTGATACATTGATTTTAATTACTTACTAGGATATATATATATATATATATATATATATATATATATCCTGACAAAAGTTTTCATAATAATATTGTGACCTAATACTTATTGAGTTTTACTATATAAGGTCTATCCAGAAACTATCCATCCATGCAATATGAAAAATAGAGACTTTTATTGAAGAAGATACTAGATACAAGAAACATCATACATAAGGCAATGACTATTCAGTCCCCTTCAAAGTAGGCACTTAGGGGCCTCACACAGTTCTCCCAGCATCATTAGCTTCTGCAATAAGTTGTTCCTTCTGCTCTGGTACAAGAAGCTGCAGAACAAAGTTTGCCATGACATGTTTCATTTCAAGATCCTGTGCAAAATCTTGGACACAGTAGTTTTTGGACTCCCCAGATCAGCTTCTATTTCGTGCATTATCAGTCTCTGATCTTTGTGTATTGCAGCCTGTACATGGTCAACATTCTCAGGTGATCTGTTTGTGTTAGGTCTTCCAGAACATTGATCACTTTCAACAGATTCTTGACCATCTTTGAATCATTTGTGCCACACTTTTATTTGTGCTGCATCCATTGTATCATCCCTGAAAGCCTTCTGAATTATCTGCATAGTTTCTGTGGAGACTTGTTCAAGCTGAACACAAAATTTGATGCAAATTTGTTGTTCTATTTGGTCAGTCATTTTGAATGCTATAGCCACAAAGTGCACATGCTCACTCAACAGCATCTACCACCCCTGCTGACTAGTGCAGTGAAGGCATCACTGTTCATACAAGCATACCCAGTCTGCTCTCCTTGGCTGCCAGGTCACAATTGATGTCCCACAAACCATTCTCGTTATATTAACAATGGCTCAACATTTTCTAGACCAACCTGGTCTACCAGGAAATTTTAATTTCTCTCCCTATATTTAATCATTGAATACTCAAAACAATTTTCAGAGTATGTATGTCGTTGTCCTCTTTCGGTAGATGAATCAATACTGGTCCTATATCACCCTCTTAGTGAGTGGAAGATTCAACCTAGGCAGTCTGGTTCCAAAGCCCTCACCTATTGTCTTTTACTGCCTCTCAATTTTGCAAATAAGAATCAACTTTATTTTCTCAGGAAGCAACAATAAAATGAAATAGATTTTCATCTCCACCATAAAGTCTCTAACATTATTTAAACTTCTTTTAAGACTATTTATGTTAATCTTATTCTACTAAGGAGGGTTCTACCATAACCAGAAAAAAAATTATGCAGCTCATATTTTTTAACCTTATGCTTAAGCATAACCCTCTCTTAATGATAACCTAATCATTTTTAACCTAAACCCTAAACATAATAATATTAATTTTAACCTCAAGCCAAATACTAGCTGTAACCCTAAACCTAAAACCCTAATCCTAACTCAACCCAAATCTCACACTAAATGTTACTCTAAGTCTAGACCTATACCTAAAATCTCCCCTAAACCTAACTTATATCTTGACCTTCAGTCTAACCCTAGACCAAAGCCTGAACCTCATCTTAACCTTAACTCTAACTCTAACTTTAGATCTAATCCTCACACTTAACCCTAAAGCTAACACTAATCTTACCTTTAACCCAAAGACTAACTCTAACCCTAACACTAATACAAGTACTATTCCTAACCTCATGCATAACCAACCTTAATATATCACTTTTCTAAGCTGAGGCCCAGCAATGTTGTGAACCAAGATGGGAATATTTGGTTAGGATCACAGTCATAGTCACTTAAAGAATCAAGGTTGTTTTCACATATAACCATGTTATAGAAGAAAAAAAGAGTCAGACTGTAGAAATATTAAAGAGAATTTAAAATAGGCAAAGTGAATTCAAATTTTAAAATATCCCATCTTTTCCTCCATCATAATGTAATTTTTCTAAAGAGGTTTTTTAAAATTAAAACAATAATGCCTTAATTTGCTGAGAAAATATCTCTATATAGCAGTTTCTAAATTAATTAAGTCAATCATCTTTACTTGGAATGAAATAACTTACCACAATATTATTTTTAATAGAAATTTTATATTACACAATCTTCTACTGTCTACTGTTAGGTAATTGAAACTGCTAAATTAGACTTCCTTAATTCTCCAGGTTTTACTCTGACAAACACAAACAGGATTAAATAGAAGAAAGCAATTTCTGTTTTTTCTTTATTTTTAAGAGGTAAAGAAGGGGAGCAAGGTGTATGTTTCCAGCTTCAGACAGAGACTACCTTTTCCCCTAATCTTCTGGAAAGGCAATCTCTATCTACTGTCTGCCCACATATTTGTAATCACATGTAAAACTGTGGGCACTGTTCTTATGCTTTAAAATCAACCTAATGTGTTCTACTCTAGACCAAAGTCCTCATATCTAAAACCTCAGAGGGAAAAAAACAGTTTCATGCATGCACATGTGTGCACAATCACACACATGGAGTTTACTTATGAAGGATTGAGAAGAAAAAAATATCTGATTTGATTTATAATTAGTTCTCTCCACTATCTGACACAGGAAAACTTGACTTTGCAGCTCTGAGACTCACGTCATGATGGTCCTGAAAAACAGCAAAGAAATGAAATACTCTAATAACTATATTTTAGCAGAGAATCGGCTTGTCAGATTTGCCTAGAAAAAAGATATAGCTAGAAGAATTTATTCATAAGCAGTTGCTAGTTGTTTGAGTTCATAATAAAGTACTTGGAAAGAACAAATGGAAAGATTACTAATAAGGAGGAGTGAAGAAAAAATATGTGAATAGACTCCCATAAATACGCCAATGAATATATATCTACCTGGATTTTTTTTTTTTTTTTTGGAGAATACTCACGCAAGTAGTAGGAGGGATTTTCAATAATCAGATGGACAAGGTAACCTTTTCTGTGAACAATGTCTGCCAGAATCTTTCCTCGGTCATCCCAGGGATTTCTCAACAGGCTCAAAAAAATATGAAGTTTATGCCTGAGCTCAAACATGTGGGCTTCATCTCATCCAAAGTGATCTTACTACTGTTGATAACGTTCTACCTTCCAGCAGCAGAGATCAGAGTGAAGGACCTAATGGAAACCATATTCAGAGAGAATGGCCAGCCATCTAGAAGCAGGCTGAGTACATTAGAGATGCATGTTAATGCTATGTTTTCACTGGAAAGTATAATTAATTTACATGTGGATTTGCCTTTTCTGCCAGTAATTATTCTGCCTGCACAACCATCTATGGAATTGCTAAATGCCACATTCACCATCCATATATCTCAAACAGCATTATTTGTGGCTGTGTAGTAAATTTTACAACAAAATGTGGAAAGAAAAACTTACACCCATGAGATTCATTGAATATATAAACATAAACATATATATATATAATTTTCTCACTAAGAAATAATTAGCCAGATTGATAGATGAACTGGCCTAATGAAAATTCAGTTGTAACACTGGCTAGGGGAAGTTAGTATTCTGTTCAGCAAGAAGTGAAGTGTACTCTGGTATAACCAATCTATGGTTCAGTTTCTCCATTAGCCAGCACACATGGATCAAGGAAAACAGAGATTAAATAGGAAGTGGCTCCTCTCTCTTTTTAAATAAATTGTATGTGTATGTATGTGTGTATATTGCTCTTTGTTAATAAAAACTTGCACTATAGAAAGCTTAATTCTGAAGATTGCATTCTCTAGAGCAGGCCATCATGTTTCTATTGAGCTATAGAAGATGACTTCCACTGCCTAAATTTGGATATCTTCAATATAGCAAGGTAAATCTACAGGGTAATTCTATTATGAATAGTAAGTTGTATTGATGAGAAATAATGGGGAGGCATATGTTAAGGAACTAATAAATTCTCTGTGGGGTGGTGGCTATTCTTAATATGTCCTGTGGTAAAAGTTAACAGAGAACAAATTTAGGCAGGGATAATAACTCTGAACCTTCAGAAATTAATGTTTAGATCAGCAGGACAATCATCATTTCTAAGTGAGGTAGTTGCTGAGATATTAACCCAGAATAAAGTGAGCCTCAGGTGGATTATCAAATATTGCTTCATGACTGCCTATGAAATGAGAATTTTAATAGCTGTAATTGTATTAACCTTTATTTCTTTTATGTAGATGTTTTAAAATATTAACCAGTAATGTGTTTTTCTATCTTGCTCATTTTTATTTCATACAATTTGTGATGGTGGTAGTTAATGTTACAATTTACCCTTTAGGGTACAAGCTATCAAAGGGTAGGTTGTGGTAGAAGAGGAAGTGAACAACAAATGAGTTGCTGGTCCTCCCCTCTGGGAAAGTGATAAGCACAGTCATTAACCAAGGGGTAATTGTATCATGTTAGGAGGACACATGATATAGTTGCAGTGATTTTTGTTTACAGATTAAATTTGAATAGAACAATGTATTTAGATATTGAATTGAAAAACTGATGGATTATCTCAGACTGTTTTGTTATCACCTTGAAATCATTCCTACTCACTTTTACAATGCCATCTACAAAATGGGAGAAAGATTTGGTAACTTCTAGAATCTCTTTTTCAGAGGACTCGTGTAATATTTGGAATGCACAAAATAGGGAATTTTTTCCCCCCAAAGGCAGTCTTGGGAAGATGTGTAGGCATAATCCCAGTGTGAGGTTTACATTGAATTGCAGGACTTCCTAGGTGAGTCACCCATATCAGTGCTGCAGATACCAGTGATCGTCCATCACAGGCAGTTTTCAATGGTTTCTATTGCCTTCTAATTTCCTGAAAGCAATAGTGGTTTTCCATGAGCACTGTTCTTTCAAACTTCCAATTTGGCTTATTAAATTATTTGTGGTAAGATTCTCTCTCACTCTCTCTCATATATCTATGCATCTGATAAAATTAAACATTTCAAGTGTACAATCCAGTGGTGTTAATTACATTCACAGTCATCTATTCCACATGAAATTATTACCATCTCTAAAATTTTATTACTCTAAATATAAATTTTGTAACCGCAAAGCAATAATTCCTTATTCTCCCTCCCCCTGCCCTCGGTAAACTAATCTATTGTCCGTCTTTAGGAATTTATCTATTCTATACATTTCATGTCTTTTTGTTTATTTAGGTCTTTTTTAATAATTGTTTTTGCAGTTTTAGGTGTATGAGTCTGTCACATTCTTGGTTAAATTTACTTGTAAAAATTTTACTCTTTTGGGTGCTATTACATTGGAATTGTGTTCCTAATTTCCTTTCCATAGTTTCAGTGCTAATGAAATCACACAGTAGTTGTCCTTTTTTGTCTGGTTTATTTAATTTAGCATAATGTTTCCAGTGTTCATCCCTGTTGTAGCATGCATCAGAATTTCATTCTTTTTCATGGGTGAATGCTATTTCATTGTATGACTATATCACATTCTGTTTATCCATTCACTGTTAATGAACTTTAATTTTTATCTTCAGAATATGATAAATAATGCTGCTATGAGTGCTGATACAAAACTATATACCTAGGAGTAAATTTGCTGGGTCATATGGTGATTCTATGTTTAGCTTTCTGAGGAACAACCAAAGTGTTTCTCACAAGGATTGTGCCATTGTACATCCCCCTCATTACTATACAAGAGTTCTAATTTGTTCCCATCTTTATCAGCTCTTGTTGCTATTTTTAAAAATTACCCGAGTTTTTTGGACTGTAAGATGCACTGGACCATAAGACTCACCTAGGTTTTAGAAGAAGAAAATAGGAAAAAAAATTTGAAGCAAAAAATGTGGTAAAATATTTAATAACATAAATAACACAGGCCGCCTCCCCTGCCCACAGCAAGCCAGGTAAGCTACATTCAGACTATAAGAGGCAACCCCCTCTTCCTCTCAAATTTAGGGGAAGTACATCTTATAGTCCATAAAATACGGTAGTTATAGTCATCCTATTGACTGTAAAGTGATAACTCATTGTGGTTTTCACTTCATTTCCTTAATGATTAATGATGTTAGGTATCATTTCATGTGGTCACTGTCTATTTGTTTATCATTTCAGAGAAAGAATAAACACTCTATTAAGTAATTCAGTCATTTTTAAATAAGGTTGTGTGTCTTGTTGAGTTGTAGGAGCTCTTTATTAGTAAAGTAATAGTATATATATAAGTAGTATTGGTATGTTCTAGATAGTAAACCTTAATTAGACATATGATTTGTAAATACTTTCTCATTCTGTTTTTATTTCCTTGATAATGTTCTTTAATATCCAAAATATTTTTGTTGTTGTTGAAGTCCAATTTATTTATTTATTTTCTTTGTTCCTCATACCTCTGGTGTCTGAGAAAACATTACTAATACCAAATCATCAAGATTTATCCCTCTATATTTTTTGTAGTAGTTGAATGGATTTAGCTCATATATTTAGTCCAATGTTCTATTTTGAGTTAATTTTTGTTTATGGTGTAAAAATCTAGTTATACCAGAATAATTTTTGTTGAAGAGACTACTCTTTACTCATTGTTTGAGTTTGGAGCTCTTGTTACAAATTAATTAAATGCATGAGTTTATTTCTGGACTCTTAATTCTATGACATCAATCTGTATGTCCATCCTTATGTCATTACCGTGATCATTTTTAAATAGATCTGCAGGATATTTTGAAATCAGGCATTGTAAGTCCTTCAACTTTTTCCCCTTTTTCCAAGCCTTTTTGTTGTTTGTGGTCACTCACAGTTCCATATGAATTTTATGATTAGCTTTTTCATTTCTATAAATAAAATTACTAGTCACCAACACTAATAATGTGTTTATTATTTTGGGTAGCTGAGATTGTAACAATATTAAGCCTTTCAGTATTTGAACACAGGGTATCTTCACTGTTAGTATATGGAAATACAACTGTTTTTGAGTGTTGCTCTTCATTTAATTTATTAGTTCTAGAAGCTTCCTTGTGCATTCATTGTGAAAACCTCCAATTTGGTCATGATGTTGATGATCACACTCACACACACACACACCAAGAGGATATTACAAAAGCCTTACAGAATGAGTATTTCTAGGACAGTAGGGCATGTCCCCAAGTCAGTCTGAAAATATCCTGAGAAACAACACTAAGTGACAACTCGTCTGCAGCTTCTATGGTGATTAGGTAGGAGGATGAGTTAATGTTCGAATGAATAGGAAGAGCCTTGTATGGTTTGAATCCTCTGGAGACACTGAAAAAGAATTTCACATCTTTCCCATAATCACTTCAGATTTGGTATAGATTATTCAAAGAGGAAAATGATGCTTAAAAATGACAAGCCATCAAATATCAAAAATTGGAGTCACATTCTTTATTGAATTGTTATCCTGCAGATAAGAATACTAGAACTAATAAAAAGATTCTTGTATTATATGCGTAATTACTAAACTCATTAAGAACTCTAAGAATGCCTATGCTAATTATTGAAAAATAATTGAAATTCACATTTCTCCTATGAAATATATATTATTCAAATAAATTCAAGAGCAGAAAATACATCAATAATAGCTAAAATCAACAATAGCAAAATGTTTTAAAAATCTCAAAAATATTCTGGAAAATTTTTACTACATCTCAAAAAAATATCATGACTATGTTATTTTATCATAACATTAAAAGCTTTCAAAAATTTAACATATGTAGTGCATAATAGAAATAATCAGTAGTAAATTAGAATTACTTTGATGAAATAAAAATGATTAAACAATTAGAGTGTTGAAATTTCTTGAGGAAAAAAAGAGGAGGCCAAGGAAGGAGAGGAGATTGAATGTTGCAAGTGCTAAGCATGGGTTGAAGTACATTTACGCATTACCTCATTTGATACTTGCAATATTCATATGAGAAAATGCTATTATTATTCCCATTTCACAGGTGCATAAATGTAGTCTATTTTACACAGCTAAGGAGCAAAGCCAAGACAAGAACATATTTCTTTATGATTTTTAAAAAATTATATGGACAAGGATGTGTATCTTCTATTACTGAATGAAAATAGTCTTTAAATAATTTCATAAAATATAATGGTTATTAAATTAATCTTCCTACATATGCATCTATACATTGTAATTAATTATCTATATCAACCTATTTATATTTAGAAATGTAGGTAAGCACAAATTAAAATATGAAGATTATGTACCAAAGTGTTACTGGTGTTTATGTTTAGATATTAGAATTATTTAAACTACTTTAATCTTAAAACTTCAATTTTTATTTTCACTTATCTACATTTACTAATATTTTGTAATGAACATATAAATTAATGTTTTGCAACAAAAATTTAAATAAAAAAGAAGTGGATTAAATAGTCAAGAAGTGGACAAGAGTTAAGAAAATAGATACCTAGCACTTGAGTAGTTATGACACTTTAATTGTTAAATTATTGAGAAATAAATGTGTACAAATAAAAAACCTAACTGACATATGTCCATTGTTTTCTGAGTGAAATAGGCAATTGTAATTTTATGTTTAATATTTTCCTCATTTTCCAGTAGGCAGAAACCCCTAAATTGTATGAAAAATAATGAAAATGAAAGTAATTACTGATAACTCTTGAAAACCCCATTAAATTAAAAATAGAACATTATGGAAAGTGAAATAAGCCAGTGAGAGAAAGACAAATACCATATGATTTCTCTCATATGGGGAATCTAATGAACAAACTGAACTGACAAACAAAAGAGAGAAAGACTCACAGCTCTATGAGCAGTTGACAGCTAGTGCTGGGCGGCGATGGAGGGCATGGTCAGGAGTGGAGAAGCTTAGCAAAAAGGAAAAGGGACTCCTGGACATGGGCAACAGTGTGGTGATTGCTGGGGGGTGAGGAGCATAAGGGGACTAAAATGGTAATGGAAAAAATACAATTAATATTAAATAAAAATATATAATTTTTCAAACAATAAAAAAGACAATCAAAATGTGTATCATTTACTTTGGGGACAATTTGGAAGATATTTGAATTGTATCTAATGTGATGTTAAATATCACTAAAAATGTTGTGAAGATTTATCTTCAATTTTATTTAATTTAAAAATGGCAAAAAATAAAATAGAAATATTTTTAATGCTATGATGTGAGTACTACACCTTTAGAACAATTAAAGTACCAGTCATAGGTATTTTCTACAAAGTCTCCTTTTACTGATAAAATAGGTCATTCCACAATTTTTTTATTTTATCCTTGTTAACAGTCCTGATATATATATATAGTAAGGCTTTGACTTAATTAACCACATCTTTGTTTTTTAGGCCCTCAACAGTGTCTGTGTAACAAAAAATGATAGAAAATTTTTGATGTGTTATTTTTACATTTATTCCAATTATAATTCACATGCTTCTTTTAAAGAAAGTGTTTTTATCACTTCCATACCCTCTATAGAACTATATTCTTTTACTGCACAAGCACAAGCTTTAATGAGTTATCACAATTTGAAAAAGCTACTCATGTCCAATTTTAGTTTAATCAAATATGTCATGAGCATCAGATTAATCATTAACTATTAGAAATGTCAGTACAAAATAATTGTATCAAATTGATTTGGACTTCCCCTGAAATTTTAAGTGCCAATGTATTTAAATTTTGAGATATTCTGCCAAGAGACTTTTATAATAATCCATTACCATTAATGACAGATTAGTTGCATAAATACTTCAAATCTGTCAAATGTTTTAGGAAAAATATAGAATAAAATCTGAAATACATATTTTATTTTTAATGAATTAAAAAAATACTTACCCTACCTATATGTGTTTCCTAAAACACACTTGTACCTCACATTTGTTCTTAGATAAAAAGGAGGAAAAATTATAATAAGTATGTCTTTTTAGTATCATCATTTATTAAGTAAAAAAAAGCCAAATATTCAAGGATAATAGAACTTCTGAGCAGAAAATTAGATCTAAATTTATGCTATTATATTTTTTCTGTTTTATCTTTCTAAATAAACTGTACAGCTTTTTCAGATTAGGTATCTTATTTTCTCTTGGATTTACTTCTAGTGATGAACTGAGTGTCATGGCGGATTAGGAAATGTGGGCTAGAGTCATATAGCTAATTCATTTTTATTAGATAATAGAGCAGTGAATGGAAGGAGTATTTCTCATTGAATAAAGAAATGATAAATTAAAGGATGATCTCTCTGAGAAGTTTAATTAAATTTTATTTTCTGTATGGTATCAAATTTATTGTACATTATTTTTTGGAAATAAAGCTTGTTTTTCCTACTTTATCAAAAATATGGATATTCTACATTTTAGTGCAATATTTGTCCAATAAATGTATCTTATCAATTATTTTGGGAGGGTCACAAATTTTCTTCTGCTAGTTCACTATTTGGTGGTGTTTTGAGTTATTTTCTCATTGACACAATGGTTTGGATTTCTTCCAAAGGTTTGTCTTTCTAAGTAACTCTGTGTGCCATTGACTTACCCAGTAAGTCAATGAGTAAGGCTGAGTAAGGCTGAGGTGTTGTGTTGCTCCCATTCCCTTGTTCTCCAATCATCAGAACAGGGTTGAAATCCTCACCAGCTCAATTCCTCAGTATTTTAAAGCATTGTGGGGACTTATATCTAATTGGCTTATTTAATGTGAAAACAGTCAGATTAGGGCTTCAAATATTGTTGGTTCAATTGATTTTCCTAGCTGAGACACAAACTTTAGTAATAATAAAGATAAAATATACATATGGATATATTTGGATATATATATTTATATATTTATATATATATATATCCAAATCACCATGGTTTCTAGTCATCTCTTATTCACTACACATTTTATTTTTTATATTTTTATTTTAAATCTTATTTTATGTTTTCTTTATTTTAATTTTTATTAGACATTTAATAATATATTAGTTTCAAGTGTACAGCATAGTGGTCAGACACATATAATTTGCTAAGTGATCTTAATATGTCAGTATCCATCTGACACTATACATAGTTATTAGAATATTGTTGACTATATTCCCTATTCTGTACTTTACATCCCTATCACAATTTTGTAACTACCAATATATACATCTCAATCCCTTAACTTTTTTAACCCTCCCCCTCAATACCCCTCACATCTAGCAACCATTACTTCATTCTCTAGCAGTACAATTATTCTCTTGGCAATATTTTTTAAATTTATTTTACTTGTATATTTCAAAGTATACATAAACTATTAAAATGTTTCTTCTTTTTCTAGAAGTATCTATCTAATTATCTACATGCTCAGGATAATTATATCCCAACACTTGAACTTTATCGTATATGATATTTTAAGAAAAATGGGTAATAAATAAAAGTCAAAGTAGAAAATTATTAGTATTTGTGAGCATCTCAACATGTGAACATATACAATTGAGAATGGACAATTCCTAGTTGATTGGGATTTTTATTGACTATAAAGTATATGTTTGAAGCATGAATTAATAACCATGTATAAATACAAAATGTAATATATTAAATTTTTGGTTTAGAGCTATTTATGTTATGCTATGTTATGCTATGCTATATTATCTTATGGTATAATATTAGCATGTAGCATTATTGGTAATCATTAACACACACACAGAGATAAATATATCATTATCTTTCCTTTTTTGTCTGTCATTGGCCTTTTATTTTTTATTATGTAAAAGTGTATATTTTATTAGAAGATAGAACCTCCTAACAAAGGTCACCAAATTGTTGTAAGGTATTTCCCTTTAAAAGTCAGTATATTATTGAAATCTAGTATATGAAAAATACACACTTATTTAGAATATTAAGTACATTTTCTTTTTTGTTCTAATTTAATATGCACTATGGCAATAAGTGTTAACATCCTTTCTGGCATTTAGATCTTATTGAAATAAATATCAAATTTCTAAGTTTGGGGAAGTTAAATAATATTTTCTAGGAAAATGTAGCCAACACCAGATCCCAAATCTTAAAGCAAGTGATACATTCTAGGTATTTAACAGTCAGAAGATATGTGAAAGAAAGCTCAAATATTACATAAATGTTTATGTTCATTTTAGAAATTATCAACATAGATGGGAATAGCTATCATATTCTAAGCTCATACAAAGATTTTTAAAATTTTCCCCAATAAGTTTAAAATTGAAGGTATCCATGAATATGCTTATAAAATCATTTAAAGTTATCCCAAAATGTTGTAGAAATGTCACCTCACTCACCCAACCCCATTGCATGCTTTCCATATCAAATATATTTAGAGTTTCATGAATAATCCAATATTATTTCATAAATCACTACTAAAAAATTACCCAGCCTTAGAGCATATAAAGATAATATGTAATATGTGATATATGATAGATAATATAAAATATATATACTCGAAGCTACAAACCAATATAAAAATAATATTGGTTTGCAGATTGGAATCTATGTTTCAGTTCACATAACTGACTTTTAAATTAAATTCAATGCTTCTCCATGAGGCATTATCCCAAACATGCTCTTGATGCTCAGTACATGGTCTATGGTCCATTATATCAATGGGTTATTACAGTCTACATTTAACTGTTTTCATACCACATTGACCCTCTGATTGTTTCAGTTTCCCTAGTGGAGAATATATATGCAATACAATCTGAGAAATAGAAAACCAGATTAAAAATTGTATACATTTCCCCCAACTTATTTCTCCTGATCTTACCATTTTTATTATTCATAGCTCTTATATGCAGCCAATAAATTAACTTTATGTCTTATTGCAGCTATGATACTAGAATACTTTTTATTTCTAATACATTTTTGTTATCATTTTGCAATATATTTCTTATAGGGTTTTTAAATTCTCAGCTCACTGAAAATTAACAGTTTTGCACTTAATATTTGTGGTTCTTTCCACACAATTGTGCGAGTGTTGATTCATTCTGAAAGAGAAAACACATTCTAATATAGGCACCCCATTGACATCTAACCAAACAGCTCATACCCAGTGGAGAATCATGCATGAAGTAAAAACACTCACTGTTCTCAGATTTTTTACAGCATCAAGATATTATTTTCCTCTGAGGTGAATTGTCTGATCAATATAAAAATACAAATTGTTTTAAAAGATTAATTAAAAAGTTGTTTTTAGTTTATCAATGTCTACATTTTTTACTATACTTTTTTACCATAGGACATCCTTATTTCATTTACTTTTTCCTGATATACTAGTGAATAATAATTGTGGAGTGTATGTTGAGGTCTATTTTGAGTTATTGGGGAATACTAGTTCAATTGCTGTATGTTTAAAATATTTCACATTGCTAAAACATGGGACAAGTAAAGATAAAATTACATATTTTAATAGGTATTATTGGTATACCTTCACCTAACTCTAAGCAAAACAATTAAAATAATGAATCCAGTATAATATTCCTTGTTATTTGAATTTAAAAAGATTACCTTAAAGAGAAAAACAGAAGTTATTTCTGACTGAAAAGGTATTTCACATAGTCTTCAAAACTTATAGCTGTATGTTTTGAAGTGTGAGAGTAACTATAATATGATGATATTTCTGCATGTAAGTTGTTATGGATTTGTTTTTCTAACTATGCTAGGAGATATGATTTGAAAATTAGTTATTTTATTTCCAAAGTAGGATGGTCTACCAATTTTTTTCACATATTGGAATCAATAGCAAGAGATACAAACATAAAATACAAAACACCTGAACAATGAGTTATTTTTCAAATGTTAGAAAAATATAATTTAAGATTTTATTTATTTATTTTCAGAAAGGGGGAAGGGAAGTAGAAAGAGAGGGAGAGAAACATCAATGTATGTGATTGCTTCTTGTGTGCCCCCTACTGGAGACCTGGCCCATAACCCAGGGATGTGCCATAACTGGGAATTGAACTGGCAACACTTTGGTTTACAGGCCAGAGATGAATCCACTGAGCCACATCAGCCAGGGCAGAAAAGCATTATTTAAAACAAGTGAACAGACAGGCAAATATGGAGATGGTTTAGAATGTTGCCAAATAATAATCACATATAGTTATGTAAATACATTCTGGCCTTTGGAAGGACAACCTTGCCCAGTGAGAATATTCACTTTTGCGTTTATTTTCAGATTTCTGTTAATATTCCTGATCTCTAAGTGTCTACTTTGTTTATTGTTCTTTGAAATGGTTGTGATATTATTAATAGTAAGTTAAATAGTAAGCACATGTTCATTTTGTACCTATATTAGAGTTATGATTTTGCCTTTTTGAAAATTATTTTTAAAATGGTATAGATTAATCATCCAAGAGGAATAAAATGTGTATAAGATAAACAAGACAAGAATTTAAAGAGACTTTCATTTAATCAATGTATTAAAATTCCAACTGCAGAATTTTATTTAATGTTATTGATCTTAAAGCCAATTATTGATTAAGCACCCAGGCCAGAGTCTCAGGAACACAGGGCTCTCTACAGTGCAACTGCATTACCATAGATAGATGTCAGTGGATAATTTAGGAAGCTATATCTACACATTCTGGCAGAGACTGGAGATTTATAGAAACAATTCAAATGGCACTTGAATAAAATAGAGTCTTACCAGGTAGTAACAAATGTTTTAAAAGTTCCATTTAGAAGAGGCTACAAAATATGCCTGTTTACAGGGAATAGAGTGGAATGGCCTGAAAGGATCATTATAAATATATTTAAAAATATTTAAATATCTGCAAAATATACCTTGGCAAAAAAGTACATAACCAAAATCTAATAGCAAATTAAATACTTTGCTAGTGAAGGAAGCAATGACATTGTAGAATATAAAACCAACACAATTTTCATGTTTGTGAGACTATTACATAGTAACCCTAAAATGGAATCTAACAAGAGACTAAAAAATATAGCTTAGCTGTCTATATATCTCTATCACCTAACACAGCATGTGAATCTGATAGGTTAACAGACTCAGAAAATAAAAAGATAATTTTTTTCCTAGGAGGTATATTTTAAAAGTTAAAGACATTTAGAATTAATTATGTAGATATTAAAGGAAAAGAAACTTATAGTTTAATATTTTAAGAAAAAAATAATCCATGCCTATTTAGTTTATAAATAATTTAAAAATTTGGCACATTAGACTAATAACTTATCTTGTGATGAAAATTTAAAATACATTATTGAGTAATAAATTTAAATTTAATTTTTTTCTTACTATAATTATACACACTACTTGAATATATATGAAATCTTAAGACAAGTGATTTTTATGTTTAATTTATTAGATTTACAAAAATTTTTAGTACTTTGGAAGATTTTATTTGTTAGGTGAATATTTGAGTTATTAAAAGATAATCAAATTTATTAATTTGAAAATGCAAATAAAACTTCAGGAAAAAATAGTTAAATTAAAAATGCCAAAATTTTTATTACTAAATTATTGTTGTATTTTTGCATAATGAAATCAGATATGTAAACTATTAAAAATGTAGGCTAAAAGCCCTGGCTGGTGTAGCTCAGTGGATTGAGTGCAGGCTGTGAACCAAAGGGTCACCAGTTTGATTCCCAGTCAGGGCACATGCCTAGGCTGCAGGCCAGTCCCCAGTGGGGGCCACATAAGAGGCAACCACACACTGATGTTTCTCTCTCTCTTTCTCCCTCCCTTCCCCTCCGTCTAAAAATAAATAAAAAATAAATAAAATAAATAAAAATATTTTAAAAAATGTAAGATCGAACTATATGGGATTTGTAACTTCAATGCATTACCTTTTAAAAAATTAATTTTAAAACCATCATAAAAATAATAATGTTCTATGCACAGAAGACACCATGGAAGACACTAAGAAGCTAAGAACTGACAACAAATATTGTTATAAGTGACATAAAATTCTAAAGATCATAAGTAAAAGTCAACGATTTGATTTTTGTCCATTTTAGCAAAGTTTCAGGAATTTATAATTGTATATGTTATAAAGTTTTATTTCCATGGAACTAAACATGCAGTAAAAATTATATAATTTGATTACTTGACATCAGAACATGGATAGAACTGGAAAGCATAGTGCTAAATGAAGTAAGTCAGACAGTGAAAGACAAATACCATATGATCTCACCTGTAAATGGAACCTAATCAACAAAACAAACAAGAACCACACATTTTATAAAGTAACCTGGACTACACTTTTTATAAACAGTAAAGAATGAAGGTCAACCATATTATAAGTGAATCAAAGTATTCTGGTTAATTTTCCTCTCAAAATCAGGTAGACCCTTACAAGTCCATGGCTTATCTGTCTTCAGTTACCTTTCTTTTAGCCTCATAACTCATCTTCTTCCTAACTCCTCTTGTTTCAGTAAGACTTTGTTCAGTGACTACAACGCTCTGCTCTTTTCCCCTAAGGAACTTGTGTATCCCTTTTAATGGCTCATGAAAGAACTCTCCCTATCTCTTCATAGACAAAATCCCTCATAAGCCTATTCTAAATTCTCACTAGTTTTCATTTAATTGACTGATGTCTTCACCATAATCTCATTTATTAAGGTCATTGATCATATTTATCTTCTTCAACATTTGACTATGAGCATCTAAGCATCTGGTGAAGTCACTAGCATGTATTAAAGACTCAGTAGGGAGTGCCCTGGCTGGCGTACCTCAGTGGATTGAGCGCGGGCTGCAAACCAAAGCATCAGAGGTTCGATTCCCAGTCAGGGCATATGCCTGGGTTGCGGGCCAGGTCCCCAATGGGGACCATGTGAGAGGCAGCTACACATTGATGTTTCTCTCTCTCTCCTTCTCCCTCACTTCCCCTCTCTGAAAATAAATAAATAAAATCTTAAACAAAAAGACTCAGAAGGGGGAAAAAGACTGGTCTGAACAGGAATAACCATTATAACCCACAGAAAATGTGTTCCAGGTTTGCATAATTGTTTCTTTTAGTCCGTTTAAGTATTTAGTTAAGATTTTTTATTTGAATGCATGCTGTTTACATTACACTGAAGTGATATGATCTCTTTAGTTGTTTATTTCTTTATTTACTCTGTTTTATTTTATGTTGACTAAATGTCCTGAAAAGCTCTGTCTCCATAGTGACCTCATACAGTCTATGAATATCAAAAACTACACTAGAGGACATTTCTGAAAGCACCTTGAAGATGAAAAGAACAGTCCATTTCTGATATCCAAGTCTGATAATAGGAAACCAAGTTATAATAAAAGTGAATTCATTATTGCTAATAAAACACAAAAATTAGTTTCTAATTTTACTAATATTTATTCCCATCAGTGAGACACAGCAGTGAATCAAAGGAAACTAAGCTTCCGCTTCCAATACAACAAACTTGGAGAAAAAATATACACCACCAGTGAAGTAAACACTCTAGAAATAGAGATTGAGCTTTATTTGCCTCAAGAATATTAAGCTTAAAGTATTCATTTAATAATTTATTCTCTTCTATCAGCATAAAGTTAACAGTGGCATTGTTAATGATAGTTCTCAGGTAAGTCCCATTGAGATAAGATTCATTTTACTTTATTTTACCAAATGGATCCTGTGATACTTGCAAAGTTTCTACTAATCAACTGTCTCCAAAATTGCTCTAATTTACTGTTTAAGGCTAAAAAAGAATATAGTGGACTTTCTTATTAAATCCATCTCAAATAAGATAAGACCACTAGGACTGGGTATAATAACTGTCTAGTAATTTTCCCCTGCGAAAGTTTAAAAAAAAAAACACATATCCCTTCTTGAAAACCAAATACAATGATATGATAGGATTTTCATACAAAAATAAACAAAATATATAAAAAAAGATATACCTCTCACAGGCCATGTGTTGATACAGTATAATCAGTGTTGATGTATTGTACTGTTTTGAATTCGTAAATTAAAAGCAAGCAGGGAAATACTTTGAATGGTATTTGTATGTCCACAAAGTGAAATTTCTTTCTTATTACTCCTTTATTTTTTTAATTTTTAATAAAAATGTATTTAAGCTAAACTGATGGCATTGTTGGCAAGCAAAATCTCATGTGCTACAGAACACGTTTTGCAGTTTCTTTTATGCACTTGAAATTAAAGAAAGAATGTGTAGGAAGATTACATGACAGGGGGAGAAAATGAGGTGGGTATTGGATTTCAAGGATAGTTTACAAGATTATGTGCTCCCTTCAGGGTGGTTAAGTTTCTGAGAAGTCTGCAAAAGAAACATTACAAAGGTTTGTTAACCTGGAAGCACAGAAACAATGGACAGGGCTTTCTCAGGGAAAAGATAAAAACCTTTTACTAAGGAAGTTAGGCCTGGGGTGTGACTACCCACCATGACCTGCCTAGTTAGAAATTTATAATCACATATACCTCTAAGCTTACTTTTTGGTTAGATTTATTATAGAGCCTGATTTTTATTTACAATTTCCCCTTAAATCAGAACAAAGGATGTATTGATGACCAACCTTTTGATTGGATAGTATGGTCTCACAGTGCTAGAAAAGCCATTCCAGTCTGCATTCCTACCAACAATGCACCGGGGTCCCCCTTTCTCACCATCCTCTCCAGTACTTGTTGTTTGTTGATTTATGGATGATGGTCATTCTGACAGATGTGAGGTGATATCTCATTGTGGTTTTAATTTGCATCTCTTGTGATTAGTGCTGTTGAGCATTTTTTTAATATGTCAATTGTCCATCTACATATCCTCCTTGGAGAACTGTCTGTTCAGGTTCTTTGCCCATTTTTTAATTGGATTGTTTCTCTCCTTAGTGTCTGTATTTTTTTTTATTTTACTCAAAAGTCAGTGGAACAAAAAAAAGCAAAAAAAATGGAACATATAGGTGCCACTCTAAATAACATTTTAATTATATATTCATGGATTTTGGCATGAAGGCAAAATTAAATAAATAACATTTATGATTCAGAGAAGCCTAATTTGTAAAGATTATTAAAAGGAAAATCACTTAGAAAAAAATTACAAGTGAAAGCAGGAAAACCAAATACTTCTAGTTTTTAAATTTTCCTTAAATTGGTATTTTTGAGCTTACCACTGGTTATTCCGTTAAAGGAATTTCTTTATCTGAAAAATGAACTCATTGAACTTCGTTATTGTCAGCTGAGATTGTATTGACAAAAACATTCACAGGGAATTCTTTATCATGCAAAAAATTGTTAATGATTTTTAATTTCTTTTTTAAAGATTTCATTTATTTATCTAAGAGAGGGAGAAGGAGGGAGAAAGAGAGGGAGAGAAGCATCAATGTGTGATTGCCTCTCATGTGACCCTTGTTGGGGTCCTGGCCTGCACCCCAGGCATGTGCCCTGACTGGGAATCAAACAGATGACCCTTTGGTTCACAAGCCAAATGCACTCAGATGCTCGATGCACTGAGCTACACCAGCCAGGGCAAAATATTGTTAATTATTAAAGAAAGCCCAATGTATCAGATAAATATGACCTCTTTCAAACCAAAGTATGAGCAAAACAATCTCAAGAAATGTTGAAGAACTAACTAAGGATTTAAATTGTATTATGATGCTAATCACTTAACTATTTGACTGGAAATTAAATTATATATATTCTCTATATATTATAAATCTATATTCTTTAACATGTTAAAAATGGATTATTTTAGTTCTTTGAAGATATTTGTTATACCTGCACATTCTGTGATCTGGGTTGCATACTTTTATTTCCTCCCTTATATGCATGACTTTTTCCTCTGCTTTGCAGGTCTCATATTGAAAACTGAATAGTTTAGGGACTTTCTCTTATTACACTGTATATTAATTTCTACCCTCCTCCGGATCTTGTCATTGCTGTTCACATTGTTTGCTTTATCGATTGTTTAGTGATTTGGGTGGACTATTTCAGTGAAGTCTATTTCTGCAGAAGCAGTCAGCCTCTTCTAGTAACTTACAGGGCACAATCTAATATTGTCATGATCAACATGGGACAGCATTGTTTTTAGCACCCCACTCTTAACCCTCAAGATTTGCCAACTGAATGCTGTTTTTGATCACTGCTTTTGAAAATGTCCTGAGACACAAATTTTTACATAGTCTTACCCAAATAAACTTTGCAGGAGCAGGCTTTGAGGCCAGTCTTTGTGCCTTGTGCTAACCTCAGGAGGATTCTTTTTAGGTACTTATTTCTCTATGTTAAAAATCTAGGTCAGTCTTCTATACTTTGACTTTTTTTTGCTATCGTGGAGCTACCTACCTCTTCTTAATTGATTATAACCAAAATCTCTATTGCTTTAAAAAATGTCCTAATATTTTAACTTTGTTAAGCTCTGTTCCAAATAAAGTCCGTTCACTTAAGGAGAGCTCTCTCTTAAGACCAACATCTCCTTGGGATCAAAACATCTGTATCAGTGATTTGGTACTGGGGATAGCGTAATGGCCCACTTCTTTCAAACAATACTGTGTGTGGCAAGTAGGGTAATGGGCAGAGATGGCAGCCCCTAGTTTTCTCAGCTTGTCTTTCCTGTTGTAGAACATTCACTCTACAAGTAAACCCATGTAAGGACACCTTGGGACCACAATTCTCGGTCTTCTGCACTTGGGTCAGGGTTTCTACAGAGGAAAGGAGCCACAAACTTCATAGCTTCTCTTGCTAGGAATAGAGCTTCTACAACACTAAGCTGGGGTGGATGACAAATGCTTGCAGTCTTCCTCTCTCAGGGGGATACCAGAACTCTTGACTGGTAGTTAACCATATTCTTGCCTGCAATTGCCAGGAATGCTACTCAATTCTGCTTGCTCTTTTGAATTTAAGAGAATTCTGTCTTGCTGAGCTGGGTGAAGGAGAGCTGTTTGTACTTCAAGTGACACAGGCTTTTACTGTTCCCATCATTTTGAGAAGAATGTTTTCATGTGCTGTTTGCCTTTTGGACAATTTCTAGCATTTAAAATGTCTTAAATATACATTTTTAAACAATTTTTACCAGATATGGTTGTTTGGCAGGGGAAAGGATCCTCAGAGATCTTCATGTTGCTACCCTGGAAGTGTGTGCCTTGTAGTAAATATTCTATTGTAAAAATATAACCCTTATTATTTATTCATTTTTCTGATAATTTATAAGTTTGAGAAATTTTCTCTTTCACTGGCCCATATAAAAGTATCCCTAAATTATAAGTCTAGAGTTAGATTTCCTCTGGTGTATTGCCCATTTTTACTTTATTATTTTTCATTTTTACTCAAAATTTATTAGCAATTTTATAATTTTCAATTACAGTCTAAAATGAATTATAATTTATATCACCACTACTAACATATCAGAAAACTTTTCATGAGAAAGTATGAGGTGAGCCTCATATTTGCCTTTATGTTTGCCCATGAACCATGTGCTGACTTCTTGCAGAGGAAAAGAGGTTGAATGAAGCAGCTTGAGGCTTACATTAGCCTCATTGATCTAAGGTGACAAAAGTTGGAATTCAGGGCTCCCAAGGCCACTGGGTATCAAGAATCCAAGTTATAGAGGAATGAACAATCGATTATAAAATTGTTATGTGTTCTTCTCCTTGAGAAATTTGCTGAATCCTGAACTATACATTCATAAGAAAAGTGTTTGAGAAACAAGTCAAATATTTCAGCATTTTTCAGACCTAGGAAGACAGATATTGAATTTCAGGGTTCAATGACAAGATGAAGGACCACTGTAAGGGCAAACTAGAAAGACTATTCTCTATAGAATGTGAATCCTAGCCTAGACTGGATCAAGGTGATCTGCCTGTGTTCAAAGAGCATGAAAAAGTAATCATGCCTGGGGGAAGAAACATCACCAAATGCCTCTTAATTTTTAATACTCAATATCCTGCATTCTCTCAAAAGTTAGCAAGCATTTCAATAATAAGGGTCAAATGACTAACAACCAAGAAAAAAACTACAAAATAGATACATATTTATAATTTATCCAGAAAGCAACATTAAAATAACTCTGATTAAAATGTTCCAGAAAATAGAGAAATAAAAGAGAATTATACCATAGCACTTAAATTTATTAAAGACAACAAATGAAAATTCTAGAAATAAGAATTTCGAGCACTACACCAGAATTTCTGGCTGGTGTAGCTCAGTGGATTGAGCATGGGCCAAAGGGTCGCCAGTTCAATTCCCAGTCAGGGCACATGCCTGGGTTGCAGGACAGGTTGCCAGGTGGGGACATGTGAGGGGCAACCACACATTGATGTTTCTCTCCCTTTCTTTCTCCTTCCCTTCCCCTCTCTCTAAAAAATAAATAAATAAAATCTTAATAAAAAGAATCTCAAGTATTAAAATAAAAATTTAATATATGTTTCATAGTACATTAAAGCACAAGAGTTTACAAAATACACATGTGAGCAAAATATTACACATGAAAAGAACATGCAGGTGTACAGTAGTAAAAATTCTGAACACAAAATGCAACTAAGATGTATTAAAAGCAATTGGCAAAGGTGGGTCCCCAGTTTAACTTCAAAGAAGCAGCATAAAAATGACAATGAATTGTTCACAATAAAGGATGAAAGAAGAATATCATAGAAAAATAATTTAAAAGACTGAGAACAACTGTCAATCTGGAATTTTAAATTCAGTATGAAATTTTCAAAGCTACATCTACATAAAAATCTTTTTGATAAGAAAATATTAAAATATTTTTCAGCCATATTTCACTAGTAATGTGAATAAATACAAATCAACAGATAAAAAAATGAACAAAGTTCTTCAAAAGACAGAAGGTGATATGATGGAATCATAAAAATATAGAAGCAAATGAGAAAAACGCAAATATAATAAAATGACAAATCAGATAGAATAGAAAGTTTAGAAATAAATCCACATATTTACATGAAAGTGTAGGGACTGATAGTGTCTTTATTAATCTGTCCTTCATCTAATGAATATCTTTACAAAAAGCATAATAAATATTTTTCTGAACATCATACAAATTTCAGAAGAATTATATATGTGTACATATATAAATATATACATTTATACCTCATGCAAAATTCAAAAGAATATATATGTGTACATACACACACATGTGAAGGGTAAAACAAAGCTTCTAGATACCACATGAGGATATCTTCAGGAACTTTGCATTACCCAGAGGTTTTGAACAGTATTACAAAGCACAGAATTTAAAAGAAAAAGAGAAATACTTAAAGGGAACTTAATTAAATTAATTAAATCCCAAGGAAGTGCTAAGAGAAACAAACAAGTCATAGAATCACTTCAATTCTATTCAGTTTCAATTCTTTCATGACAAAGACTAAAAATTGTACACCTTAAATTGGATTTCCAAGCTATTTTTACTACTTCAGTAGAAATACATATTTTCATTTTGTACTAAACTGGCTCCAATATACTTTATATTGCTACCAAGTGAAGAAAAGGCCAATGTGATCATTTCTATCCCAGACTTTATCATGGAGAATAAGGAAATTATGCTTTATTCATTGGTGTCCATTGACTCTGTGATTTTATCTTCAGCTCTAAGTAGTACATATGTGGTCACTGAACCAAGAAATAACTCATTTTAAACTCATAACTCATTTATTTTTGTCACGTGCTTCTTTTCTGCAAGACAGAGAATGCCTGCCACGGCACCCAAAACTGGCAGATACTGCAGGAGGAGGAAGCTGGGTGAAACATCAGGAATGTGAGGATGTGTCAGAAAAGAGAGAAACTTCCTCTCAACGAGAGAACCATTTTTTATAAAATTGTCTTAGGATCAGAAAGGAGAAGAAATCCAAATCTTACACATATTAAGTAACTGGTAAAATATAACTACCTTTTGATGAAAATATCCATTATGACAGTTACCATTGTAATCATTGGGCTAGGGCACATACAAAGGAAAGTGCACACAGTACTCCGGAAAAATAAGCTAAAATGAGATACATAGCAGGGAGATTTTATACATTTCTAAGGGAATTATATGAACAATTGTATGTCCGTAATTTAGATGACTTCCAAAACTGATATGGAGTGTTAAATATCTTTTTGGGCTAAGTGTTTCCGACTTCAGATGACTATTTCCATAAAGACATTAACATCTTGAGGTTTTCAGTTCGGCTGAGGGTAAGGCTAGTGAACCTCAGAGATTGTCTGATACATTCACAATTATTTTCTTCTCTTCCAAGTTAATGCAGTTAAAAATTAGACCCAGAATTTGATACTGTGGCTACAGAATTACAATGTATTTGAATTCACATTCTAACCAGGTTTCTTAACTGAAAGTTATGACATAAATTTGGAAGCGATGCATCCCAGAGTTTTGCACAGAGATATTTTGTGATAGCAAACAAATCTTAGACCTCTTCACCAACACTTTCTCCCAAGACTGACAAAAACAAAATCAATAGAAATCTATAGCAACTCAGTAGAACTCTATTCTTCAGGCACAAGGGCTTGATTTATTCTACAGTTTAGATGGTCCTCTGCTAAGGTACCTCTTAAGCTAAAACCAAGGTACTAGATGAGTCTGTGTTCTAATGTGAGACCCTGGGACCACTTTGACAACTCACTGGGTACCAGTAGCTTCTTTCACCTGGTTGATTTAGGCTTAGCCTGCCTTTTCATGTCATGTGATCCCCTCCACAGCTTGGCAGTTTGATTCTTCAAGGGAAACCAGAAAGGAGTCCTTGTTTCTGTGAATTTTCATAACTTCCTGTGTTTCTGACCATAGGGAGAACTGATTGTAAACGGCTCAGGCCATTAGCTGAGGTTCAGCCAACATAATTTCCTTTTGATAACTTAGAATCAACTGATTAGGAAATATAATTACATCTTCAAAATCACTTAATGTTTGCCCAGCAGCATAACCTAACCATAGAAATATCCCATGGTACTTGCATGTCCCGCTAACATACAAGGGGAAAAGATTGTGCAGGTTTATATGCCAAGGAGGGGAAATTTTGTGGCATATCTTGGAATTACAG
The DNA here is from genome assembly GCA_028533065.1 of Trachops cirrhosus. Classification (NCBI taxonomy): domain Eukaryota; kingdom Metazoa; phylum Chordata; class Mammalia; order Chiroptera; family Phyllostomidae; genus Trachops; species Trachops cirrhosus. The sequence goes on along the minus strand of CM052541.1, from coordinate 120,117,509 downwards.
AGTGATGCACTTTGTCTCTTTCAAAGATACTTTTCTGTTACTAGCCTCATGACCTCAGGGTATTTTCTTTGCCATTATGTCATTCAAGTGGGATTCATGTACAAGTTAAGAGAATTAATAAATGTTACAATTTCACAAAATCACTGCCAAATTATATCATGTCAAAATAAGTGATGTATTTAAAAAGTCATGTTCTAAATGGAATACAGAGAAAAGCTTTAAACATTTGAGAAGCTGAGTGATAACATATGAAACTAAAACATTGACTTGTTGATGAACACTTTAAATTCCTTACTTATATTTAGATTTCTCATTACTATGAATGTTTAAGCAATAGTGGTCTATTTAGAAAAGATTATCTTGAGATACATCTCAGAACCAGCTGGGTGGGCAGCATTTAAACCCTGAGCCTTGTGAGTAGAGAGTCTCATGCATAGGGAACAAAGCAGGAACAAGGCTGCAAGAATCTAAATATCGCCTGGGCTCTCCAACTCCCAGGTTCCCTAGAGAGGCAGCAGCAGCAGGAGCACATAATCTACTGCAATAACTTGCAGTAGGAGCTGGAGAAACTTCAAGAACAAGTATCAAGGCTCGGGTGTTTCAAGAACCCCTGGACTAAACACTCAAGGAATCAGTCAGCTACAGAAACAACTTCCTTGACAGCACTGCACTGTTGGGGGTGGTGTGGAGGACAGGTTTCCATTGCCCCGTCTACCTAGCCTATGGGGAGGATTCATCCTGTCCTGGGTTTCCAGTCATGCCCAAGCCTGGGGAGTCTCTGTATAGGGTGCTCAGCAAGAAGGTCTGGCTGCCCAGTCCCCAACCCCTATCCCCCAGTTTCTTTTTAATTATTGATACTTTTGTAATAGGCTCTCTGGGAGTTTATCAGTCTATAAACCTTGTGGTTTAATTGGTAAAGTCTACACTGCACTGCTTCAATACTTTGGGGAGATGTATCAAATCGGTTTACAGTGTCAATTGGATCTGTTACTTCAGGCTACATTGTATACTGATAATGTTTGCAGAATGAGAGATCAGCCATAAGAAGAAGTTTTATTTCCTAGTTTAACAAGTCCTGGCCCCACTATATTCCCTATATTTTCTGTTAGCTAATCACTCAGCCCTTTTTCTTTTTTCTAGCTCTTTCTTGCAGTCCTGTATTGCATGCAACTAGTAGCAACCAGTGACTAGTTACATATAACATTTTGCTTGAAGATTATGGTACCTTGCTAAACTTCAAAAGTTTTAAAGTACATTTTCTAGCTTCCACATTATTGTAACAGTTTTCAGTAAAATATTATAAGATTGTACAACATTGGTTTTCATTTTTCCAGCTATTTTCCCAGTCTTTGCCTGCCACCCAGTTCCAAGGTTTATAGCACATATTTAGGATTTTCTAGGACAACACCCCACATCTAGGTACAATTACCTCCATGAATAATCTTTTGCTACATAATGAACATCCACAGTGTCTTAAGATAAAAGCCATTTATTTAGCCTACAAATTTTCAAGTCAACAATTTCCACTGGGATCAGCTGGATATTTTTCTCACTTGTTCTAGCTTTTGATTTATATTCACAGTGAGCTGCAGATTACCGAAGAGGTGCTGTTTTGGAGGGCCTGCTGGCCCTCAGGTGGTGCTCTCTCTAGCTTGCCAGTTTGGACCTAATTTCACGGTAAAGGCAGAGTCCAACAAAGACTGGAAACACACAAGCCTCTTGGAGTTTAAGCTTAGACCAGGCAAACAGCCATTTCTGCAATATTCTATGGGCCATGTCAAGTCACAAAACCAGCTTAGATTTAAGGAGCATGGAAGAACTAACCTCTAAATGGGAAGAGATGCAAGTTTACATTATAAAAGCACAGAGATATGAGATTGGCAAGAGAATCAAATCCATTATCTTGCTATCAATGTACCAAACACACTAAAACAGTATTTAGCACATCAAAGTTAAACACAATTCGAACAAACCAAAAAATTAGTGAGAATTTAGAACTAAATAAGAAAATCAGTAAATGGATCTTATGAATATGTTCTCAAAGGCACGGAACATTTACTAAAATTGACTATGCATTATGTCACACACTCAAATAATTCCCTATAGAAACAAAAACTCAGATCACATAACTTCACAAGATAATAAATAATAAAGTGTTTTTTCTGTGCCAAAATTAAAAAATGTTTTCATTAAAACTCTTGTTGAAAGAATAAATATAAGGAAAAATGTCAGCATTTCTCAAAATAGAAAATAAAAATGTGATAGTTGTATTGTATATATTAAAAAGTAATAAAACAACAATATATTTCCTTAAATGGTAATGTCAATAAAAACAAAATAACTAAAAAATATAATCCCTTAATCAAAAATCTAGAATCAACATAAACCATATGGGAACAGAGGGAAGGAAGCAAATACTCTTTAAAATCAAGATTAATGACAGCAGAACAGAAAACAGTAGAAATAATACATGAATAAATGAATCAAAAATAATAAATAAAATGATGATTCCTTGAAAAAGATCAGAAAATTGATAATCAAAAAAATAGTAAGAACAAAGAGTAAATAACAGTTAATCAAAGTGAAATAAATAAAATTTTAAAAGTATTATGAGACTATTTTTGTCCCTGATCTTAACAGGAAAGCTTTAGTTTTTGCCTGTTAAATACAACGTTGGCTGTAGATTTCTAATATATGGCCTTTATTATGTCTAGATATGTTCCCTCTATGCCCACTTTGCTGAGTGTTTTTATCATAAATGGGTGCTGGATTTTATCAAATGCTTTTTCAGCATCTATTGATGTGATAATGTCATTAATGTCATTTATGTCCTTCATTTTGTTTATGAGATGAGTTATGTTTATTGATTTGCAAATATTGTACCATCCTTGCATCCCTGGGGTGAATTCCACTTGATCATGGTGTATGATCTTTTTAATGCACTGTTGGATCCAGTTTCCCAATATTTCGTTGAAGATTTTAGCATCTATGTTCATCAGCGATATTGGCCTGTAGTTTTCTTGTTTTTTGTGTGTCTTTACCTGGTTTTGGAAATAAGATGATATTGGCCTGATAAAATGAGTTTAGGAGTCTTCCGTCTTCTTGAATTTTTTGTAATAGTTTGAGAAGGATAGGAGTTAGTTCTTCCTTAAATATTTGCTAAAATTCACCTGTGAAGCCATACAGTTCAGGGCTTTTGTGTGCCAGGAGTTTTTTGATTGCTGATTCAATTTCACTAGTTGTTACTGGTCTATTCAGGCTTTCTGCTTCTTCTTGATTAAGTTTTGGAAGATTGTGTGTTTCTAGAAATTTATCCATTCCCCCCATGTTGTCCAATTTCTTGCCATATAGTTGTTCATAGTAATTTCTTACAATCCTTTTTATTCTGGTATCAATTGCAATTTCTTCTCTTTCATTTCTGATTTTATCTTTTTGGGTCCTCTCCATTTTTACCTTGATAAATCTAGTTAAATATTGCTCAATTTTATTTATCTTTTCAAAGAACCAGCTCCTGTATCTATTGATCTTTTGATTTTTTCTTTTAGTCTCTTTGCCACTTAATTCTGCTCTGATCTTGATTATTTCCTTCCTTCTACTCTCTCTCTTTTTTTGTTGTTGTTCCTCTTGTTCTTGCACAACCTTGTGAGAACTGACTGTGAGAGCAGGGAGGGGTTGGGCAGAAGAGGGCAAAGGGGGAAAAAGTGGGACAACTATAATAGAATCACAATGAAAATGATTTAAAAAACAAGTAATGCATGTATGCTTAGGAAGCACAATAATAAAATAATTGTAAACCTACTAAATCCATCACCAACTCAGGAACAAAATATTACCCCTGCTCTTAAAGCTACTTATGTTGCGCTCCTTCCCAGCTCTCCTCCAGCCTCTCTTCATCTAAAAGTAGTTACTAATGTTCCTTTTTAAAAGATAATTTACAACTTATATAGGTATCCTTAACCAACACGTTATTTGTATTTGCTTGGCTTAGCTTTATAAACATGTTATTATATTATGTGTAATGTCCTAAAACTTATTTTTTCACTCAACATTACATTTCTAAGATGTGTTTGCAAACAATTGTAATTCATTCATTTTCACAGTTCTGTGATTTTAGCAAAATATACTCATCCATTGTTTTCTCAATGATGTATTGGGTTATTTCTTGTATTTTACCATTGTAAATGATATAACTTAAAAATATCCTTAAAATAGTATGAGACTATTTTAAATTCTATGTAAAACATTTGCAAAACTAGAAAATTGAGATTGAATCTTAGGAAAAAAGTTATAGAATTTGAAGCCAGTAGAGTTTAAAAGGTGCATAACAATTTCACAAGAAGAATATAGAAAATCATCCAAGTACTAATTCAAAAGAAAGCCCTAAGTCCAGATAATTGTAAGGCAATTCTATAAAAACTTCAAAAGCCAGAAAATTATATCTCAAAAACAGACCCAGGGAAGATTAAAAAAATCAAAATATCCAAATTCTCTTCTGAAGCAATTATAACATTCAAATTTAAAACTGATAATGTAACCATAAATAGATAGATAACCATCTCTTAACATATCCATGCAACTAAACCTACATAACACATTACTAAACAGAATTTTGAATATCACATTAATTATAAATCTAGTGTTGCTATATACACACATACATACATACATACACACATACATACATACATACACACATATGCAATAAAGTAAGACTTATGTATTCCAGGAATGTAAAAAAATTATATCAAGCATTAGGAAACAATTTAGCATAATTCACTACATTAATAAATCTAAACAGAAAAATGAAATAACCATCAAAATAGACTCTGAAAAGATGTTTAGTAATATTAGACACAAATACATATACATACATACTTGCATTTAGAAAAATTCTGGTAAATGCTGGAAAGAAGCAGAGTTCCATACTTACCACATAAAGTGGAGAGCTGAGACACCAACAAAGACTTTTTGGGGAATGTCTACTTAAATATCTGAATAAAAAAGCAGGGATTAGATGTGAGTGCTTAGAGGCACTGGCACTCCATGTAGCAAGAATGCCATGTGTGGATAGCCTGCAAAGGAAACAAGACCCTTGTACCTAGAATGAACTAAAGGAAGGTCAGTATTGTGGTGTGGAGAAAGGGATTGTAGAGAGGCTAAGAGTAGATTAGGTGAGATACGCAGCTCTGGAAAGACTGCATTGGCACATTGCTGAAGATAATTCAGTCATGTCTTCCAAAGGTCTCAAAAATGCACTTATTTGACAAGAGCAATGTCTCTGTATGTGTTATCCTAAAAAAATATTAAAGATAAAACATGTAAGTAAAGTATATTCAATATGGTATTGTTTAAGTGTAATGCAAAAGCTACAATAGGAAATTATTTAATTAAATTATGTTGTGTCCATAAGTGAAATATTTAAATTAATAAAATATTTTGGCAGAAACATATTTTATAAGGAAAGATGTTTAGCATATATTCTTTTTTCCACTTTAAAATTTTATTTTAATACATTATATGTTATGCATGTTTTTAATTTAATCTTTATAGTATTTTTCCAATACCATTTAGTCCCCTTATATCTTCCTCTCCCCAGGAATCCTCATACTGTCGTCCATGTCCATGAGTTTCTTTTCTTTTTGCTCAATCCCTCCACCCCCTCACCTCCCACTTCACCAGCCGTCATCCTGATCTCCATCTATGAGTCTGTCCACATTTTTCTTGTTAGTTCAGTTTGTTCATTAGATTCCACATATGAGTGAAATCATATGGTATTTGTCTTCCTTTGACTGGCTTATTTCACTTCACATAATGTTGTCCAGGTCCATCCATACTATTGAGAAGAATAAAATTTGTATTTTTTTACAGCTGAGTAGTATTCCTTTTTGTAAATGTCCCATAGCTGTTTTATCCACTCATCTACTGATAGATACTTGGGCTGCTTCTATATCTTGGTGATTGTAAATAATGATGCAGTGAACATAGGGGTGCTTATGTTCTTTCAAATTAGTGTTTTGGGTTCCTTCAGGTATATGCCCAGAAGTGGGATCCCTGGATCAAAAGGCAGATCCATTTTTAATTTTTGAGTGCATCCCCATACTTCATTCAACAGTGGCTGCACCAGTCTGCATTCCCACTAACAGTGCAAAAGGGTTCCTCTTTCTCCACATCCTTACGAGCACTTGTTTTTTTTTGTTGATTTATTAATGATGGCTATTCTGACAGGTTTGAGACTGTATCTCACTGTGGTTTTAATTTGCATTTCTCTGATGATTAGGGATGTTGAGAATTTTTTCATATGTCTATTTGCCATTTGTATGTCCTCTTTGTAGAAGTGTCTCTTCAGTTCCTTGCCCATTTTTAAATTGGGTTGTTTGTTTTCTTGGTGCCGAATTTTGTAAATTCTTTATAAATTTTGGATATTCACAGCTTATCAGTGTGTGGGCAAATATCATTTCCCATTCTGTGGGATTTGTTTTTATTTTATTGATGATTTCCTTTGCTGTGCAAAATCTTTTTAGTTTGATGTAGTCCCATTTGTTTATTTTTTGTTTTGTTTACCTTGCCTGAGGAGATATATCCAATAAAATCTTTCTTGAGCAATGTCTGAGATTTTGCTGTGTACTTTTTCTTCTGGGTTTTCTATGGCTTCAAATCTAACATTTAAATTATTGATCCATTTTGAATTTAGTCTTGTGTGTGGTGTAAGAAGGTGGTTTGATTTTATTTTTCTGTATGTATTTGTCTCACTTTCCTAAAACATTTATTAAATAAACTATCTTTAGTCCATTATATGTGGTTGCTTCCTCTGTCAAATATTAATTGATTATAGAGGTATGCATTTATTTCTGGGCTCTCTATTCTGTTCCATTGATCTATGTGTCAGTTTTTATACCAGTATCAAGTTGTTTTGATTACAATGGCCTTGTAATATAGTTTAATATTAGGTAGTGTGATTCCTTCAGCTTTGTTCTTCTTTCTCAAGATTGTTGTCGCTATGTTGGGTCTTTTGTGGTTCCATATACATTTTTGAAATATTTGTTCTAGTTCTGTGAAATACATTACTGGTATATTGATTGGAATTGTGTTGAATGTATAGATTACTTTGGGTAGTATGGACATTTTCATGTTAATTCCTCCTAACCATGAACATGGTATGTGCTTCCATTTGCTTGTATCTTCTTCAATTTCTTTCTTCAGTGTCTTACAATTTTTTGAATACAGGTCTTTTACATCCATGACTAGGTTTATTTCTAGTCATTTTTTTCTTTTTGTGGTAATTGTGAATGAGATTGTTTTCTTTATTTCCTTATCTGTTAGTTCCTTATTGGTATATAAACATGTGACTGATTTCTGGGTATTAATTTTGTATCCTGCTACTTTGCTGAATTAATTATCAGTTCTAGTAGTTTCTTGGTGGGATGCTTGGTCTTCTCTATGTACAGTGTCATGTCATCTGCAAATAAAGATAGTTTTACCTCTTCCTTTTCTATTTGTATGCCTTTTATTTCTTGTCTGATTGATGTGGCTAGAACTTCCAGGTACTATGTTGTTTAGAGAGGTGAAAGTGAACATCTGTGTGCTGTTCCCCATCTTAAGGGGAACACTTGTAGTTTTTGCCTACTGAATATGATGCCTGTAGTGGGTTTCTCATATATGACCTTTACTATGTTTATGTATGACCCCTCTATTCCCACTTTTGCTGTTTTATCACAAACGGTGCTGTATTTTAGTAAAAGCTTTTTCTGCATCTAATAATATGCTCATGTGGTTTTTATCCTTCATTTTGCTTATGTGGTGAATTACAGTTACTGATTTGTGAATGTTGCACCAACCTTGCATTCTGGCAATAAATTCCAATTGATCATGGTGTGTGTGCATTGCTGTATTCCATTTGCTAATACTTTTTGAGGATTTTAGCATCTATGTTCATCAGGGATATTGGACTCTAATTCTCATTTTTTAGTTTCTTTTTCTGGTTTTGAAATTAGGAAAAGCTGGCCTCAAAAAGTGGGTTTGGGAGACTTCTGTCCTCTTGAATTTTATTAAATACTTTGAGAAGAAGAGGTGTTAGTTTTTCTTTGACTATTTGGTAAAATTCACCTGTGAAGCCGACCAGTTCAGGGCTTTTTTGTTGTTGTTGGAAGTTTCATTATTACTGTTTCAATTTCACTAGGTGTTACTGGCCTATTCAGGCTTTCTGCTTCTTCTGGATTCAGTCTTGGAAGATTGTATGTTTCTAGGAATTAATCCCTTCTGTCCAGGTTGTTTAGTTTGTTGGTATGTAATTGTTCATATTAATTTCTTATAATCCTTTGTATATCTTTGGTGTCAGTTGTTAATATTCCTCTTTCATTTTGATTTTATTTATTTGGTTCCTTTCATTTATTTCTTGATGAGTCTGGTTAAAAGTTTGCAATTTTATTTATCTTTTCAAAGATCCAGCTCTTGGATTCATTGATCTTTTGTATCATTTTTTTAAACTCTTTCATTTATTTCTGTCCTGATCTTTATTATTTCCTTCCTTCTACTCACTTTGAGCTTTGTTTATTGGTTTTTCTTAAGTTCCTTTAAGTGTGATGTTAGCTTGTGTATTTGAGCTTTTTCTGCTTTTGTTTGTTTGTTTTCTTTTTTTAGATAGGCCTGTAATGATATGAATTTCCCTCCTAAGATTATTTTCCCAGTATTCCACAGATTTTGGATTGTTGTGTCTTCATTTTGATTTGGTTCAAGGTATCTTTTTATTTCTTCCTTGATCTTTTTGTTGACCCATTCATTGTTTAATAACATGCTTTTTAGCTTCCATGTCTCTGAGTGTTTTTCAGAGTTCTTGTGATTGATTTCTAGTTTCATAGCATGTGGCCAGAGAAGATACTTGATATGTCCTAACACATGTGGTCTATCATAGAAAACATTCGATGTGCAATTGAAAAGTATGTATACTCTGCTGTTTTCGGGTGAAATGTTCTGAAGGTGTCAATTAAATCTGTTTGACCTAGTATGTTGTTTAAGTCTGCAGTCTCCTCATTGATTTTTCTGTCTGGGAGATCTATCTATTGAAGTCAACGTGGTGTTAAATCCCCAACAATGACTGTATTTCTGTCAATCTGTCCTTTTATGTGCATAGACATTTGCTTTACATATTTAGGTGCACTTATTGTGGATGTGTAAATGTTTACTGGGGTTATATCCTCTTGTTGGATTGTTCCACTTATCATTATATAGTGTCCTTTTTTGTCTCATACCGTAGCCTTGGTTTTAAAGTCTATTTTGTCTAATGAAATTACTGCTATCCCAGCTTTTTTTTCTTTTCATTTTCCATCCCTTTCCTTTTGTCTGTGTGTATCTTTCGATCTGAGATGGGTCTCTTGGAGAATGCATATATATGGGTCTTGTTGTCTTTATCCATTCAGCTGGTCAGTATCTTTTGGTTGGACCATTTAAGCCATTTACATTTAAGGTGATTACTGATAACAATGCATATAATGTCATTTTTTGTTAGACTGCTTTCCTCTATTTTTTTCTTATTTCTTCTTCTTCTTCTTCTTCTTCTTCTTCTTCTTCTTCTTCTTCTTCTTCTTCTTCTTCTTCTCCTTCTCCTTCTCCTCCTCCTCCTCCTCCTCCTCCTCCTTCTTCTTCTTCTTCTCCCCCTCTTCCTTCCCCCTCCTCCTCCTCCTCATTTCTTCTCCTTCTTCTTCAAGCAAGCCCTTTAACATTTGTTGCACTACTGCTTTAGTGTTAATAAACTCCTTTAACTTTTTCTTCTCTGGGAAGCCCTTTATTTTTTCTTTGATTTTAAATGATACCCTTGCTGGGTAAATTAGCCTTGGCTGTAGATACTTGCTTTTCATCACCTTGGATATTTCATCCCATTCCCTTCTGGTCTGAAATGTTTCTGTTGAGTAATCAGATAATAGTCTTTGCTACTCTCTGGTATATAACTAGTTGCTTTTCTCTTGTGGCTTTTGGGATTCTCTCCTTGTCTTTAAGCTTTGTCATTTTAATTATGATATGTCTTCATGTAGGCCTCTTTGGGTCTAACTTGTTTGGGACTCTTTGAGATTTCTGGACTTGCATGTGTTTTTTTCTTCACCAGATTAGGAAAGTTTCAGGTCATTAAATAGCTTCTTCATTCCCTTCCTCATTCTCTTCTCCTTCTGGTATTCCCATGATGTGGATGTTGTTACACTCCATGTCTCCAAAATATTTCTTAAGCTCTCCTCATTTTTTTTTAAATTATTTTTTCTTTTAGTAGTGTGTTGGTTGTTTTGTTTTGTTTTGTTTTGCTAATCTTGTCTTCAAAATCACTGATTTGGCCCTGTCTGTGTGACTCAGTGGATTGAGCACTGACCTGCAAAGCACAGGGTCATTGCTTGGATTCCCAGTTTAGGGCACATGCCTGGGTTGTAAGCCAGGTCTCCAGTAGGGGCCATGTGAGAGGCAACCACACATTGATGTTTCTCTCCCTCTCTTTCTCTTTCCCTTCCTCTCTGTCTAAAAATAAATGAAATAAAATCTTTAAAAAATCACTGATTTAATCCTCTGCTTCATCTAACCTACTGTTTATTCCTTCTAGTGTAGTATAGGATTCTTCATTTCTGACTGGTCCTTTTTTATGGTTTTCTTTATTTTTCATGCTGTTGAGCATCCTTGTAATGATTATTCTAAACTCTCTATCTGATAAATTACTTGCCTCCATTTCATCTAGTTCTTCTTCTGGAGAATCTTCTTGTTCTTTCATTTGGAGTCTGCTTTTTGTCTTCCCCTTTTGGCTGTTTCTTTGTATTTTCCTCTCTTAGTTATTAAACTGATCAGTGATATAGTCTTAAGTTGTAATCAGCAGCCCTGCTTAACTGCCATAGGGTGGGGCAGAGTAATTCCTGAGGGCAGAGCTATTGCTTCCCCTCATACTGCTGCCACTTGGAGAGGAGTTCTGTGCCTGAGAAAGATGCCTCTGCAGTATGGGGAATGACTCCACTCAGGTATCCTTGCAGCTGTTCCTTCAGATCTCTCCCCAGTGCCACCAGCCCCACTAATCCACAAGTGTCTATAGTCCCTTCTGCAACCCTTTGTTGGAACCCAGGGTAAGTGACTGCAAACAAAATTGTGTGTTGGCCTTTTAAGATGCTCTCTGCATCTCCCACTGTCTCTTTCTGGCAGACAGAAAACCTGCTGCTTTTCACAGCTGGGTGTTATCTGGATTCCTTTCTGGCTCTGGTGTTACAGGCTGAGGAGCCCATCTTGGGGTTTAGACCCCACATTTCTTGGGGAAATCCCCTGGTTGATGACATATTCCTCCAGACCTTCAGTTGCCTCCTGTGGGAACCCAGCCAACCTTCTTGTACCTCCTCTGCACTCTCTACCCATCTCATTATGGTCATTGGTTTCTTTTGTCTGTCCTTGGTTATGTTTCTCTCCAGCTAGTTTTCAGTTGGTTATACATGATTCTTTCTCTACAGTTTAGTTATAATTCCAGATTTGTCTTGGGAGGAAGTTAATATAGCTTCTACTTACTCCTCCATTATCCTGGACCCCCAAATATATAGTCTTGAAGTTGTAAAATGGATTCCTCAATATTCCCAAAAGTTTTTGATATTATTATTTATTTTCATGATATTCAAAATATGTTTTGTACTTTAAATTCAAGCACAGCTTTGTAGTAAAATCCTATATAATAAAGACACAACTTTACATTTACTAATTTTGACTAATAATTTTTAGAAAGAGCAAATTTTCTATTTGAGTTGTTTGCATACTTATTAAGTTAGAGTAACTTTATTCTAAATACCCTTAGAGCATATAAACATTAAATAGGATCTCTGTTATTATTTTCAGAGTCTCATATATCATGTTTTATAGTTCTCATGGAACATTTAAAGTTTATGAAAATTGACACAATGTCCTCATTAGAATGCTAATTAGAAATTCATGACCAATTCCTTAAAATTAAAACAATTTTTACAGTAATCAAGTAAATTGCAGTTATATCAGACAATCATAAATTTCATTGTGTTCTTGTTTTAACTTCAGTTTAAAAATTACTCAAACTTATAATCCTTGTCAATTAAAATTCAGCAATATAAATAAATATTTTCAGTTAAATCTTATTATTTTTCATACTTCTCAACAACTGGTGATGAATAACACATTATCAAATGAAATAAAAATTCTTGTAACTCATAATGTAACTACAGGTAAACTATAAATTAATTCATTTTTGACTATAAGAACAAATATATGAGGAGGGGCCAAAAATAGAAATTATTTATAAAAAATTGTGCATTTATTCTTACATGTTTAAACTCCAAACACCTTGAAAGTACTCTCTATTGGATGCAATGTATGTATAGAGAACATTTTTACTTCTGCACAAAAAGTTTTTGAACTTGTCGATTTTGATGCCTTTTAGTGCTTCTGCTGTTTTTTGTTTCCCCCCTTCCATATTGGCAAAATGTTTCACTTCGAGTCCTTTTTTCATCCAGGGAAACAAAAAAAGTCATCCTCAGGAAGCAAACCCATTGAAAGAGTCTTCAGTTCACTGAAGCTGAATCACACGCCTCTTACAACAAAGCGAGCAGTCATACTGATACAATTGGGTTCCTAGAACACTCACCTAGCAGGGGACGCCTGCAAGGGTCCCACCCTTCAGAACATAATTCTGATTTTCTGGGTATTCCCTCCTTGTATACAATTATTATTTGGCTAATTCAGACTAGGAAACTTTTCAACAATTTTCTAGAAAGTAACAAATTGAGTTCTAAAAATAATTGTTTTACTACATTTTCTTCTGTTGAAAAAGTTAACTCCTAGAAGGAAAGAAAATTCAATATCTAATAAATTTTATATTGACCTCTGACACTAATAATGATGTTTCATAATTACTTCATCCACTTTTTCTGACTAAAAATCCCCTACATCTGTTAAATCTAACTATAGTGAGTTGTACAACAATCAGCAATAAGCAATATTTTTAACAGGCATCTCATTTTTAAAATTCCCATGGATCCATTTGGATTTCACATAACAAATTTTTATTTTTTTATTTTAGTTTATTCAGTACAGTTTCTATCCTTTGTTCCCATTCCAGCCCACCCACCCATCCCTCCCCTCCTCCCTCCCCTTTCCAACCCCCGTAGTTTTGTCCATGTGTCCTCTATATTTGTTCATGTAAACACTTCCCTTCTCTCCTGAAATTCCCTCCCCTCTCCCTTCTGTTCACTGACTACTTGTCCTCTATTTCAGTGTCTTTTGTTATATTTTACTTATTTCTTTGTTTTGTTGTTTAGGTTCCTGTTAATGGCAAGATCATATGGTATTTGTCTTTCACTGCCTGGCTTAAATAAAAAGCTTCTGCATGGCTAAAGAAAACAGTATTAAAATAAAAAGAGAACCAACTGTATGGGAAAACATATTTGCCAATGATACCTCAGACAAGGGTTTAATCTCCAAAATATATAAAGAACTTACACAACTCCACTCTAAGAAGACAAGCAACCCAATCAAAAAATGAGCAAAGGACTTGAATAGACACTTCACCAAGGAGGACATACAGAAGATCCAGAGACTCATGAAAAGATGCTCAGTATCACTAGCTATCAGAGAGATGCAAATTAAAACCACAATGAGATACCACTTCATACCGGTCAGAATGGCCATCATAAACAAAACAACAAACAACAAGTGCTGGAGAGGTTGTGGAGAAAAAGTGACCCTAGTACACTGTTGGTGGGATTGCAGACTTGTAAGATCACTATGGAAAACAGTATGGAACTTCCTCAGAAAACTAAAAATGGAGCTGCCTTTTGACCCAGCAATTCCACTGCTGGGACTATATCCTAAGAACCCTGTAACTCCATTCCAAAAGAACTTATGCATCACATAACACATTTTTAACAAATCACTTTCATTACTGAAAATGCAATATTTAAGGAAAGTATTACTTATTTTAAAAAGCTTCAATTCTTGTGAAATCCTAAAACCAGAATTTTTTATGAAAAACTTTATTAGCTAACATTTTATGTTGTGTCAATGAACAAATATTTATTTTTCTTCATCAATTTTGGAATAAAGATAGAGCATGACAGTTGAGAACTTGGATACATAAAACTTCAAATATTTACTATCACCTTACAAAGAATAATAGTACAGTATTCTTAGAACTCATTTACTCAAATAATGAAAAAGGAACAGTTATATTTGTTCAGATTTTAAATATTTAATATATGAACATCCCTTCCAGTAATTGAAAGTTACTGGGTAAGAATGAAGAATAACTATTTCTTTCATCATCATTTTAGATATTTAATTAACATTTAAGATAACTGAATACCCCTCTATCTTAGTGACATATTTGAAAATTGTATGTATATTAACTTTAAAAGCATTATAGTTAATTAAGGTAAAGGCTTTGAACATTCATAACTAACATAACTGCAAGATAAAACTAAGTAATAACTTAGAAGTCACTTAATATATATTCTTTTCTCATATTATAGATAAACAAACTGGTTTATAGATAAACAATCTTTCAAGATAAATGATTTCCCAAATGTTGATAACTGACTAAAACTAAAGTACTGGTACCTTAATTAATAACCTAATTTCTTTCTCTTTATAAACAAGGGCATGGTTCATTTCACAAAAGTTATTTTCTTATTTATAAATAAAATAAAGACAATCTGTAAGATTTAGGTAGAACCTCTGGGTTTTACGTGTGACACAAACACCAGCCGGCAGTGTCCACGGCGTCATGGATGACACATGAGATAAATTCACAGGGACTACTGAGTCCTGTGGAGGAAAAGGGACGGCACTGCTACCCTCTCAAGGGGAGGGTGCCTCAGAGAGGCCTGGCTACTCTCTCTAGGGCAGAGGGCCGACCCTTCCCTTCACAGGTTTTTTACTGGGCTTAATTTGCACAGGAATACAGGTAAAGCTCATTAATCATTGTCAGGCAGTAAGGATCAAACAATAGATAACATATAAAGAACTCTGAGGGCCTATTCTGAGTCAGGGTCTATTAGCTAAAAAGCCATAAAACTTTGAGGAACAAACTCATTTTCTGCTCTGACCCTTATCATTTGAGAGCATTCTTAGCGAAGCAGGTTTCACGGGAGTTTATGTATTCTTTCTCTGGCCTGATCACCCAGGGAAATCCGCCCTTTCCAGCACAGGGCTGTTTCGCCCTCTGTCATTATTTCAGGATTAAGTCAAGCAGAGGAAACAAGGCAGCCAATAGATTAGGAGACTTCTTGCAGACAGAATGATGACTCAAGCTTTGTCAAAACTGAGGGGTTAGGGTCCATCACCCCCTTTCTCCATAGCCCCCCAAGTCCTTCCCTGGGGCCTCCACGTGACATGCTTTTCTTAGGTCATTCCCCACTTGGGGAATCTTACCCATAATTGGTGAACCGACCAAGCATTGGGGGCCAGTTATGGAAAAAGGAGCAGAAGCTGCGCTCCTGCCGGGGAGATAAGCTTTGTCTCCTAGTGGCTTATGGTCTGAAGGTCGCCCACTCAGCTTTAGCCTTGGGGGAGGTTACAGCTTCTGAAACCAGGCAGGGCGGTTCCCAACATATGTGTAAGATAAAAACCCTTTAATTGGAGTCTTTAAGTAAAATGTATGAAATTTTGAAGCTCTAATATACACTAGTTCAATAATTAGCCATAGGATGAAATCATAAAATTAATATTTTGACCAACACAGTTTAATTACTTCAGTATAATTAACCTATTGTAAAATAATGATATTTTGAGAAGAAAATTAGCATTCAATTTGTTGTATAAAAATTATATGGAAATATCCTCCAGGCTCACATAAAGAAACTAAATGCTGGTAAACTTCCTTTGCTATCCTCTATTAGGTAAGTTCTTTGTTGCTCATCGAGGTGACTATGGCATTAACACGACTGTATAACAATTTGCTAAGAATTTCCATAAATAAGAGTAAATTATGCTTTGTGAGAATATAAAGCAGAAATTTGACATTTTTCATCTGTGTTATGAAATAATGCTATTTTCTTAATTTTTAAGTAAATAAAAGTAAATTTAATCTAAATGAAAGTAAACCCAGAATGTTTTAAATATAACTGGTAGTATAGCCTTTTAAATATAGACATTTGAGAGTTTGTACACTGAAAAAGTCTCATAGAAAATATTTTTTCCCAATTCTTATGAATAAATTTATAATCAAAGGAATATGTGGGGACAAAATTGATAAGTAGAAAAAAATAGTAAGTGTTGAAATAAAATGACCAGTATTGCCTTTTAATTTAACCCTTCTTATCAACTTTACCCCAGCTCATGCCTCACCTCCTCCTTTGGCAATACCCATCAGAGGACTACAATGTAGAGAGCTAGATAAGGATTCATGAGCAATTTAGAAAATTTGCAAGGATTTAATTTGCAAAAGATGGCATTTTGCCTTATTGTAGACATGGATACATGAGGAACAAATTGTGGTTTCTGGTAAGCATTTAGAATCTTTAGTTTTGCTGCTGCCAAAATGGAGTTCTTAAGTCTTCATTTGTAAGACTAGGGAGGATGAAAATTTAACCTTAGTCAAGAAAAAAATTGACAGATCTCTTTGCTGAGGTCCCTGGAGGGAACATTTTGGCCTTCAAATAAGAATTATGATGTAATAAAGTGTTTTTAATAATTGCTTCCTTAAATAATGTCTGATACAAATGAAAACATATCTTGAAAAGGTTATATGATATTCTACCTGCCATGAAGAAAAGTAGTCATCTCTATTTTAAAATAGCACCTAGCCCCTGATGCAACTTTTCTCAAATTCATACTAAAATATCTGTGTAAACACACACATGCACACACAGAAACACAAATACTGAAAAACAAAGGAAATGAGAACTGAAGGAGAACTTATTGCTACATTTAGTGATTGACTTCCAGTAACTATAAGAGTGATAGAAAGAAACTGAAAATGCTTAGTTACTAACAACCAATTAAATCTGCCACCTTGAAAAAGAAAAATATCTAGGAGACCTTTACTTTCTTCTCTAATGTTTACTTACTATCTCATAATTTTCTTTTCTTTTCTTTCATTTTTGTGCATGCCACTCACTCAAAACTATTATTTCCTGTTTAAATTAAATTAAATTAAATTTTACTTTGCTGTAATAAGAACACTTCACAGATTTTTAAGTGTAAAATATATTATTATTGCCAATAATCCTGGCTGATATGGTTCACTGTATTGAACACTGGCCTGTGAGCCAAAGGGTCACCAGTTCAATTCCCAGCCAGTACGCATGCCTGAGTTGCAGGCCAGGTCCCTGGATGGGGGCGTGTGAGAAGCAACCACACATTGACATTTTTCTCACACTCTTTCTCCCTCTCTTCCCCATGCTCTAAAAATAAATAAATAAAATATTTTTTAAATGTATTATTATTGACTCTAATACAGTAGCTCTCTACAGGTCATTTATTTTGCTTAACTGAAACCATATGCCCATTTATTAATCATTTGTCAAGTAAGAGGTTGTTGCCAGGGTTAAGGAATTGTTGATTCTATGGTATCACATTAGAATAGGAATGAGAAGATAAGAGTGGCACTGCAAAATTCATACATATTGAAAACTGTAGAGTGTTTTCTAAATTTTTACTCCTCTGGTTCTCTATTCCAGAAAATCAAGCAATAAAAATAAGTTTTCTCAAATTAAATGAAGGTCTAACCAACCAGAGGAATAGATTTACCAAAAACTTTCACTCATCACCCTGAATATCTACTTATTCTGTCCACTTCTTTCCATCAGCATTGTGACTATTATAAAATAAAGCAATATCTATTTTTTTATCACTACAAGTCTTCTAATTTCTTCTTTGCCTATAATCTTTCTCTTGCCTATCTACTTGCCACACACTGAACACAGTGATCTTTCTAAAACTCATATACAAATATGTCATGAAGGTAAAGGAGGTCAAGTATTTGATAATGAAAAATACTTCACTTTGGATGGTGAGCACACAATGCAATACACACATGATGTATTATAGAATTGTATACTTGAAACCTATATAACTCTATTAACCAATATAGATCAAATAATTTTAATTAAATCTAAAAAATAACAAAAACTGCAATTTTTTTCAAATTATGACTCATTTTTTGATCATCTAATTCCCTAATACTAGTTATAAATCCCTTGTATTAGATGGGGCATTTTTTATTATTTCAGTCTCATTTCCTGCTAAAGCCAGAAAACAGTAAGGTTGAAATAGTAGATACAATGACAGCCTATCAAAGATATTCACATTCTAATTCCAACAACTTATAAATCTGTTACTTACTAGACATGGAAAAAGAGACTTTGTAGATGTGATTGAATTAATGGTTTTGGGATGGGAAAATTATCTTGGATTACCTGATTAAATTTAATATAATCACAAAGGTTTTTTTAAAAGAATTTATTTATTTACTTTTAAAGAGAGGGGGAGGGAGAGAGAAAGAGAGGGAGGGAAACATCAATTGGTTGCCTCTCCAGTGCCTCCAACTGGGGACCTGGCCAGTAATCCAAGAATATGCCCTGACTGGGAATTGAATCGACCATTTGATTTGCTGGAAAATGCCTAACCAGCTGAGCCACACCAGCCATGGCTCATGAGAGAGAGCTTTATAAGAGAGACAAGAGGTTTAGATTCTGGGACAGAGATACAGTAATAGAAATAAGGCAATGGGAAGAGAAAAATGTTAATTTTGGACTTTTGACTTCTAAAAGTGTTATGCGATGTTTTAAGCCACTATGATCATAATATGTAACAGTGTTAATAAGAAAATAATATAGTTGGCAAATATAAAGAAAGCAAAATCAGGAAGTAAATCAAATCTATGAAGCAATATAAAGCACGAGGCAGGAGATTAGGTAGGTGGAACCATGAGACAGAAGATTCGTGAACACCATAAAAAGTAAAGCAGCCATAAATAAATGAATAGATACATCATGCAAGTGAATTGGAGGAAAAAATGTTTTTGAAATTTAAAGTCTTACCAAATTAATATACAAGGTCTGTCCAGTAAAAACCCAGCCATTGTTAATATAACCAGAATTATTTGGGCAACATTGATGTAACCTGACAGCCAAGGAGAGTAGACTGGAATGTGCATGTGTGAATAATGACAACTTCACTATACTACTCAGTGGGAGCAGTAGATGCCACTGAGTGAGCATGTGTACTGTGTGGCCATTGCATCCAACATGACTGAGTAGAGCAATGAATCTGCATCAGATTTTGCATTAAGCTTAAATATTCCCCTGTAGAAACTATTTGAATGATTCAGAAGGCCACAGCTGTGGGCAACTGGTAATTGGCAGCTTCATCACAACAATGTAACCACTCATGTATTATGTCTCATGCAGTTTTTGTTGAAACATTAAATCACCCAGGTGACTCAGCTCCTCTATAGCCCAGATTGGGCACCCTGTGACTTCTGGCTTTTCCCAAAACTAAAATCACCTTTGAAAGGGAAGAAATTTCAGACCATTGATTAGATTCAGGAAAATATAATGGGACAGCTGAGGGCAATTGGAACTGTGTGAGGTCCCAAGGTGCCTTCTTTGAAGGGGACTGAGGCATCATTTTTGTATATACAGTGTTTCTTGTATCTTGTATCCTCTTCAGTAAATGTCTATATTTTACGTTATGTGGCTGGATACTTTCTGGACAGACCTCATGTTTAGTGTCATTCCAAAAGCTATCTAAAAAGCTATTTATGTTAATTAACAAAACTGTCCTAAAATATATAAGGAAATGCAAAGAATTTAGAGTAATTATGATAATCTTGGAAAAGCAGGGTTTGTACTACCCCATTCTAAGACTTACTATAAAATTATGACAATTGAGATAGAAATATTGAATAGTAGTTTTGTAATAGAAAAGATAGTGTAGAAATAAAATCACACAATTATGGTCACTGATTTTAAAAAAAAGACACTATGGCAACTCAATGAACAAAGGGAGATCCCATTAAATTTTGCTGGAGCAACCAAATATTCTTACTCAGAAAAACCATAAATATTGACTCTGCCTCATAACATATTCAAAAATTATTTTTAAAAAGTGAAAGCTGAAACCATAATGAATCTAAAACAAAAATAAAGACAGAGCATGTTTGTAGCCCTGAGGAAGGCAAAGATATTTTTTAGATAGGACCAAACAGGATTAATTTTAAAGAAAAACTAGATAAAACTAGCATCTGGATGAAAATAAACAGCATCTATACAAGTATAATGTTATTTCACACATGACCCTTTCTGTTTAACACACACCAACGGCCTAAATATTATTTTGACTTTGTTACAGAATGGATCCATGGTGGGGGACAAGGTACTGCTACTGAATGGACCCTCCCTCTCCCAGTGTCCCTCTGCACTAGGTTTGCCTCACTTGTCACCCTTAGGAATTGGAATTATGGCTCTCAATGCCAGAGTTTAGTGAAAAGGAAGGGAACTACTTATTCAAAAGTTATACAGACTTAGAGTAGTGCCAGAATGTTGCCATTAAATATTCAGAGTCCCTTGAAACACCCACAAACACAGAGTCCTTCCTTTACCCCTGCCCAGTCAGGCCAGTCAGGGTACTGTATCTCAGGAAAAAAATAAAAGACCATGCCTTGGCTAGCTACCAGTTCTTCCCAGTAATCCGTGCTCTGCTGGCAGGCCCCCCATCATTCCCAGAACCATCAGCTGTGCCACCAGGATCTCCAGTTCTTAATCCAGAACCACGTGACACCTTCTCATGGCCTACCGGTTAGAGAGCTTTCACCCTTTTCCTCCCCTGCAAGGTCTCTGTTCTTCTGAACCACTAAGAGAGCTCTGCGTGGCTACTACATCTTACTTTCCTACTTCCTAAGCCACATGCTCAAGGGAGCCCCTTCTCTGACCCCCAAACCACGTGGTTAGACCCTGCATGACTGCCACACCTGGGTTTAAATCCTGACATGAATCTTCCTCTGTAACCCAATTTCTGACTCCACCCACAATTGGCTACACCTGCCAACATTCCCATATTTTTCCAGCCTTTCTGGGCTGCCATAATTAGTCTGGGCAGTCATGGCCCTGTGGCATAGAAGGAACCATCTCCAAACTCTGACACAGGCGTTTTAACCAGGAGGAGTTGCCTCCCAGTTAAGGCATGGGTTAAAGTCACTCCCATCTCCCAGGCTCAAAACATTGCCATAGCTACATTGCCAGAAGCTTAACATGAAGCTAGGCAGCTGTTATAGATATGTAAAATAACCATTTTTGCATATCAGGTGTGAAATTAGCCAACTGTTGATATGCAAAATAACCCTCACAGTCCCTGCTCCGTGTGTCCCATCCCCAGTCCAGACTTGTGGGGTGAGGATATCCTATATTTTTATATTTCCTGGATACCCCAAGTTCTGGACCCTGTTACAAACTCCTCTCTCAGAGGGCCCTTGGCTGCACCCCTTTCTTTCTACCAGAGATTAATTTTGCATGTTCTTGAAATTCTTATAAATGAAATCATAAAGTATATATTATTTTGTATCTGGCTCCTTTCATTCAATATAATGTTTTCAAAATTAGTTCATACTTTAGTTTGTGTTTCAGAACTTCCTTCATTTTTATCCCTTAGTAAACAAACACATTTTGTTTATCTGTTCTTGTCTTATGGATATTTGGGTCACTTTTAAGTTTTATATTATTATGAATAAGATAGCTATAAACATTGTTGAACAAATATTTTTGTATGTGAATATTTGTTTCTCTTTCTCTCAGATAAGTACAATGGGCCATTGAGTAAACACACATTTAGCATTACCCAAAGCTGTCAAATGGTTCACGAAAATGATTTTTTCATTCTATACTCCCATTAAGAATACATGATTATTTCAATGCTTTCTACACTTGATGTCAGTCTTTTATTTGAGTCATTATTGTGGCTTTGAAATAATGTTTTAATTTGAATTTCTCTCAAGCCTAATTATGTAGAGCATATTTTCATGAGTGTATTAGCTATTCTTCTATATGCAGTTATAACATATTTAAGTCTGTTGTTCACATTATTGGCTTTCCTGCCTTTTATTGTTGAATAATAAGAATTCTACATAAATTCATTTGCATGACATATGTAGGGACAATACATACCAGTATTCCTATAATCTGTGTCTTGTTTATTAATAACCTATATGGTATCTTTTAATGAATAAAAATATTTAATTTCGATGTTCAATTTATGATTTTCTTTATGATTAACCATTTTTTGTTCATGAAAATTTTACATTTTCCAAAGTTGCAAAGGAATTCATATTTTTAGGAAACTTGTGATCTAGGGTTTTAGGTTCATACCTATGACCCACTTCCATTTTTATGTGTGTGTTTCAATTGAGATAGGACTTAAATTTTATGTTTTTGTCCCGGGTACCCAGTGATTTTCCCTGTACACATAAGGTCTTATTTGTCTACAACTTATTTCATAACACAAGGACATTCTTTCTGCCCTATGTGGGCTCTGTCTCCACAGTAGGAATTCCCCCTTACAGTGATCAAACTGTAATATTCTATAACACAGAACTGCCCCCCCACCACACCCCATGGAAGCTTCTGTTTCAGCTTTGGCTCTGACAACCCTTACAAGGCCATCATGGCTCCTTGCCACCACCACTACAACGCACACCCATGGTTCTACTCAACATAGCAACTTTAGCATTTGCTTCAATGGGAAGGCAAAAAGTAAGGGCAATTTGACAATCTGATGCTATTTGAATGAAATTGGTAATTGCGCTTTTTATTCTTCATAGCTAAGATGTAGAAATATGCTTGATTTTTATCTACTTTAGTTTCCTAGTTTGCTAAATCGATTATTTGCTAAATATATTAATTTGAGTATTGTTAGACAAGGTTTTTCTATATCACCTATTCAGTTGCCTATGAACTACATATATGAAATTTCATATTTAATTCACAATGTAAATATTATGTTAAAGTTCATTTAAATATTATACCAATAATTCTTAAAATTATATTACATGGAGGTTATACTTGAATAAACCATTGTCATCATAAAATATGTAATAATAAAAATTACATCATAAATTCAAATATACCTCACTTTATAGTAATATCATATTTACAGTTGATTTTCAGTTTACACTTGTAACAATTATATTTTACCAGTTGGCAAAGAATATGTTAATGGAGTTAAATATTAATTGCTTCATCCTATAAACATTTCTTGAGCATCATATGTTTTGCCACAAGTGATTAACCTCAAATTTAGAAGAGAATATGGCTCCTAATTGATACTGTGCTGAATGTTCCCTTCTGTTAATAGAGCATCTTTTTAAAGTAATGTATGTGCATTCATGCATATGGCTAATTATGTAAACAGATATAAATAGAATAAGCCTTTATGTAAATGTATGCTTGTATGTGGAAAACTATGTATTTATTTTGACAAAGTACAAAGTAAATATATATGTATATAGAGATAGATACATGTTAATTGTAATATATATTTTTGTAAATATTTAAATCTAAATACTGTCTTGAAGGGATTGAAGCACCTCATTCACTAAGGATATACAAGAAAGGACAATACGTATCAAAACAAATAATATGTGATCTTATCTGTGTAATCTAAAATAGTCAAAGTCATAGAAGCAGAGAGTACAATAATGCTTATGAGGGGTTCAAAAGATGGAACATGAGAAGAATTTGGTCAAGGAATACAATAGATTTTTTATACTAATCAAGGACATTCTTTTCCCATTGCTTTTATAGAGAGAGGAAGGGAGAGAGAGAAACATCAAAGCAAGAGAAAAGCATTAATCCACTGCCTCCTGTTCATGCCCAGACTGGGGATCAGAAGTATCCAGACTGGGGGCTGAACAGCAGGACTGGGCACACACCCACAACCTGGTCATGTGCCCTGACTGGGAATCAATTCACAACCTTTCTGTTACAGGACAATACTCCCACCAACTAAGCCACACCTGCCAGGGCAAGGAATGCAAGTATTATTTGTGAAAGATGACTAACTTCTAGAGATCACATGAACAAAAATGTGAATACAAGTGTAAGCAAAAGCAAGTTTATAGTTGTAATACAAATAAACAATACAATAATTAATAAATCAAAATAGAAGAATAAACTCTTTCATGTACTCACAACTGTAAATGTACTTTTGTCCAACCCTGTGCAGCTAACTATACAGTACTGTATACTTAAAATTTTCTAGAGAGTAAATGTTAAGTGTACTTACCCAGCCACCCACCAAAAAAGAAAGGAAAAGAGAAAGTGGTAACTATCAGAGACTTACATATTTATTAACTTGGCTGGAATAGTTGTTTCACATATGTAATAAATCATGCAGTTGTGCACCTTAAATATATTCATTTTAATTGTCAATTATACTTCAGTAAAGCTGGAAAAAGGTAACTAAAACACTTTATAATAGCTGAAATACAATATAAAGAATGTTTAAGTCTCAGGGGAATTACTAGCCACATTTATAAAGGCCCTTATTTTATCTCACTTGTCTTATTAACATAGAAAATTTTATTTAGTGAGTAAATAAAAATAAGATGAAGGATAATCACATGAATATTACTAGAAGACCCTACAAAAAATTCCTTATATTTATGTCCAAATTTTTAGTTATCATAGAAAGACACAGAAGAATAAATAAATATTGCTGATAAGAATAAAATTATTAATAAAATTTCCCCAAATCATAGCCACAAAACACTAATCAGCAGTACCAGTTTATGGTTACAAATACATTAGTGAAGAATAAAATTCATTTGAAATGTTATATTTTAATGGAAGATTGAGTTTATCCTATAAATGCCATGTTGAGTTAAGATAAAAAATTATATAATTTAACATGTTAATAAAGAAGATATTCATATTATTTACTTTGTTTAATTTCAAGAAAACAATTAAAATGTAGTATCAATTAAAGATTTCTGAACAGAAAGAATATTTTACAAGTTAGGAGTAAAGAGGAAGAAGTTAGTTTGATAAAACACATAGAAACAGACAAAAAAAATTCCAGAAGGAATTAACAGACACAATAGTCATAAGTTGAAAACATTTCTTTTAACATCAGAAACAAACCTAGAATGCTCAATATGGCCACTTTTTTCCAAAAGAAAAAATTAGTTAATTGCATATTCAACCATTGTATGTTTAGAAATGCACACTGATAAATTATTAGAGTTAAAGGAACTTGGTACGTCTGATGAATATAAAATATGCAAAAGTTTACTGTGTTTTTAATTATCAAAAAATATTCAGATAATGCCATTATTAAAATTTACATGTATATTTACAAAATAGAATAATACATAAATAAGTTTATCATGTAATTTTTAAAATAAAGTATTAAAATCTATATAAAAGTTTATGTTAGTATATACAACAATTAAAATAATACATACAGTTAATTTGTTATATTTATAGTATTACTAATATTGCTTTATTATTTAATTTTATATTATAAATATATATTATTAAATACATAATATTGAAAATTGTGGCTTTTCTATTAGGTAAATTAATAAATTTAAAGCCCTTATATGTATGTGGATATATATATTCCATATATTTGTGCACAAATATTCACACACTGGGGAACTAAATAATTCCCTCTAAATTGTTTATAAATTTCATGAAATCTTAATTAATATTGCCATACATTTTGTTGGAACTTGAAATGGATATTTTACATTTTTTACAGAATAGCAGATAGCCAAGAATAAAACACACTAGTAAAAAAGGAGCTGAAAAGACACTTCTGTTTTCTTTTATATCCTTTTTTTTAAGGACTTTATTTATTTTTAGAGAAGGGAAGGGAGGGAGGAATGATAGGCTGAGAAATATCAATGTGTGGTTGCCCCTCGAGTGACCCCCACTGGGGACCTGGCCTGCAACCCAAGCATGTGTGCGAGGCTGGAATCGAACCAGTGACCCCTTGGTTCACAGGCCAGCTCTCAATCCATTGAGCCACACTAGCCAGGGCTGAAAAGGCATTTTTTATTAGAAGTCAAGACATACTGCAAAATTCTGGCTTAGAAAAATAGAAACTTGGAACAACTCAGAAAGCCTATATAAAATAGAAGTCATTCATTCTATATTTTGACTCTCATTCTATATAATGACTCTCAAACAAATATCAGTATAATATAACAAATCAACAAAAAAGTAAAGATCAAATCACAGAAAAATATATATACTAATGTACAAAAAGCCAAGCTTAGTAACATATTTTACGGAAACAGTACAATAAAGACCATCAAGGATGAAACTGTTACAAAATTCAGTATAATGTTTCTTTGAGAATGGAGAAGATGGATATAACGGGAAAAGAGGTAGATGCAGGTTTCTAATCACTATTAAAACATTTTTGTTTCTTAAATTGTGTGAGGGCTGGGTGACTGATAGAGTGAGGTGCTTGTAAGAACAAAGTACAAGGTGTTCCAATAAGAAAAACATGTGGTTTATACAGTAACAAGTAAAAAAAATATGTATAAGGACTGGTGAAAAGAATGTTCATGTGAGCAATAGAAAATTCTCACAATTGTGTACTGTCTTTGGAGTAAGGACCATAATGTTCATACAAGCCCATGGAATCTCCTAGCATTGGTCATTTTCCTCAGTCCATAACACTAGATCAGGAGCACTATCATTTACTAGTCTCAAAAACACAAATTGTGTACAAAGGAGATTCCTGTCAACAAACCATTTCCTTCACAAAAATGGAGCTTTCTGAAACCATGAAGGATATGGAGGATGATGGTGGAGCACTACGAAGTTATTCATTTGCACTCAACTGCAGCTTCTATTTCAAAAATGCTGATTTTACTAGAAAAGATCAGCACAGCCTCTGGAACTTGTCATGTGGCTATTGATAGAAAGAATGCACTTTTTCACTTTACATCAGTTAAAAAGAGCAAAAGTTGTTAGCATTCAACTGGGATTTTCACAATCTTATGCAGGGTTAGGTTCAGGTTCAGCCAGTGGTTTGATAGTCTGGGATATTCAGGAGTATATTCTACATACACACACACAACAGTCTACCACCAAGTAAGTGGCCATGCACTTTAACAATGCTTTAGGCATTTTGGCAACATGTAGCACATTGGGAATACTGTTTTAGTTGGTTTAACAGGTGAATTAGGAGTGCTAATTTTAAGTAGGACCCAGGATAAGAAAAGGAGCAGTTGGTTCGAGTTTAATACCTCCTGCCATGCTGCTTGGGCCACATGATCTGAAACACTTGATGACATCTGTGATACTTGTAATAGATAAGGACTTTGGATGATGTCTCTAGTCTCAGTTGAAAGAATTATAACACAGACCCCATGATTCTTATAAAAGAGAATGATTTCCTATACAAGAAGCAGATTTAGATACGCTATTAGGTGAGACTGTGACTTTCACTGTGAACATCAAGTGATACATGAATAGAAATGCCCTTCAACAGCTGAGTATTGTCAGATTCTCCAGTCTGCTAGGTGCAAATGCTATCCATTGTAGGATTGAAATATTATCATCAAGATTTTATTTAAGCAAGGCCAGAGGTGATAAATACATTAGATAAGCATGTGATCTTGGCTACATATTACCAACCTCTGTTTCACTGATGTATCTTCCTCAATATATGCCTATGACCTTATAGGCCATTTTTTATGGTAAGCTGGTAGATAAGGAAAAATCTAGAAAGGTTTCACAATATCTTGGTGTAGGGTGCAAAACAATGGCTACTACTATATAGCTTCCATCAGTGGTGGCTTTCAAAGACAGGGATGTTGGCAGACATGATTAGTGGGCATACATTTGAACATTATCCACTTCTGTGGAATGAGAAGTGATGGCTATCTTGGCTCAATCATCAAGGGAATAGATAAAATGGAAAGACAAGAGAAAGATGGCTAAGATAGGTACAAGGTGATGGCCTAAAGAACTGGAAACAAAATATGTAGGTTGCTGTCTCTCTTTTGAGCGCCATGTAGATAGCAAACACTGCATAGAAGTTGCTTAATCATCAGGTGCTCAAAACAACTTTTCTATTGAAAGTCCTCAGTCACTTCAGTGCTTGCTCAATGGATCTGTGAATGAAATCAAGATGGTAGAGATGGAGACTATGCAGGGGGTCCAAATTGACTCTCTCCTTTTAGAGATGACCTAGCTCCTGATGGTGTTCAGTGTCTGACTCGCCTCAGCAAAGACCAATGCTGAGTCCTCCATAGCATTCCATCCTGTGTGGAGATCAATCGGGCACTTGGTGGTAAGTAATTATATAAGACTACTTCCTGCTTGAGATGTTAATGATTTGTCTTGACTGCAATTAGTATATATTATAGTTATGGATTTCTTTTCCATGGTATTTTTTCTACTAGCATCATTTGTACAAAGATCACACAAAGCCTAATTAACTAAAATGGGATCCTATAGCATGACACCTGAGATTAAGGGGTTGACATTGTGATGAAGGAGGTAGAAGAATGCACACTGGACCAAAGAATCCACTGGTCCTATTATATATCACTCAAAGGTTATATTCATGATAAAATTCTGAAATCGCTTTTTAAAGGCTAAAGTTCCAATTTGACGAGAATATCTAAGAATATTAGGCAATTGTTGCCCAAATGCAATGTCTATATTATCACACTTTCAATAATTACCTTATAAATAAAAGTCACATATCCAAATATTTCTCTTAGGGCTGCTTTACTAAAAACCAAAGTTATAATAGTACCCTATAGTTAAAAAATAAAATTTGAGTCCATACTCAACTTTTAACAAATTATAGTCAATTATCTCATGTTACATGAGAATTTATCAAAAATGTATTGGAGAATTCCTGTGCAGTTATAAAAAGATCCACATGTTTTCTCTGTGTGTATACATGTTTGT
The DNA here is from genome assembly GCA_028533065.1 of Trachops cirrhosus. Taxonomy (NCBI): domain Eukaryota; kingdom Metazoa; phylum Chordata; class Mammalia; order Chiroptera; family Phyllostomidae; genus Trachops; species Trachops cirrhosus. The sequence continues at coordinate 120,088,608 of CM052541.1, read as the reverse complement.
ATGTGCACATATGCACAAAGAAAAATTATTTCTATTTAACAATACACTATTTTAATTATACATTCCATAGCCATGCAAAAATCACGTCAGCATCATTAGACTATGACTGACTTAGTGATAACACTAAACTAATGTTAGTGAATATAGCATGAGGGTTTTTTATGTAATTACATAAAATGGGATGCAAAAATACAATGGAATCTGATATTAAGTGTCTTATGTCATATTATACTTATTGTAATATAAGTGGCTGTGTGTTTTCTTAGCCCAGATTTACCCTCAATTATAAATAGAACAACAGCAATTTCTTAACATGCCAAAAGATTCATTTATTTATATTATTTATATTGATTGAAATTTTAGGTAAGCACAAGCCACTTTATTAAGGTTTCTAGTAAGCACAAGCCACTTTATTAAGGTTTCTATGGATATATTATTATATCCATAATAAATCCATTGCACTATTACAGAGAATATCATTAGTTTGATATTTCTTTGCACATAATGTAAAAGTTGATTTAGAATATTAAAAATTACATATTGTTTTATTCAGCTTCCTTTTTGAAATAGAAAAGAGCATTGTAGTATTTCATCTCATATATGGTAAGTTCTCAAAAACTAAATAATTATGAAGTGAATTTAAAGAAGGACTAAAGAAGAATTACATAATTTTATTTATTATTATAAAATCATATAGGAAGGTGAAATTAACATAACTATAGAAACACATCTCTTTGGTATATATTAACAATTTCAAATGTGGATAAAATTAGACAAAATCCAGAAACTGAAGACATGGTATCCCCCGGATCACCCCAGGGATAACAAATGAAAATGCAAGGAAGTCCAGAAAACTGGAAAAGTATCACTTCTCCCATGGTATTTCTTCCTCATGCAAGCTCCTGAAATGAGATATTATGGTCTCTTTTCCTATACATGAGGGAATAGAGACTTATGAAGGGTGAGGTAGAACATTTCTTAAAGTTGTGTTTGTGATTGTCTGCTTTTAAGAGTTGGGAAAGACATTTGGGAAATGGGGAAAGAAAATTTCAGTTGCAAATAGGTAATTTTATATATGCCTTTAAACAATTTTTGATATTTATAATGCAACAAATATTGCAGATCTAAGCAGATAAATCAGATGTAGGAGGATTAATCTTAAAAAATGTTTTAAGAAGTATCCATCCAAAGGTATTTAGATCTGTACTCCTATTTCATAGAAGTCTTCTAACCTGGAATAAGGGTGGTAGAATAAGAAAAAGTGTCTGAAGAATCTGATCTTTTTTTTTTGAGTCTATTATTCTGATTAATAGGCATATTTTCCTTTTTAAATACCTGATGTTTAAAACTTATTACTTTGATTAAAGGACTTTGGAGGGGGAAGACAAATTTAAATAGGTTGTAAATTATTAAAACTGTACCATAAAAACCATTCTTCAACAGACAATATTTAATATTCCTAAGGTCAAAAAGTAGTAAGTGGCAGAGGTGAAATTCAAAGTTCTGTCTGAAGGCAAATTTCTTGATTTTTCTACCTCATAATTTAATTTAGCTTTCTAATTGTTTTTCCTCATAAAATAAAATTTTTAAAAATTAAGAAAATTTAATTATTGGACTGTGTTAATCTTGTCCCTTAGGGTAAGTACTTAAATTATTTTAAACCCTCAAATTCTTCATCAGCATTTCAAAGCCATCCAACATTCCTAAAGAACTAAGCATAAGAAATAAATCAGGCAACATACATTACTTAATTACTACAGGATTTTTTCTCAAGAGATAATACACTAAAGAGTGAGCCATGAACCAAGAAAAAAAATTTTCTTGGATAAATGTAAATATTGAAAGTCTAAATCTAAAATGGGCTTTTTCTACTTCTTTTTCCCAAAGTCAAACCCAGTTACTATTATCTTTTAAGATTTGATTTATTTATTTTTAGAGAGAGGGAAAGGGAGGAAGAGAGGAAGAGAAACATCAATGTGTGGTTGCCTGTCACGTCGCTTCTACTGGGGACCTGGCCAGCAACCCAGGCATGTACTCTGATTGGGAATTGAACCAGTGACCTTTCAGTTTACAGGACAACACCCAACACAGTGAGCCACACCAGTCAGGGTTAAAAGAGTTATTTTAATTAAACTTACTGGGATGACATTGGTTAATATGATTATGTAGGTTTCAAGTGTACATTTCTGAGATACATCATCTATATATATATATACATTGTGTGCCCACCATTGAAAGTCAAATCTTCTTCTATCACTATATATTTGACCCTCTTTACCCTTTTTACTCCTCCACTCCCCTTATTTCTGGTAACCATTATACTGTTGTTGGACTCTAGTTTTTGTTTATTTTTCTTATTTGTTCATTTGTTGCTTTCAGTTTTATATGAGTGAAACTATATCTCCTACATATGAGTGAAACTGTACTGTTCTTGACTTTTGCCTGACTTATTTTACTTAGCATGTTATTCTCAAGATCCATCCAGGTTGTTCCAAATGGCAGTATTTCATCTTTACTTATGGCTGAGTAGTATTCAATTGTACATATGTACCACATCTTCTTTATCCAATTATCTTGATAAGGACACTTCAGTTGTTTTCATGTCTTGACCACTGTGAATAATACTGCAATTAACATAGGGGTGCATATATCTTTGTGAATAAATGTTTTCAAAATATTGCGGTAGATGTGCAGAAGACAGATTGCTAGATCCTATGGTAATCCTTTTCTTTTGAGAAGCCTCAAAATTTTTTGTTATGAATTTCATTATGAATTTCATTATATTTTTGTAATGATTTACATTATCTTCATACACTAGCAGTTTTCCCCTAAGGCTTAAGACAAAGTTAGTATTAATCCCTCACTACATACCTTCCAAAATATAGAAACAGGCAACCACAGGTACTTTTCCTGACATATATCACAGAACAAAGAAATATGACTGATCTAATCAAGCCATATACCATTGTTACGACTTTACTAAACTAACATTTCTCAAGTGGAACTCAGCATGCTGGACAGTGGACAATGGTTCAAAAAAACACCATAGGACAAATTAAAATAAATTTCAAGAAGTTAATTACTTATAGGTCCTGGAAAATTCCCTCAAAAGGTGTTAAGATACCATACACCCTAAGCAACTACACAGGGATGTTGATGCTAAGGGTAGACAGAAAGAGGGGAGAATGGCCTAGGTCACACGCTTTTATTAAGGATTCATTGGTGGAGTGCTTTGGGGTACCCAGACTAAGACGCATTTCTCAATTCAAAATATAAAGTTTGTGCTCTTAGATGCCAGGGCCCAAGTCACTGTCATTCCAGGCAATCCCTTCTAAATTCCCAAAGACAAGTCTCAACATACAGGGCTTTAGCAGTAAAAGAATCGAGGGTATACAAATCCAATCTGATGCAACTATTGGAACCATTCATCTCAAATGGCTTCTTCTGGTGGTGGCCCTCTTTGCTCTCTCTTTCTCAATGATATAAGCATGGAAGCATTGACATGACATAATGCTAGATGGAACACAATCAAGTTATTGTCTTTGCTGGTGAGACTTGACAAATGAATTTCTCCTCGGGTCAATACAATAAATACTATAACCCTCAATACTGACTTAAACAAGGCATTGAAGATCTACACCTGTCATTAAATATATGCTTGGGACAGGAGTCATTAAACCCATAACATCCCCATCTGGCTACTACTTAAGCCAGCTACTAACTAGTGGTGCTTCACCATTAACTATTGACACCTCAATAGGCAGGTACCCCCTATTCAGGTTGTAATTCCTAATATTATAGAGTTGACTAAGGACATACAACTGGCTCAAGGTCATTGACTTAGCTAATATGTACTGTTTTGCTTCCACGTGGAGAAATCCTAGGCCCAATTTGTTTTCATATTTTAAGTGGCTCAGTACATGTTTACATGGCTCCCAATGGTATATTTAAATAGCCCTGAAATTACATATAACCTCTGCTGCCAGGATTTAAACTCCTTACAATTGGAAAATTGTGTTTGGGGTATTATATTGATGGCATTATCCTAGGGTTCCCTCTGAATAATCAGTATGGGCACATTTGCACACCTTGTACACCACCTACACCAACATGGCTGGAAAATCACCCTTTACCAGATCCAAGGCCCAGCCTCATCATTAACTTTCTGGGCATCATCTGATTCTCTAAAAACTGAGAGATCCCTCAGCCATCAAACATTAGTGTTTCACTATTAAACCACCCACTATACTCAGCCAAGTACAACATATAATAGGTTTTTTCACATTCTGAAGGCAAACCATCCTTTATCTCCCACTAATTCTTCATCCTACACATGCTATCACAAGGCTGCCACTTTCCACTGGAGCAAGGCCCAACAGTGCTCTTTAGAAGCTGCCCCGTAGGCCGTCCAACAAGACTTACCTTTAGTCTCACCTGGCTCCACATTCCAGTCCTTGGCCACACTTACTATCCCTCCTGGAGTCTCTGGACAAAATATGAGTCAACCTGGCTCCTCAGTGTTTTTGGACTAAGTGCCTACCCCAGAGGCAGCCCAATATACTTCCCTTGAATACCACCTTTTGGCATTCTATCAGGCTGTCTTAGAAACCAAAGTTTTAACCAGCCTCTACATAGTACTACTCTTTGCCCATGTTGGCCTATAATGTGCTAGGTTAGAGCTGCCTCCCAGCAAAAGCTCAGCATAACCACTAGTGAAATGAAAATAGTCCCTTTAAGAGAAGACTAAATATGTCATCAAAGGCTTTTAAAATTATAGGAGGATGTGACTTCCCTAATCTCAAACCTTTGCTAAGAGCCTTTTGAAATTGGTATCAGCGCCTACCCCACTTTCCTTCCCTGTGGCTACGCAGTGATCCCCTGGAGATCCACTGTCTAAGATGAAGAGGGAGTAAGTGTTCTTTTCCAATGGCAGCCCCAAATTGCATACAATGCAGGTAGCTGAAAGGCCTCAGCATTCCACTTGACCTCAGGCATTCCCAGTTGAGGAGGGCATTCCCAGCTCAGCTCAGCTGGTGGAATGTGAAGGTGTTCCCCTAGCCCTTAAGGAGGCCACTTAAAGGAACCTGTCACAGATCCACATTTCCACACATTCTCAGGCTATTGTTAAAGACCTTGTGGTTTGGTCTGACCAACAGCTGAGTGATAATATTTTTGTACAGGGCAAGCCCATTTGGGGTGCCCATCTATGGAAGAAATGAGCAGCATCCCTAGTTCCTATTATTGTTACTCAAACTTCCACACATACTAACAGCATTACACCTGAAGCCATTTTCAACATCACAAACTCCCTTACTAAAGCCCATTCACACTGTGTTGGTACAGGCTTCTCAGAGTAGCAACCCTTCCTAACAGCTTTCCAAATGTGCCCTCACAACTGCTGGGTCACTGGAGAATCTTGCCTTAAAAAATTAGAGAACCCCGCTTCTCTTTTGCAGTAGCCAGAGTTGTGATAGATGATTGCACTCTGCTTCCAGACTAAACCATGGAAGGTTATTTGCATGGGGACATATTCCCTGGGAGGCTAACCATCCTCTGGCTGGAAAATTGTATTCATTGGCTCACACTTCCCTCATGCTTAGCTTAGAGATAACACTGTCAGAGTAACTGTTAGCTACACCACTCCTTTTGGCAACTTCTACCCAGAATCCCTCTTCAAGACAGGCAGTTCTTTCCTGAATAAATTTATCTTTCTTCCCTTTGTCTTTCCATACATTATGATTCTGACTAAGGTACCCACTTCACCTCTCAGGAGACTCAGCAATGGGCTCTCCAACATATTTAATACTCTGAAACGTCTATCTAGGCCACTGCCCCCAGGTGGCTGGCCTTACTGAACTTCATAATTACCTATTAAAGACACACTACTTAAGTTAATTTCAAGCAAATTATCCCTAAAAGGGACCAAACTCTTACCCCCGGTCCTCACTTTGCTTAATTCTTGCCTCCTAGGCCTGCATCCCCATCTACTAACCATTACACATTTCTTAAAATTCCACTTTCAGACATCTCTGTAAATCCTGACATTAGTACTCTCCAAGATAATGCTGATTTTATCATCCTCTGACTCCTCCTCTTCACTATGATTTTTTGATCATCTCACCATCTACTTCACTCTTGCCACATGATTGATGGAGGGAAAATAGTCCACTATTATCTCTCATCACTGAATGTCCCTTAAAGCAAAAGCCCACCAAGTTAATGACAGATCATCTTTGAAAACCCTGAAAATAGTAAAGACTATCCTAAAGGAAGCATCTCCATTCCCTAAATGTAGTAGTTACAAAAACTACCTAATGAAACCAAATTCCCTGACTAATTTACAGAAAGTGGAAATCATTGACCAAAAACTAACCAAGGGTGCGATTTCAATGTCTGAAAGAGTAAAAGCAACTCTCTACTTGGCAGACCTGATCCATATTCGAAGATAAGAGCATGGCAACCGACTGTAAGTGTGGCCTTGCCCCATGCTAAATAACCCATGACTTTCTTAACAAGAGCCATCACACTCTGCCATTAGCTATCTTACAACTAAGTCGACCAAAAGGCACCTGACCTAAGCTCAACAAATTTCAGGGCTCCATATAGCTATAGCTATTCTGCTGTACTGCGTTATGTGGCCTGGGTGATAATGTTATAGCAGATCCTTTAGGTGTAACCATCACCCAGAAGCCATGTGGAACAATACCACTCCAGAATACAACTGCACACAGGGTAGAAAAGCAGGGAGTGTTGGGGAGCCCTGTTGGAAGGGCTCAGGCCAGTGTACTATCAAGTGTGGTGGCAAAGGGATTAAATCACTTCACATGCAATGATTTCTCTTAAAGAGATGATTACATAGTACTCACCCCATACCCAATCTCTTTATATTAAGGTGTGTTACACGTTAACTGTCCCTAAGTTTGCCCATACATAAAACCCATCTAGCTATGGGGACTGTGCTTCCATGATTTGCCTATCTTCCTCAAGGGTTGTTTCTAGAAATGCCTAAATAGAATCCATGATATCTCTCTTAGCCTGGGATATAACTGCACCCATGATTGTTATGTGCTTCAGATAAGATCCTCAGGGAGTAAAAGGGCAGCCATCTATTTCTTTGCCAAATGTGCTTCTGATGACCTTAAATTTTAAGATCTCTTAACATTTTGTTCTACCATTAGCAAGTGCCAAATAGGCAGGTTAGTCCTCAGAGAAAGCTTCAAATTATATAAGACTAGCCTATCCTTAGCCTATGACCAATGTCCAACTGGATAGCCATGTGTGAGGGTCACCCACCCCATGATGCCCACCACTCTATAGGACCTCATCCCTGAGTAAGATGGACTCATCACTGGAGAGGACATTGCTGCAGACAACATTTCTTCAGCCCAAGAGTTTCTCACTGAAGATGACTCTGTCCCCTAAACCACAAATGACAAATCACCATTTGGAGACCCCAGATGGCTTCACCCCCCAGTTCACTGAGAACTTGGTGAAATATCACAATGACAGCTGGGACACTCTGTGAATAATGAATTAAATGTATTTTCCTAATGAAATCAGGGCATCAACTGGACCATTATTTCCCTAAATTTGTCTTTGTTTGCCTGATATCCCTACACTATAACAACACGCCTGTTAAACTATGAGTATGTCCTCTGCCAACTGCAGGGCAACATTGTGTCATTTCCCAATTAGGGCAAGCCAACATCCCAATCCGAACCAGACAGCTCCCCTACCTAAAAATACCAACTCCCCATGTCAACTGTTTATCCTCACCTAACTCTCTCTGACCTTCTGATTCTGTGTGCTTACATGGAAATACCCAGCCGTAACTTCTGCTTATTTCCTGCTTTTTCTGTTTACACCATGGGTTTACCTTCACTGACAATTGTTAGTCACATATCAATTGCACCTGCCTTCAGTCCTTCCCCTTCAAAACCATAAGCCCATGCTGTGACCATCCCTGCCACAGTCAGGACCTCTTCAACCACACTTCCTACTAGGCTTCGCAGACTCAGGCAAGATACTTCACAAACAACACCCATACTTATATTAAATGCGCTGAGGAAGCTACACACACATTGGAAATTAGAGGTTGCTGAACAATTATTTTGAATTTTTTATCAGGCAGGTGGCAGATGTCCATTTCTTTAAGTTCAGTTTTTGGTACTTTATTTTGTTTTTTTGATGGTGTCATGTTTCCTGGCTTATAGGTGATCCTTATCTGTAAATTCAAAGGAGGAATCAGCTATTCCCTTCTCTACCAACTTCTTCAGCGGTTAAGGGCTCCACTAGTTGGTCCATCCAGAAATTTTGGGCACCCATCTGGTGGTGTCCACTGGAAGAGTTCTCAGCAGGCTGCCCTGGTGCCTGGGTCAGCAGGTGGGCAGGTATTGTACCTGGGTCCAAGAGCCAGATGTTCACTTCTTAGGGGCAGGCCTGGAGCCTGGATCCTTGTGGGTGGACCTGGAACTTGGGGCATCCTTGGAGTCTGCATTTGCACAGGTCAGCCAGGAGGCTGAATCTGTGGGTGGGTTGCTTGCCTGGAACCTAGGACCAAGAGGGCCAGCCTTCAGGCTGGGTCCATGGGTGTTGCTCTGAAGGTTGGCTCTTAGGGCTGACCTAGTCAGAAATAATGGATGTCGGCCTGGCGCTGAAGTTTACTGAAGCAAGCCTGGTGCTGTGATTCACAGCAAAGTCCATTACTAATTACAGTCTCTTTTACCCCTGCCCAGGGTAGGGTATCTTTTCTGGTACTACACTGCCCAGGATTGAAGTAGGGACACCGCAGGTAATATAACACTGGCTTTCCTACCCTCTGTAATGCATCTTTTCTTATTTCTGTGCTCTGTCTAGGTGCTGTAGTCACCCACCTATATTCCTTAGCTCCTTGTGAAGGCATTACATGTGAATAGTTGCTCATATTCATGTTTCTGCGAGGGCACCGTGCTGGAAACCCCTATTTCACCATCTTGCTGACATCACTCCTCACCTTACTTTTTTATTGATTTTAGAGAAAGAGCAATGTAAGGGGAGAGGTGAGAGAGAGAGAATGCTTTGTTGTTACACTTATTTATAGCTTCATTTGTTGTTTCTTGTATATACTCTGAGAAGGGATCAAACCTACAACCTTAGGATTTGGATGAAGCTCCAAACAACTGAGCTGGCCAGCCAGGGCCTCACCCAATTTGTTTTAAATTTCCTGTTAGATAATTCCAGCTTCTATGTCATATCAAGAACTTTTGCTCTCAAGATTGTGGGGATTGTTCTTTGCTTTTCATATGCCTCTTAATATTTTCTTTATATCTGGACATATTATGTAGGATGGTAGAACCTGAAGTAAATAGGTTTTATGCCAGGAAGTGAGCACACTTTTCCTTGGGCTAGAGGTTTAGTGTAGTGGTTTGTGTTATTCTGGTTAAGAAATAGACCAACTTTAAGATTTGTTGTTGCTATGGTTATTCACACTGCAGCAAAGTTTTCAACTTCCTGTAGAAATTTATTGTATCTAAGGTGAAATGAGACTTACCAGATTAATTTTGGTTGAATCCCGAGTTTTAGATCTTTCCTTTTCTCCATGCCTCTGAATCAGTGTCTTTGCATACTCTTCCTCATCTCCTGTCTCTCTCTCTCTCATCTGTATTCTGCTGTTACTTGTTGTTGTTGAAGGCTGCTTGACAGTGGAGAGTTAGAGAGAAGTAGGCGGTGAATGAGTGTGGTCTGTTACTCTGGCTCTGTCTGAGACCTGTGCCATGTATCTGGGACTTGGATGTGTGGCCGCCTCATTCCTCTGCCCCTCTCCTGGTTACAATCATGGACTCAGCAAGTAATACTGCTCCTCTTCCAAGAACAGATTTTTAGACCCTTCCTTTATCTTACCACTTGCTGAAATAAGGGCTTACCAATATTAAGGTCCTTAGTTCGTATATGCCGCATGCCAGACAAAAGTTGTTTTTGTACCATGGATACAACAGAGAAGTATTTGGTCAGTGTTTCTTTCCCCTCCTGCATAGGTGTGGCTCCCCTCCCCAGGTCTGTACCATAAGAGACACTTCTTACAGCTCTGTCAGATCCTTCTCATAAGTGCCTGGCAAGGTTCTTGGAAAAGTGCCTGGAAGATGGTGCAGACTCCTCCAACTTTCACACTGTTCTTCCAGCCCACACTCTGCCTTCACCAGTCTGTCAGCTATTCTAGCTAAACAGTACTTACTGGTGTCTAGTTTCATATCCCCAGGCTCTCTCCCTGAATACATGTCTCTCTTTCAATTTGGGGCTCGTTACTTGCTCTATAAACACAGTGATCTAATGCATTTGAAAAGTCATGAATTTGAATTTAGCCAAGCTCTTTTTTTATTATAATGATGGAAAGATTCTACTTACAGCTCTCTACATCATGAAGTTGAAGCATGAATCTTCATTAGGTTTTTTGGAGTACAAATGATTTGTTTTTTTTATTAAACTATACACAAATATGAGTCCTTAAATGCATCAACACAGAAATTAATAAACTAAATATTGCTTATTGCTATTTAATAAGTCAAAACTAAAAGAACTTGAAAGACCATTATATCTGTAAGTAAAATAATATTTTTTATAATTAAAAAACTAGCTCTCTAGGTTATTAAAATATGATATATATTCTACCAATATTTAATTTGAGGCATCTTTCAATATTAAAAGTTGTTGAAGTAAGAAAACAAACAAAAAGAAAATATAGAGATCCGTACTCATGAACAAAAGAAGAATTAAATGTACAACACATCGGGCTGAGTTTGTTATTGCATTTCAGCACTTAATTGACTTCTGAAGTTTCTGGCAAGCAAGGCAGAAATCTAAGCTTGTTTTCAGTCAAGTAGGTTCTGTCCGAATACCACTTCCATGATGTGATGGACACTTTCTCTTCTCTAGGATCACAGGTATACCTTAGCAGTATATAATTTTGGTAATAAATCCTTCCCATACCCTGATAAAATCAGAGAAATAGAGGAAAATTCTTGCTAATTGCATAGAAATGATTTTCTAATCCTTCTTAAGGGAAGATCACCCTAATAAAGGTGGCTATATATATATATATAAATACATACAAATATATATATAAACCTGGATATTATACTCCCTCAGAAAAGTATCTTATTCATCAAAATAAGATCTTTAAAAAATTCTACAGAATGTTTTTATTAATTAAACAAGCACCTAAAATTCGTGACAATCTTGCTGCCTGGTGTTACAAAAAAGAACTCAGGTGAAAGATTACTTTGATTAAAAATGCATTATAAAATCTACATTTATTTTGCATTTAAGTTATACAATTAAAATACAAACTAGGTAATTTTCCAGTCTAGTAGTATAATCATTATGCACTTGACTTTATGGCCTGGATAAGTTTGTGTGTATAGGTGTGGGTTGGTGCATGTGTGTGCTTTTGTATGTATGTAGCTTCTAGAACCGAAGTCAATATGCAGTAAATGCCAAAATTTTACAGATATCATAATGTACCACAACTAACTGTTTTAGCTTTAAAAGCCCTTTGACACAAAATACACTGAAAATCTACAGAGATGGGGATTTTAAGTAAAATTTGGCTCCCCAAAACAGTACATGATTATAGAGGAAAAATAGCAAGTAAGGAAGAAGAGAATGCAACAAAAAGATATAAAAGTGAGTCTAATTTTGTCACTTGGCTGTGAGCAAAGAAAGTAAAAAGTTTTAAAATTAGTAAAAATCACCCTTTAATTTATAACAGTGCAAGATAAGGTGAGTTGTACCCCCAAGACACTATAGTATTAACCTTTTAAAATACATTCTACTAGGCAATTTATTTATTTGTTGTTTCTTTTTTACTGAGGTACAATTAACATAACATTAGATTAGTTTCATGCATACAGTGTTGTGATTCCATATTTGTATATTTTAATCATCACAACAAGTGCAGTTAACATCCATCACTATAATTACAATTTTTTTCTTGTGATGATATTTTTCGAGTGCCAATCTCCTAGCTACTTTCAAATATACAATAGCGTATTATTAACTATAGTCACTATGACTACTGTACGTCTGTATGACATTTATTTATTCCTCAAAATTTGTACCTTTGACCCTCTACACCCATTTTACCCATTTCCCCACACCTTTTCTTAGGTAGCCACCAATCTGTACTTTATATCCATGAGCTCATTTTTGCTGTTGCTGTTTTTTTTTGAGGGGGGAGTTGTTTGTTTTTTACATCCCACATATAACTGAGATCATACAGAACTTATCCTTTTATGTCCAACTTATTTCATTTAGCACAATGACTCCAAAGTTCATCCATGTTGTCACAAATGGCAAGATTTTATTTTTTAATGGTTGAGTAATATTTTAATGCCTATATATCATTATATCTTTGTTTATCCATCAGTGGATATTTATGTTGCTTCCATGTCTTGGGTCTTGTGAATATTACTGAATTGAATATGGGGATGCAGAAATCTTTTAAATTTAGTGCTTTTATTTTCTTCAGATAAATACCCAAAGGTGGAATTGCTGGATCATATGGAAGTTCTATTATTAATGTTTGAGGAAACTCCATACTGTTTTCCATAGTGGGTGCACTGAATTATTTAAAGACCAGGAAAACCGTTCATTTTTGAAGTAATGAGTAACTGATAATTGAGAAAAAAACTAGATGGAACTGGACTTTTGGTAAACCAAAAGCTTTATCGTGTATTAATGACCAAAGCTTTATGTTTTGGTTGTTTTGTTACATTATGGATGTATTAGAATTTGAACAGGAAAATATCTTCCTCATTTATTTCACCAGAAATTCACTTCTATTATAAGAGGATAAGATTGATAATTATCATTTTAGTTCCCACTATTTTAAAATCAACTTAGAATTTGGTAATATGTAATTTTATATATTTTATTAATGTTTTAGAAACCTTCAGAACATGCCTTAAATAAAAACTTAAAATGCAATAGCAATGTTAATAATAAATATTTGTTGTCATAATAAATAATACAACCCTGTTTTCTTAGCAGTTATTTATTTATTTATGTATTTATTTTTAGAGAAAGGAAGGGGAGGATAGAGAGAGAGAAACATCAATGTGTGGTTGTCTCTTGTGGGCCCCCTACTGGGGACCTGGGCCACAACCCAGGCATGTGCCCTGACTGGGAATCAAACCAGCAATCTTTTGGTTCACAGGCCAGCACTCAGTCCACTGAGCCACACGAGCCAGGGCTTTAGATGTTTCACTTCCAAGAATTGTTTGATATTCATAGAAGAGACTTCACTTTCACTTTTGAATTTTAGAAAGGAAAAAAATTGTTTTCCTTCTGCTACTTTGTTAAAAACGAAGGGCTACATTTTATCTTTATTTTAGATATTAAGAATTACGGTGATTTGGTAGTTTCATTGACCATTACAAGTTGATAAAGTACACTTTGATTTTATAAAAATTATGTTCATGAAGAACACCTATTTTATATAAAAATTACTGATATAAATCTCCCTCAGGTTTTACTCACTGCTTCTCACAGTATCAGGAAAAGGGCATTTTTCTCCTTGATTCTTATATTACCTATTAAATGCATTAGTTTTTTTCAGTAATTTTCAACAAGAATGTTTATTTTTTCCAGTTTTAGTAGCCACTTCAACCAATGTAGTAAGCATTTAAATAGAATTTGCATATAAATTTTTATCCCATTAGTAAGATGTTACTATGTGGCTATTGGCCTATGACTTTGAATCTATTTGTCCTCTTCAACTATGAAGTATAATATCCATGTATTAACAGCCATTAACATTACTATGATATATGGGTATCAGATTTAATGAAACTTTGTGATTAATGATACTATAATAGTTTAATTAAAATAAATGAGTAAAAAGTGGGAAAGATGAAATATAGCATTAGGATATATAAGTCATGGTCAGTTAAACAAATGATCTTAACACAAATTAAAGTATTTAAAATAAAAGTATTTGACCTCAAAAGAAATTTGAGCATGAAACAACAAGAATTATCATTTGTCAATATATTTTCCATTACTTCAACAAAAGCCCATTAAGCATCTACCCTGTACCTGCTAAATGATAAGAAGAGAGATGGAAATATATTGCATTATATTACATTATATATTATTATATTATATTATATTATATTATATTATATTATATTATATTATATTATATCATATTATAAAATGTAATAATATATGAGAAAAGACATTGTCTTAGGCAGCTCATCTTGGAACAAATGACCAAAAACTGGGTGGCTTAAACAAGAAACATTTACTTCTCATAGTTTTGAAGGCAGGGAAGTCCATGATCAAGGTTCTGGCAGAGCTGCTGTTCAGTGTAAGCCAGTTTCCCAGGTTGCAGATGGCCTTCTTCTCACTGTGACCTCACATGACAGAGAACAGGGGAAAAGCAAGCTGTCTGATGTTGCTTCTTATGAGCTCACTAATCTCATTCATGTGGACCTCATCCTTGTTACCTAATTACTTTCTAACTGCCTACCTCCAGATACTGTCTCACTGGGGATTAGGCCTTGACATATAAACTTAAGGAGGAAGGAGACAAAATTATTTATTTAAAAGTATACATATATAGAATATAAAAGTGGATAAGCACAATGATAATAATAGGAATAAAATGCTATGGAGCAAAATTGTAAGCAGAGTCTTATGAATTTGGGAAATTAACAAAAGCTATATGGAGTTAGAGGCATGAAGTATTATTATGCAAGTTTTAAAATGGTAGTTGTAAAATAAGGAGGAAACTAGAATAATTTAATATCAAATTTTTAAATTAAAACTATTTCTTTCACCTCTCAAATATTTCAGAGTCCTCTCACAGCTTGCATTGAAGGGCAGGAAAAAAATTAGAAATTAAGAATAAATTTCTCTCCAAAAATAACAAAAAGTCCCTATAAATTCATTTGTGTGGTCCCCTGTTGTTTTCAAGAACAGGAATGTAAGTAGGGACTCTGTTGACCTGAGATCTTTGGAATAATTACTTGGCCTTAAATTTTTTCTTTCAACATTGTGACTACTTAGTATCTGTGTGAGTCCGCACATCCATGTGTGGACGTGTGCACAATTTTTGATACCAATAGGAGTTCAAGCTGATTATAGCAATACACCAAGTTCTCCTAAATCTGAATCATATATACATTTCAAAAGAAACAATGTTATTTGGGAATTTTTTCTTCCTGTATTTCTTTCTTGCCTCCATTCTTTCCTCATTTCTTCTTTCTTCAACTAGATATTAATTTTCTACTAGGTAGAAAGTATCCATTTCTAGAAAAGTTTAAAATATCTTCATATGCACAACAAAAAACATCAATAACAGTAACAGAGAGATATGTAGATAGAGCAGTGACTCTCAACCTTTTCACCTCATGGCACACATCAACTAATCACTAAAATTCTATGGCACAGAAAATATATATTTTTACAATCAGACAAAAATATGTATAATTTTGATTCATTCACACCAGACAGCTATTGTTACTTTGGCTGTTGTCATTTTTTTATTTGACAATCTAAGAGAAAGAGTTCAGTGTCCCTGACTAAATAGTCATATACTGCATGTTCTAAAAATTCTTGCACACTGGTTGAAAATCATTGAGATAGATGATAGCTAGGTAGATAGACAAATTGACAGGTGTATGCAGATATATGTACACACACATTAACACATATGTACACACACACCGCATACCTCACTCTACACACACAATTATAGTAGTCAACACTCACCATTCTTTTTCTGGCCACATCAAACTCCATAAGTAATATATTATAAATTCTCTATATAGTATCTTATACTCATTAACACAGTTGATATGTTTATTAAATATATAAGATAAGCATATATGATATGTACTCTTGAATGCAATCTGGATATAGCAGTGAATAAAACATGACAGTCTCAGACCCATTTTTTTATTCATGAGAGAGATAATAAACTAATAAAATTATAAATACATCAACTACTCATAAATACTATGAAGAAAAGTAAATACAGATAAAAAATAAGAGTATGTTAGTGCTATTTTACATGAAGAGGTCAGAAAAGTCCTCTCTACAAAAAGACTTGATTAAAATGAGAAAATGGGCCATACAGTCTTCAAAAAGCAGGACTATTTCAATAGGAGGAAGCATCAAGTGCAAAGGCCTTGAACATAGCTGTGCTTGGTGAATTTGAAGAACAGTGAAAGGGCAAATCTGTCTGAAAGAGAGAGACTGCAAAAGAAACTACCAGTAATTGAGATTGGACAGGAGATTAGAAACCATGGTAAGAAATTCAGATTTATACTTAGATGGGTAGTCACTGGAGGGGTTTATCCTTTTAAATGACCTCTCTGGATATGGGGAGCACATAAAATAGGGGGATTTGAGCAGAAAGGAATCAAGGGAGTGGTAATTTTGTGAAAGACGTGAAAAGTTTGATGGCACAGACTATGATAGCAGTGCTGGAGATGGCAAGTATATCATACAACCAGAAAAGTAAGTAAACCATGAATATATAGTTTGATCACATTAAGAAACGAACATATTCCAAATATGGGATATGTTCATTACAAATATAACACCAAAAGAAAAAAAACTCTGCCAGCCTCAGAGGATCACCAGAAAAAACCACTTCCCCATAATTCCAACTTGAACATGGTAGGTTCCTGGTGTTCATTCTTCTTTTACTTAGTATTTTCTTTCCGAGAATCATCTATTTTATTGCATGTAGCATAGTTTATTTATTCTCATTACAGGATAATACTTAATTTTATATATCTGATAAGACATTTAGAGTATGTTCAGTTTATGAAACTTCTGTGCATATTTTTTGTTTCATAACCATTCGTGCCTGTGATGTGTATTACGAGGCATAGAATTGCTAATAATAAATTTATGTCTGTTCATCCTTAGTAGAAACTGACAATTTTCCAAAATGATTGTACCAAATTATACTTCTACTAATAATGTATGAGCTCTGGTTGCATAACATCCTCACTGAAAATATGTATTCTCTGGTTTTTCTTTTTAGCAATTCTGGTGGATCTGTGAATTAGTAGCAAATTATAATTTAATTTACATTTTCCTGAATTTTAATAAAATAGGCAAGATTTTATTTGCATATGCCATTTGATTTCTTTCATTGTGAAAAGTTCATAAAAATAGTTTGCCCAGTACTATATTGTGTTGTATATATTTTTCTTTAGAATCATATAGATTTTTAAACAAATTTGTGAAATATGTTTAATTGGAATTTTTTCCCTGTGGCTCACCTTAATTATGTCCTTCAATGGACAGTTTCTCTTAATTTTAATTTTAGTGATGTCCATATTATCAATTATTTCCTTTATGCCTAATGCTTTTTGCACTCCCATTTTAAAAACCCTTTACCTACCCTAAGGTTAGAAATGCATTCTCTTATTATTTCTCCTGAAATTATGTGGTTTATTTTCATATTTTGAAACTACACTTTGAGCATTGTAAAGTAGAAGTCACAATTCACTCTTTTCTATATGGTATGTAGTTGAAACAGCTCTGTTATTTGCAAACCGTCTTTCTCCCATAAATCAAATATTAGGTTACAGCATATGATGGACTGTCCCTAGGCTCTGTTTTTTGTTTATCTGTTTTTCTTTTGTCTCTGTATATTTTCCTGTGCTGATGCTCCACTGTCTTAACTTAGTTACTTGAATAATCATTCTTGATGTCTTGTAAGTCTTTCAGCATTGCTCTTCTTCAAGATTAACCTCACTGCTCTTGCTTAGATACATTTTTAAAATAAATTTGATTGTTACATTTTTGGCAGCCCAATTGAAAAGAGTCTTTAATTCTAAATAATTAATTAATTAAATTTTCATGTTTGAGAGTAAGATGTTGAAAAATAATTTTTGATAAAATTATTCAATATTAACATTTTGACATGTTATACACATGTTATGCTAGACTTAAAATTAGATATTGAACATAAATGTCAGCAAATACTGTGCATTTTTTCATACACATTTAATTTCCTTCCTTTGTTTTTATGACTTTTTATTTTGCTTTTTAGTACAGTTTTTAAATCTTCATTATATTTTTTCCATTACCATTTAGCCCCCTAGTTCCGCCCCACCCACAAGTAATCACCACACTGCTGTCCATATCCATGAATTCTTTCCTTTTCTGGTCAATGCATTCACACCCAAACCTTTCCCCCCAACACTGTCCCATAGACTGCCATCCTGCTCTCCACCTTTAAGTCTATCTCCACTTTCTTTGTTCATTTGGTTTGTTCATTAAATTCCACATATCAGTGAAATTGTGTGGTATTTGTCTTTCTTTGGCTGGCTTATTTCACAGCATAATGATCTCCAGGTCCATCCATACTATCTCAAAGTAAAATTTTCTTTTTTTATGGCTGAGTAGTATTCCATTGAGTAAATGTTCCATAGTTGTTTTATCTTCTCATCTACTGACAGACACTTAGGCTGCTTCCATGTCTTGGTGACTATAAATAGTGCTACAGCGAACACAGGGCGCTCATGTTCTTTCAAATTAGTGGTTCAAAATGGTATCTCATTGTGGTTTTAATTTGCATTACTCTGATTATTAGTGACATTGAATATCTTTTCATATGTCTATTGACCATCTATATGTTCTCTTTGGAGCAGTGTCTATTCAGGTCTTTTGTCTATTTTTTGATTGAGTTGTTTGTATTTTGGTATTGAGTTTTGTAATATTGTACAAATTTTGGATAATAACCCCTCATCAGATGTATCAGTGAATATGTTCTCCAATTCTGTGAGTTGTCTTTTATTTTGTTGATCTTTTCCTTCATTGTTGATCTTTTCCTTTTGCTTTAATATAGTTCCATTTATTTTTTTTCTTTTGTTTACCTTGCCTGAGGAGATATATCTGATAAAATATTGCTACAAGTAATGTCCAAGATTTTGCTAAGTTTCCTTCTATGATTTTTATGGTTTCATGTCTAACATTTAACTCTTTGATCCATTTTGAATTTATTCTTGTGTGTGGTGTAAGAAGGCATCTAGTTCCATTTTTCTCTATGTATCTGTCCAATTTTCCTAAAACCATTTATTGAATAAACTATCTTTATCTCACTGTATGTGTTTTCTTCTTTTGTCAAATATTAATTGACTATAGAGGTGTGGATTTACTTCTGGGTTATCTATTCTGTTTAATTTACCTATATGTCTGTTTTGTGCCAGTGCCATGCTGTTTTGATTGCTATGGTCTTACAGTATAGTTTGATGTTAAGTAGTGTGATTCTTCCTACTTTGTTCTTTCTCAGGATCACTGTTGCTATGTAGAGATTTTTGTAGTTCCATATACATTTTTGAAATACTTTTCTAGTTCTGTGAAATAGGAAGAATTGGAATCTTGATAAGAATTGCATTGAATCTATAGATCATTTTGGTTAATGTGGACACTAATAATGTTAATTCTTCCTACTGAAGCACATGGTATGTGCTTCTACTTATTTGTATTTTCTTCAATTTCTTTCTTTAATGTCTCATAATTTTCCAAGTACAGGTCTTTGTCATTCTTTGCTTGGCTTATTCTTGGGTGTTTTATTCTTTTTGTAGCAATTGTGAATGGGATTGTCTTCTTAATTTCCATCTCTGTTAGTTCATTATTGGCATATAAAAATGCAACTGATTTATGGATATAAATTTTGTATCCTGCTACTTTACTGAATTCATTTATCAGTTCTAATAGTGTCTTGGTCTATTTCTAGGGTTCTCTACTCACAGTATCATGTCATCTGCAAATAAAAACAGTTTTACTTCTTCCTTTCCAATTTGGATGCTTTTCATTTCTTCTTCCTGTGCAATAACTAAGACTAGCACTTCCAGTACTGTGTTAAATAAGAAAGGTGAAAGTGGACATTTCTGTCTTATTCCCCATCTTAAGGGGAACATGTAGTTTTTTTCCCATTGAGTACGATGCTGGCAGTGGATTTGTCACAATGGTCTATATTATGTTTAGGTATGTTCCTTCTACTCCTACTTTGCTAAAGGTTTTTTATCATAAATGGGTGCTATGTTATAGCAAATTCTTTTTATGCATATACTGATATAACCATGTGGTTTTTAGACTTCATTTTGTTTATGTGGTGAATCATATATATTGATTTGCAAATTTATCAACCCTGCATTCCTGTAACAATTCTCACTTGATTATGGGGTATGATCTCTTTTTTATGCACTGCTGTATTCAGTTTGCTACTATTTTGCTGAGAATTTTAGCATTTATGTTCATCAGAGATATTGGCCTAGTTTTTTTTTTGTAGTGTCTTTATCTGGTTTTGCAATTAGGATAATGCTGGCTTAATAAAATAAGTTTAGGAGCCTTTCATCCTCTTGAATTTTATAAAATAGTTTGAGAAGGAGAGGCATTAGTTCTTAGAATGTTTGGAAAAAATTCACCTGTGAAGCTATCTGGTCCAGGGCTTTTGTTTATTGTGAGTTTTTTGGTTATTGCTTCAATTTCCTTAGGTGTAATCTGTCTACTCATATTCTCTGATTCTTCCTGATTAAGTTTTGGAAGGTTGTATATTTCTAGGAATTTATCCACTTAGTCCCAGTTGTCCAGTTTGTTGGCATATAATTGTTCATAATATTTTCTTCCAATCCTTTCTATTTCTTTACTGTTAGCTGTTATTTCTCCTCTTTAATTTCTGATTTTATTTATTTGGTTCTTTTTTCTTTTTTCTCTTGATCAGTCTGGTTAAAGTTTTATCAATCAGCCTTGGCTGTTGTGGTCAGTGGTTGAGTGCCAGCCTGTGAACCAAGGGGTTGCTGTTTCAATTCTCAGTCTAGGGACATGCCTGGGTTGAAGGCCAGGTCTCCAGTAGGGAGCGCATGAGAGGCAACAACACATTCACGTTTCCTTTTCTTTCTCTCTCCCTTCCCCCCTCTAAAAATAAATAAATCAAATCTTTTAAGAAAAGAGTTTAAAAAATTTTGTCAAGCTTTTTTATCTTTTCAAAGGACCAACTCTTTCAAAAAAGTGAATTTTTTGTATCTATTTTTTAGACTCTATTTCTTCTCTCATCTTTATTATTTCTTCCCTTTTTCTCACTTGAGTTTTGTTTGTTCTTTTTCATGTTATTTTAAGTGTAAATTGAGATTGTTTATTTGAGCTTTTTCTTGTGCATGTGGGTTTTTTTGGGGGGGCGGGTATTGGAGATAAACCTGTAATGCTTTCAATTTTCTTCTTAAGATTGCTATTTCTGTGTCCCACAGATTTTGGATTTTTGTGTTCTCATTTTTATTTCATTTATTTATTTATTTATTTTAATTGTTGTTCCAGTACAGTTTTCTATCTTTTATTCCCACCACCACCCACCATCCCAGTCCTGTCCATCTCCCTCCCATTTCCATCCCCCCCCTATTTTTTGTCCATGTGTCCTTTATACTTGTTCTTGTAAACCTTTCCCCTTTTCCCCTAAAATTCCTTCCCCTCTCCCCTCTGGTCACCGTCAGCTTGTTCTCTATTTCAGTGTCTTTGGCTATATTTTGCTTGTTCATTTGTTTTGTTGTTTAGGTTCCTGTTAAAGGCGAGATCATATGGTATTTGTCTTTCACTGCTTGGCTTATTTCACTCATCATAATGCTTTCCAATTCCATCCATTCTGTTGCAAAGGGTAGGAGCTTCTTCTTTCTTTCTGCTGCATAGAATTCCATTGTGTAAATATACCATGTTTTTTTTATCCATTCATTTACTGATGGACTCCTAGGTTGCTTCCAACACTTGGCTATTGTAAATTGTGCTGCTATTAACATTGGGGTGCATAGGTTCTTTTGGATTGGTTTTTCAGGGTTCTTAGGATATAATCCCAGCAGTGGAATTGCTGGGTCAAAAGGCAGATCTATTTTTAGTTTTCTGAGAAAATTCCATACTGTTTTCCATAGTGGTTGTACCAGTCTGTGGTCCCACCAACAGTGCACTAGGGTTCCCTTTTCTCCACAACCTCTCCATCACTTGTTGTTTGTTCCTTTGTTTATGATGGGCATTCTGACCGGTGTGAAGTGGTATCTCATTGTGGTTTTAATTTGCATTTATCTAATAGCTGGCAATACTAAGCATCTTTTCATGTGTCTCTAGATCCTCTGTATGTCCTCCTTAGAGAAGTGTTTGTTCAAGTCTCTCATTTTCATTTGTTTCAAGATATCTTTTCATTTCTTCCTTGATCTTGTTTTTGACCCATTCATTGTTTAATAACATGTTATTTAGTTTCCATGTCTTTGCATGTTTTCCAGTGTTCTTTTTGTGATTGATTGATTTGTACTTCATAGCACTGTGGTAAGAGAAGCTACTTAATATGATTTCAATCTTCTTCAATTTATTGAGATTTGTTTTGTGTCCTAACATGTGTTTTATTCTTATTGTCAGTAGTTATAAGTCTTCTCCCCAGCCAGTGTTCAGTTGGTTATTCAGTATTCTTTCTGTACAATTTAGATGTAATTATAGATTGGTCCTGGTGAAGGTTAGCTTAGCTTCCACTTACTTCTCTGTCATCCTGGATCCCTTGTGAAATTTTAAAGTTAAGTTAAAAATGATAAATGATATATTGAAATTTCCTGGAAATAAACTTGTAAAGTAAAAACACTTATGTTTTCCTTTACTCATTCTCAACTAGTTCACTCATGCTCAGAAAACTCTAAATCAAAAACACTTCTGCTGCAAGACTGTGGGTATTTCACGCACCAAGCAAGTCTATGACACAAAATGGGTGCACTACAATTTAACTCATTCTGACAGTGTCTAAGGTTAACATCAGATTCCATGGGATAAAGGCTCAGTTCTACAAGATTGCTCCTCCTACCTATTTCAGATGCCAGTCCGAAGTATAGTTTGTTTCCTGTGTTTCTGAACGACTGACTGTAAATCAGAGATTCTCATAATCCTCTCCTTGGTTTTTAATAATCAGCTCACAGAATTCAGGAAATTTTGAAAGCATTTTATTTATTAATGTGCCTGACTATTATAAAAAGCTATAAGTCAGAAACAGCTTAAGAGAGAGATGCATAGGGAAAAGTATGCGGGAAAGGAATGGGGCTTCCAGGACCTCTTCCAGGTGTGCCACTATCCCAGCACCTGCACACATCCGTCAGCCTGGAAGTTCTCACCATTTTAGGTTTTTATGGTGGTTTCATTATGTAGGCATGAGTGATGAAATCATTGACCATCAGTGATGATTCAACCTTCAGCTCCACTCCCCTCCCTGGAGGTCAGGGGTTGGGTCTGAAATTTTCAACCCTCTAATCCTAAGGTTGTTTGCCCTGACAAAAGGTTCCCATTTTAAGGGTTTTCCAAAATGACCTTATTAACATATACTCTGGTGTGGCTGAAAGGGGCCTGTATGAATAACAAAACACATTCAACTCACCTTTGTACTTTGGAGCTATGTCAGGAACTGGGACTGTAACTGAATAATTTAACAGAAGATGCCTCAGGGCTCTCATATAGAAAATGACAAAAGTTGTAGGAGTTATGTACCAGGAACATTGGACAATGATCAAATATATATTTTATTATAAGTCACAGAATTTAAATATAAATAATGTTGGGCTTATGTCATGGAATATTAGATGCCCAACTATTCTTTAAATCATTTGCAGTATTAAAAGCTGCCTAGATTTTGAATCCAGATTATAATTTAATTTTCTTCAGAAAGTTAATAATACAGTTTCCTTCTAAAGATCAAATCCCAGTAGGAAATTAAAATAAATATTTTCTGTGTTTTATTAAGCTAAATAAATCTTGTTTTTAGCTCTAAGTTTATAACTTCCTTTGAGAGATTAGCCCGAGACTAATCAGG
Organism: Trachops cirrhosus; assembly: GCA_028533065.1. Classification (NCBI taxonomy): domain Eukaryota; kingdom Metazoa; phylum Chordata; class Mammalia; order Chiroptera; family Phyllostomidae; genus Trachops; species Trachops cirrhosus. Next base: position 120,064,778 of record CM052541.1, on the reverse strand, counting down.
GAATGAAAACAACAGTTTTCTAGCTGTTCTAGCCAAAATATTTGGAATCATCTCTGATTTACTTGTTTATGTTCTTATCTAATTAATCTGTACATTTATGCAGCTCTACCGATGTAATGCATACATAATCAGTCTTCCTCTTACCACTTTCATCTTTACCAGTCAAGTCTAGCTGCCTGGACTCTGGCAAACACCTCCTCATTGGTCCTTCTCCCTGATTCATCTCTGGGAAAAGTTTATTTTCCACAAAAAATGAAAGGTTTTCAAAATCATAAGTCAGCTCATGTGAAAACCTTGCTCAAAACTCACAATAATGAACTTTATAATACATGTAGATTCAAATCCAAAATGCTTGTAAAAGGTTGAAATGTTTGGTGCCTCTTTTTGGTCCTGGGTTTTTCCCAGGGCCTTCAGGCTGATAATGCCTGCTTTAGATATGCCAATTATTAGAGGGCCTTGCTTTCTGCCTAGTTATTACAAAAATACTCTCTCTCGTTTTCCCTTCCAGTGGTTTGAAAGAAGGCTGAACTTGGTGCTAAGCTTCAAATGAATGAATGTGAGGTCCTGCAACTGTCCTTTTCTTCTCAACTGGCACCTTTGCAGTCATAGAACTTTTCTTACTCCAAACTCTGGTGTTTTGATATTGGCTTTTTTGAAGTGTCTGGCTCACAGACTTTTGAATTGGTAACATCCTGAACTTGAATCCTCATTAAATTGCTTTCTACATTGAAACTAATAAACATTAAGTAAACATTATATAAAATTTAACATATTCCATCAATTCAATAAAAATTCACTAAGTTCAAACATAAAATTTATTGGAGATTCATATATCCACTTTCTGCTTACCCACTTTCCATGAGCTGTGGGAAACGGTAAGTGTATAACTTACTGAGATAGAGCAAAACACATGGTTGCAGATGAAACCTAGCAGGAGATGCCCCTCATCTAGAATTGTAGGTCAGAATAGATCTCTGGGAGGATGATGCTTACACTGATTATTAAAGAAACTTCTTAAAATTGTTTTTTCTCCAAAACTAATTTCTCAATTTTCAGACAGCTAAGATTTATATAGGCTTGAAATTTTATTTTCTAAGCTACGATTAAAAATATTAGAATATATCAGTCAGAGATTGGCCAAAGATCTAGAAAACTTACCCAGCATTAATACTAAATTACAAATTGTGAATCATTGTGTTTAAGTTCCTGAGCAGCAGAATATCTGCACAACAATAACATTACTAAACTACATTCAGTGCTGTCAATGGAGAAAGAAAATGTGTCATTTGGAAGACAAAAAAGAGCTTTGCTGGAGACAAGATGAATCACATTTGCTATTTCTTGCTAGGACAAAGCCTATCATGTTGCCATCAGAAGAAATTTGTTTGACTTGTGATTTTTTAAATCAAAAATGTTTTCTAAGATGCTGTGAATCCTAATACAAATTCTTAAGTTATTGTCAAAATCTGAGGATTTTAAATGTACATGAAATATCAAAATATGTTTATAAATCAACTTTTTAGCATTAGTCACATATTCAGCTGAACAAAACTGACAAGATAATAACATAAATGAAAGAAAACAAGTTGAGAATATTAATTTTGTGGAGGAGGCATTTAGATAGTCATGAGCAGAGCAGGAACAATAGGCCAGGGACAGAAGGTCACCAGGGCAGAAAATTTGGGTGCTCAGTAATGAGCAAAACTAGAGCAACTATTATAAGTTAGAACTTTACCCCCATTTTGACCTTTGCAACACTAGCATGTCATTAGTCATGTAGTTGAGACCCCTCAGAGGAGGAACAAGGAGGCTAGAGGGCAGTCTCATCTGACTCCCATACAGGCCCTTGCAGGACCACTCCCTGAAGCATTAGACCCTCGGGACAATGAGATTCTGATCACCAGCAAAGTATCTTAGAAACCAAAATTTGAATAGGTTGACCACAGAGACAGAGTTTTGGGCCAACTAGAGATAATATCTAGGCCTCGTCTGTGCTTCAGCCCCAGGCCTAGAAAAGCAGCAAAACCAGATGAGGTGAACTATGGCTGAAATCAGGACCAGATGCAGTAACTCACGTCCTCCAGTGCCAACTAATCAGTAGAGACTTTGACACTGAAAGAGCACCCTGAAAAGCTGATAGTCTGTTGAGATACTCCCCTGAGACTACCCCTAAAATTCCTGTCATTAGAAAACAGATAATAACCTGTAAGGCAAAGGGATACAGTGTAGTCTCTCATTCCCTCTCTCTCTCTCAAGAGCAGGGGTGTCAAACTCATTTTCCCTGGGGGCCATATCATCCTCGCAGTTGCCTTCAAAAGGCTGAATGTAATTTCAACTCTGTAACAGTTAAGGAGTAGTTACATTTATACAGTCCTAAAGTTATTTTGCCCCCTTGACGGCAACCATGAGGCTGATGGGGCCTCCAGTGAAAATGAGTTTGACACCACTGCTCTAGAGCATGCCTGAACCTCCTCGTCCCCTTCTTCCTCGGCACATATATTTTGCTTTCTTTCTCCTAAGCTACAAGGGCCCTTTTTTTGCCTTGCAACTTGTTCCTTAAGTCCACACGGCTCAGCTGGCTAACTTTTCATGCCTCTGTACCTTTCTGAAAGGCCAAACTTTCTGCATTAGAATTATTGGCTCTGAATTCTTTCTTAGCTAAACTCAAGCACCAAGGTCTAATTCTGCTGTGAACAGATTCAAGAAAATATTTCTGTGTAGACAACTAAGCTTCAGGTTTGACATAAATAGTAATCACTGCTACTGAAGATAATAAAAAAGAATCAAATTATATAAATTTTTCACACAAATGATGTAGTATTAAAATAGAAAAAGGGAGTGTGGAGAGAAAAAACAGAAGCTTTTCTTACTTATATAAAACTTAAGTATAATTTCTCCACTCAGAATAACATTTGAATAAACCCCAACAAAAGTAAGGATTTTGACATTGTTCTAATTAATGATGTAATATAAGATAATTAAGACACACTTTAGATTTTTAGCACAAAATATACATTCTCAGAGACTAAAATAATATTGAGAAGTTCAAAACAACTCTCGTGTTTAACGTTGTGTTGGCACTCAGAGAGAGGTCTATTTTTTTTAATCTAATAAATACTCTAAGTTATAGGGCATAGTCCTACCTCACACACACACACACACACACACACACACACACACACACTTTCTTTTGACAGGCAAGGGTTTAATTTAATACATAATATGTTTAAAAGGTAAAGTGTAAGTCTTCGGGGGCAAATTTTAACCTCATGTGTATATAGAAGACATTTAGGAAAAATGAGTGAACTTCCTTAGATGGTCCAAGCCACTACCTCAAATACCAGCTTCATTTTAAAGACTGAAGCAAAATGTGTGTTTGGGACAAGAAGGAGGCAATTCACAAGAAGGTTAGAAGAGGGAATGTTTGGTAGACAAGGTTTGTCTTGTGATAAAATAAAGATAACTCTGCAGCGTGAAAAGTTGTGTCTGGTAATAGCTTATGTCCTGATATAAATTCCCTTCCTAATGTAAATTTTCTTTATAAATGTAGATTTCTCTTATAAAAAGGTAACCTCTCAACATGTCTGCAGTTTGTCAAAATAATCAGCTTAAAATAATCCTTATGCCACAGAGGCACATTGGACAGTCACATACTCTGTAGTAACACTTAAAACTTTGCCTTGACTCGATTCCTCTTTTCTCTTCTTTTGAAAATGTCTCCACTTGCCAGCTCTCTTTCTATCCAACTGAAATATAAGTGTACCATCATTTATTTTATTCATTGCCTATTGATGAAGACGTTAATTACTAACAGATTTGCAAGGATAAAGATTAATATAAGGAATATTTTGAACCTTAGAAAAACGTTCAAGTCCTGTTACTGAATTAAAGGAGTTTGTTTGCCTGTACGCGTCAGAATCCAAGCAAACACACACTGGAATTTGCAGCCAAGAAAGTAACGGTTTATTAATTAAATAAATGGTACCATTAATCATGATGGAGTTAGAGTCATGGTCTTTATTAATTGGTTGGTGCTAAGGTAGAAGGTAGTAGAGCATGGCATCTGGACCTGATGTCTGGATTCCCAAGGGCGTGGTTGGTGGGCTTGTTCTGTTTTTCTGGGTGTGAAGCTAAAATACAACTAAAGCCTAGGATGTTATTTATGGTTTTACTGAAATTCTCCTTTGTGCTCAACAGACTAGGGTCTTTGCTTTGAAAATTAATTTGATGTTACCCAGAACCCATTGTCTCGAAGGCTTAATAATTAAAGAAGTGCAAACCCAAGGGAGAGCAAGGCTGGTGAGCTCTGGTGCTCGATGAGGTCAGTTTGAAAAAAAAAGTTCATATTAAAGAAATAGAGTTTCTGCAGTGTTATACTTTTATTGTTTGTAATAGATTTTCAGGTAATTATCTTCAGTTTAGATGTATAAAGTATTATATGCAAATAATGATAATTTTGTTTCTTATTTTTAAAATGTATATTTTTGAAGATTTTATTTATTTTTAGAGAGGGGGAAGGAAAGGAGAAAGAGGGAAAGAAGCATCGTGATTCCCTTGAGACAATGAAAATGTTGAGTATTTTAAATTAGAATTTTCAATGTTGCCAGTATCTACTAGCTAAATAATATTAATAACAATAATAATGTGTGGAGGTGGTTTTTTACTATGTCAGATGATGTCTGTTTAAGAAAATTGGCTCAAATTTACTTATAACCAGGAACCTGTGACTTACAAAAATCCTTAGTAAAAATCTCAAAATATTTTAAAATAATTTTCAAGATATTTATTTTATGCTTCATCATATTATGATACTACTTGTAGTCTTGTGTGTGATTCATTATATGTTAAGATAACTAGGACAAATAAAAATTTTGTAACAAGAGACTGAATATTCTTAGTTAAAGACAAGGAAATTGGCATCTCCCCTTTCTGAATAGCTTTGTGAGGGGCTATTAGTATCTCTGAAATGCAACACGGGAGATAATACTCCTATCTCCTAGTTTCTGTGGAAGGAGTCTAAAAATTTTGGTGTGAACCCGCCTCCAAATTTCAAAACTATCATGTTATAAAAATATAAGAAATTTATTACCCTTCTGAATAAAATCTATTTAACTAACACAGATAGCCACTCCAATTAACCCACTGAACCTAGGATGAACTACATATGACAAGTGGTGACCTCAATTCCTTTTATTTAAGGGCTAAGTTGCTGTTCATTTTGCAAACATATGCAATGGTTGCATATGCTGGGCTGCCTACAACTTTAAGAATCCTTTGTCTTTGCGCTCTTTTAGTAGGTTGTTTGTGATGGGTGTCACATTCTGGTTTCATTCAAATAATACAAATATTTTATTATTTTTATATGTTTTATATTATTTAATAAAATGTTTTTGTTTTTCTACTATCTTTGTGCAGAGGTTTTCTGGGTTGGGAGAGGTTTTTTTTTTTATTATATTTCTGCAACAGACAGACATAGTCATATAGATTTTATATAGATCAGCCAAACACTAACTATTTATTATGAAGTATAAATGTCTCCTTTTCAATACCTTAGATATAAAAGCCTTTTTTATTATACCAGAATTCTTATTATAATGTTTATTAATGGAATTGTCTGATTTATTTACTCATGAAATAATTGTTTTTCCACATATTCATATGTTAATTAAAAAACTAAAACCATGAAACAATTCCCTATTATACACGAAGTTCTCTGTTGGATTCTGGATGTCTGTGAGAGGAGATAAGATAAATAAAGCACAGACTTGCTATAAAATAACTCAATCTCCTGAGAGATTTATTTTCTGCTCAGGCTAGGGAAGTCATAAACTATAGTATAAGACAGAGTGAAATAAGCACTATTACTCCACCTTCTATGTAAAATTCCCCAAAGTGATAACTCTTTAGGTAATAATAATCCCTTCAGAACAACTACTTACCAGTAAAATTAAAATATTCATTATGAATAAGATATCAAAAAATGCTGAAGGTAAATGTGGCATATATGAAGAATGACTATTTCATATTAAAAGAAATTACCTCCTTTCAGAAAATTCAGAAAAAGCAACTGTGATCTCCAGTTTAGATTCTGAGATGTAGAATATATGAAACTATGTACATGAGATGACCACCATGCTATTGCCAAAATAATATGCTGCTTATTTAAATGGTATTAAACATCCTGTCAAGCTTTGGTTATAATACCACTCCTCTGAAAAATGTATTAAAATTTTAAGTGTAAAATATATTTTATTACAACAGAGAAAATAACAACATCGTAAATGAATTTATAGATTCTGAACAACTAAAATAAAAAAGGATAAAGTAGTTGTATTTACAAAAATCATATATTCCAATATTTATTATCACATTATGGTTAGTTATAAATGTAAATTAGAAATAATTACAGAAGAAATGAGGGAAAAGGCTCATTGAAATAATTTTATTAACATCATTGGATAGAACTTAAAAATCTATATTGAAAACATTAAAAGTGAAAATAAACATATAAATCTAATACAGCAATATTTATCTAATATATTTTCCATGAGAAACCTAAAGTAAGAAAAGAACGGTGATTTTTTATCACTGCAAATGATTTAGAGAATTATACTGTCAAATTAAAATATTTTGCCATATTTTAGACTGAAATGTCAGTTTCAGAACACACTAATTTTCTTACAGATGAAGAATTACTTAAATTATAGAGATATAAAATTATTTTAAGACTGTTTACCTGTTATTGTTAAAAATATATTTGTTGACTAGTAATTTGCATCTTGTTGGTTTTCCCTTGCAGTCATGATTCTGTAGTCATAATCTCACTTCACAGTGATAAATATATGAAAAAGCAGCAATATTTAAGAAACATTTTTACATTTTTATTAATTTGTATTATACTTTTACCATAGTTCTCCCTTATTCAAAATTTCATATTCCCCAGTTTCAGTTATTCATTAGCAATTCCAGTCAAATAATATTAAATGGAAAATTCCAGAAAAAACATCGTAAGTTTTAAATTAGGTGTCATTCTGAACAGTGTGATGAAATCTCAAGCAGTCCTGTTCAGTCCCAGCTGGGGCATGAATCATCCTTTGCTCTATCCGAGTATGTATCCAGGTTATGCATGCTTCCTGCCCAATAGGCACTCAGTAGTCCTCCAGAGCATCAGGTTGACAGCAGCAGTATAGCAGCACATGGGTTCAACTTATCCTTATTTTATTATTATAATTGTTTTATTATTAATTAATTTTCCTACTCTCTTACTATGACTAAATTATAAATTATACTTTAGCATAAGATATGAATGTATGTGTAGGAAAGCACATACTGTAAATATAGGGTTTGGTACTACCAGCCATCGACTGGGGGTCTTTGAACATATCCCCTGCAAATAAGGGGATCATTACTGAGTTCTAAATTGAATAACTAAATTTTATAGTATATTAATCAAATGATAAAATTTACATAAATTTAGACAGAGACATGTACACTCTGTTTCTTTTGGAATAAATAGTGTTTTCTTTTTACATTAAATTAACTGTGTAGTTTTTTGTGTGTGCTCCCCCCCCCACACTCCCACAATCAAAGTAGCAGCTTAGCAGGGATTTGTTTGAATAGTTTATATTTGAATCAATTCTCAAATAGCAACTAAAGAACCCATAGCATGTCCATCAGTAAATGAGTGGATAAAACACGTAGGTACATTTACACAATGGAATAATACACCACAATATAAAAGAAGGAACTCTTACTTTTTCCTAGGTATAACTTTTTAATCAAAAGGGAAAAGATACAAAAAAATGGAAAGAACAAGGAATAATTATACCAAGGAGAATGAAAAAAACATCTACTTAAAAGTAAAGATGCATGTGAGAGTATGGAGTAAAATATCTTGCTTTATAAATGTAGCTGTGAATGTTTCTAACCAGCACATATATTTTTGTTCTAGTAAACATTTTTATCTTCATAGAAAAATCTGGTTTGCTTCTTAGCTATTGTTTTCTTATTACTCATTTCCTTAATATCATCTCTGATTTTAGTCATGTTTTTGGTTTGTACTTGTTTCCCTCAAGCCCTTAAGCCTGTTCTTTACTTTCTGCTCCTATGTTTTTCCAATGCGGATGTCTTTAGGGGCTCACTTTTAAGACAAGTATGTAGAGCATTGAAATGTAGGGAATCTTTTGCCCAGAGGGATGGTTGTAAACAAATGGAAAATAGGAACTAAACAATAAATAGTTTTTCTGTTCATTCTTGACTCTCAGATGAATAGTTCTGCTCTCCATATACTCTTTGCAGTTCTCAAGTACACTGAGGCTCGTTTTTTTTTTTAAATGACTGAACAATGAACTCTTAGTATTGATTTTTTTCTTTGATCATGTTCACTTGGACTACCCCTGAAAAAAAGTCTACATTCATTGGAAATCTTGTGTCAGGTTTCTCTTTAATGGTGGTAGCTGGGGAAGATAATCTTAAAGATTATCACCCACCAAAATTTAGTATAATTTTAGTACCAAAATACTATTTATTTCATGCTTCTTAATTCAAGTGTTTTCTCAAATGATTCTGTATCATTTATTAATCATATTTTTCTTTTTTATTTAATTTTAGTGGGGTGACACTGGTTAACAAAGGTATACAGGTTTCAGGTGCACAATTCTACAATACATCATCTATCTACACAGTATACTGTGCTGTTTGCCACCCCAAGTCAAGTCTCTGTTCAACACCATTTATTCCCCCTCTACCCTCCCACCTCCCCCTTCACCATCTAACCCTGGCAGTCACCACACTGTTGTCTGTGTCCATTAAATTGCTTTCTCTGTTTTTGCTCAATTCTTTCACTCCCCAGCATCCCGACCCCAACAGCTGTCAGTCTGCTATCTATGAGTCTGCCACTATTTTGCATTTTAGTTTATTTTGTTCACTGTTCTACATACGAGTGAAATCATATAGTACTTTCTTTGACTAATTTCACTTAGCACATTGCTCTCGGGGTCCATCAAAGCTATTGCAAAGAATAAAATTTCATTCTATTTTTATGGCCAAGTCAATTTTCTTAACTATTTGTGTATTATGTTTTATTTGCAAATTTGAAAATCATCTAGATTCTGTTTGTAAAGCTTTTTTGAGCAACATTTGATTATTTCACTTTGTTGCTTTTTTGTTGCATATGTAAATAATAGTAATTTTAAAATTATCTTATTATTAGTTTCTTGGTTCTCTAAGTTAAATATAACTATTAAGATAAAAATATTATACATCCTTTGAAATTATTATGGTGCTTGTCAATGGTGTGACAAGGAGCATAGAACAAAAAACTGGTTAAGAAATATTAAATATTAAATTCCATGAGAAGAGAGGTAATTTATTTTTACATTATATTTAAAAATATATGGCTTCTTCTCTGGATTTTTTTATCTAACAGTTATAAATCCTGATAATAAAGATAATGGACACTGGATAATTTATTCACATTGTCTCACTGAGAATCATTTACTCACTATTCTATTTGAATAGCATCTCCTGTCACCATCTTGTTACCTGATCATTCTTGGCCATAGCACTTATCAGTACCTGGTATCGTCCTCTACGTTGACTTATCTTCCATTTCCTCCTACTCCAGAATACAAGCATAATGAAGACAGGGCTTCTACATCTGAACATGTAACACAATAGATGCTGAATCAATATTTGTTATTTAAAAGAATGAATGAATGAATTCACAGCAAAACTTTGAAAATAAAACATTCTTATTCCCAATTTCCAGTAAAGAAATCAATGTTTCTGATGAGTCAAGCAAATTTTTCAAATCCATGCTGTTTATAAAGCCTAAGACAAAAATTGATACAAGGTCTACTAATCTGACCTAATCTTAAATCTATATTTTTTACTACCCTACCCGACTCCAAAATGTAGTGATATATCAATAAGCAGCCTTATTCCATAAAGACTGTTTAATGTGCTTACATGAGTGTGGGGGACCTGAAGGATACAGCATTTGTTGCCTGAACTTCTGGCCAGCTGAGCCCTATCTCGTAATTAATTGGAGATTCTCAAAGTACACCAGAAACTTTATAAAATGCAGTGTATTTTTATGTTAAGGTTACATACTGTGATCTTTTCTAAAATGTGAAACGAAATCAATATTTCATTAGACATTTTAGAAACAAGCTCAGAGTAGCAGGGGTATGGCATATGTTTTGTCAAATAAATAGTAATACAGGTGACATTGAGACACTGACATTGCAAAATGTTCATGACATTATAAGTTATCTGCTAAGAAGTTGGAATGATAAAAAAAACTTTTTGCATTGGAAATACAGTCTATTTTCTCACTTAAGAAAACTGTACTATGGAATGCCCACATTATAATTATTCTTGCATATTCTCTAATCTTTTTGTTAATTATATAATACACAGGGAGAAAATGCTAGATATTTTTAAATAGACATGCCAAGAATAAGACTCTAAACAAATTGCATCTTTCTAAGGATAATCTTTTTTGAGAAAATTCTATTGAGGGTGAAACCCTTGGTAGCTTCTTATATGTTCCTTCTCTCTGTTTCTGCCTCCATATTGCTCTCTCTGTCTCTCTCTCTCTCTCTCTTACACACACACACACACACACACACAATGATTACATACCAAAAAATGTATTCTGTATCCTTTAACTGATCATTATAAAATCTTAAAAATTGTATGTTATTCCTTACAAAGAACTATCTCATAATTATTTCACCAAAGACTTACCAGGTAACAGCACAATATTGTCTATCTAGCAAATAGGCCAGACAGATGGAGATAAACAGAATCTACCACCGTAAAGGCAAGGAGACCCTGAGTGTTTTTCCTTCCCCACACTAGCTCATTCTCACCAGCAAGTTGCTGCAGTTTATCCTTACAGTGCTCTGCAAACCCTCTCCTCCTCATTTGTGTGATTCAGATCAAGGACCTCTAGATTGATTGTGTGTCTGATGGAGGGTCATGCTTGAGAGAGTAAACATAATTCCATCTCTAAAGCAACAGAGGAGAAAAATTTTAACCAAAAATTATATCAGCTCCTGCCCATCCTCATCCAAAGGCACAGGGATGCCTAGCACCAACTTGTAGCAGAGAGAGGCCAGTGACTCACTGGCCACTCTCCCGCTATTTCCCAGAGTGGTCCACGCTAGGTGAGAAAGTTTCTCCCCATGAGAAAATGGAAATTTGGAAAGATTTGGCATCTTCTCAAAGATTTCGATACCAGAAGATGTCCAGCACTGAACTCAAGGCAATCTTTCAGATTCTAACTCTGATAGTGAAGCTAAATTCTGTGAGCTCTAACTTTGGTTTATCTTCTTCTTTCTCTCTCCCTTTTTTCCTTCTTTCTCTGTCTGTCTCTCATACACATACACATACACACACACCTACTCAACCACAGAAATATAATTTGTTTCTTCAGAAACAGTTAGAATTTGATGTGGGCGTTGTCTTTCTTCCCCAAACTGAAATACAGATTTTGCATTCACAGGTGATGAGCCTATACAAACTCATTAGCAAATATCTGATGATTAGTTTTTATTTTTGAATAATTTTAGTAAAAAGCTAACATTTTCATTTCTTAATGTAATTTTATTAGTATGAGATATTTTTCCTCAATTATATGTTAAAAATATTGTCATCTCAATTTTTAAAATGGAAATATTGAGGATGAGAGTTTTTAACTTGAATTAATGATACAGCTCAAGTGACTGACTAGTGTCCAGGTTTCTCACTCTCTGTTATGTATTTATGTCTGATTCTACCTCTATTGACTATTGCTTTCAGAATTATATTACTTTTATAATGAAGTGTTGCTCGATATATTTACTATATATTTTTTTACATTTACTCATTGGAAATACAGCAGTTGTTTTCTAACTTTTATTTAATGTGTCTGACATTGGGGTCAAGTTGAATAGTTAGTGTTCACATACCACATGGATTCATTTTTTTCAAACATCAGTATCACAATTATTCTTTTATCACAGAACTATATACACTAACCATTATAATAAAAAATTTAAAATATAAGATTGAGAGGCAATTGTAAGAAATTGGGTTAAAAATGGAGGATTTTAGCTTGGTCATTTTGTTACTACTTGTATATTATTTTGGAGTTCCATAAGCTCTAGACTCTAAGACAAACCCTCAAATTTTTCATGATTTCCTCTAGCAAAAACACAGACTCATTATGATTAAATACTAATCCAAAGAGCAACTTTCTGGCTGGGAATTTCTATTCCAAACTTAAATTAGTATTGAGAAAAAAAGGTATATTATGGCAAAAGTACAAATGTGACAAATCTCCATATTTGTCACAATCCATTAAACTCCCCGGGGATAGTTATCTGTTTTGATTTTGCTTTATTTTCATAATTATATAATGATCAAATCTTCACTGAATACTTTGAACCCATATGCTCTTTTGGTCTTATGTGGAGTTCTTCACCACAACTAAATTTTTCTATAATACTTTCTTCTATTTCACTCAATCTATATTGCATATTTATTTAAATATCATAATTTTTAAAGTTATAAAGGATATATGCTAGGTCAAAGAGAAACAAATGTTCACATTAAATCTTGCCTCCCATCTTCTCTCAAACTGCTGAGTCAGTTCCAGCTGCCATTCTGTTTGTTCATCCCATGTAATTCATTCACCTAAACTTGAAATCACACTTGTTACATGAGACATGTAGATTTTATGTTGCAAACAGACTGTTTATTTAAAAAATTAAATTACCATTGAAAATTGGAAATCTTATGAGTAAACCCTGAATTTCCATGTTCTCAAATAATCTGAAGTGTTAGTTGCACCATAAATTAAAAGGGAGAATGTGTTGACTCATAAACCAGTCAGATGCTCTTCCCTGGGTCTTCCTTCATTGCTAATTTACACAACAAAATTTTTACAAAGACCTTTTAACTTCCTGCAACCTCTAGACTTACTGGGTCCAACTGAGCATTTTCTGTAATCTGTGCAGCAGAGAAAAAAGAAGAGTACAAAATTGTTCTGTTTTCTGGCCTCTACTAAGTGGGACAGGCTCAGTGGGAGTTTGCCCCCATAATGCTCTATATTCTCTGCCTCAGGCTGACATCTTCTGATAGAAAAAGTTTATCCCACAAGGCATTAATTCTGTTATCCCTGGGTTTCACATGAGTGGACATGGGACCCAAGCAACGTCAACATAGATACCCTGAGGCTGTAGGCAGGGTATTGTCAGTTCCTTCATGAAGGTCAGTGGGAGCCCACACAGAGCTGAAATGGCAAGTGAGTCGGTTGAAGGGGATCTGAAGATGTACACAGGGAGTGTCAGATGAGGTGCCACAAGATCAGTTAAAGCTGAAGATGTAAAACTGATGAAATGTAGACATGTAAACTTAATACCCGTGCATAGTAAATATTAAAAAGTAGAAAATAAATTATTGCAGTCAGGAGGTGTTTTTCTGGCTCAATTCTAACTTTTAATTTTCTAACTTTTTATTTTAATATGATGTTATGTATTTTATTTATTATAAATTTAATCTTTATTTTATTTTTCCCATTGCCATTTAGTCCCCTTATACCCTGTTCCCCCCAGCAATCACAACACTGATATGATTTTAAACTTACAGAAAAGTTGCAAAAATGGCACAAAAATACCCCATGGGCCTTTTAATGAGATTGACCTTTATACATTCTGTTAGATTTGCCAAAACTGTGCATAGTAATTGTACAATTTTACATTTCTGCAATAACTTTGAGTTCCAGTTATTTTGCATCCTCCTAATGGTTTAATATAGAGGAATTTTATGTATGTTTATATATACAAACATGCACACACATATACATATATGTTCATTCTAGGCTTATTGTGTATATTTACAAACACATAATACATATTTATATATTTATATAAGCACACAAATATTTGTGTGTGTATTACATATAATACACATACACATGATTTTCTTTTCCCTTCTGTATGGATACTGTATCACCTGCAGATTTCAGAAAATCAAAGAAGCAGTGACTGCCTGTACTTTTTTTCCATTTGCAGATAATTGCCAAGTTTTCTGAATTTTAATCATGAACTTGTGCCTAAATTCATCCATTCTCTTACTTTATCATGTTCGTGTCATTGTTAAACTGTCTCTCACTAAAAAGTAAATGATTGTCTTAGTGGAGGTATACATTTACCATATTTTATAAATATACCAAGTATGTTTGGAAAAATACAGGTGAAGGTTGGAATGACTTCCAGTCTTAAGGAAGTTTGCAGTTTTGGCTGGAGAGAAACACTGCATCAGTCAGAATACAGGTTCCTGAGGAGGGAGAATAGATGGAGAGACATAAGTCATCACCCTCAGCTCTTTGTCCTGAAATCGATTCATGGAAAATACTCCAAGTCAAAGATCTCTATTTTCCTGATACCTATAGTGGTATTTTCAATGAAGAAATAGACTCAGAATCAAGGAGAATTTTTTTTCTAAACATGGTTTGCTCTATTAAGGGTGAAACTGTGAGAGAAGGACTAAAACCTTCCCAGCTGTGTTCTAGGATGGTCTAGATTTTTTTTGCTTTGAGTTAAGTACATGTAAGGTATACTTAAGAGTTATTATAAACATCAAAATACCAAAACCAGTGCCATTGGCTTCATCATTTTTCTAGGAAATATATTTGGTAATATATAGGTTTGCCTAAACTTTTTATTTTGAATAAGCATATTACATGAATTTCTGTTCTTCATCCTAGGATCAAGGAAGATTGGAATACTTACTAGTCATTGGATTATGGTACTACTTTTAAATAATTTTATTATTAATTAACTGTAATTTTGAGCATAAAGAAAAATAGGTGTCCTTTTTATATGTTCTGTGGTGCTTTTTATTTCAATTTAAAAGAATACCTCAGTATATGGTACTTTTTTGTACTGTTTGCGAGCAGGAACAGGGTTTATAATGATGGCTTTATAAGTTCATGACATGAAAGGGAATATCTAATCATCCATACTTAAATGAAAGTGAATTCTATGAAAACCAGTCCATTAGACTTTGAAATATCTGAATATTTGATAATATGAGGGTACTGTATTCTATACCAAAATTAACTGTGTACATTTGTAGTAGAAATTGCAAAGTGTCTCATTTCCCAAACGAATCTGTTTGTAGAATCCTTTGTTACTCTCTGGAAGTGGTGTTCGTGACTGTGTGTGCTAATGGACTCATGACTCTGCACCTGGTGGTTGACCTGCAGTATGTTGTGCTTGTAAATCACACAGCAACTCAGGGAAGTGACTGAAACCAGGTTACAGTGATAAAGCCACCATTCAAAAGCTAACATAGCAATCAAATATTCATTATACTTTATAGTAAGCTGGTAAAATAATATTTTTAAAGCATTTTAATTAAATTAGGATCTTGCAAAAAAGGTTTTTTTTATACAAGAAGAATAACTTAATGATGATTAATCTAGCAGCACTGTGTTCTGAAAGAGGTGGAAGTCAGCTTGTCCTAAACAAGAACTACTATTCTTCCTTCACAAATCAACTTTGTATTCCCTTTCTTGGGCACTAGTACCAACGTCCACCTAATCACAAGCCTGATTGTCCCTTGATTCCTCTATCCCCCTTTTATCCATCTCGTCTAATTTTCTCCTAAATACTGAAAAGTCTACTAATGCCAAATGTTTCACTCTTCCTCTCTTTTCTTTTTCCAAAGTCTTCAGTTCTCCACTACTTCAATAATCTCCTAACTTGTCCATTTGCCCTGGTCTCCCACCTGTATCACATTTATCTTCCCCAGTGCCACACAAAGGACATTTATATTTATGTGTTTTCCTTTTTCTATTCAGATAGGAAGTAAAGTATCAGATTGTAATGATGACATACATAGAGTCACTTAAGCTAATAAAGCTTAAGTTTCAGGAATCCTAACTTCCTTGGATTTCTTACAAGACTCTAACTTTTAAATTATTTTCTTAAAGAAAAGTCTAAAACAATACAAATATTAAAGTTCTCCCACCACTGAAGACTGGGTTATCTTTTTTCCAGTGTTATATTTGTTAAAGACTTCATAAAAATACATGTTTGGATTAGAAAACACAATAGGAGAAAACAAAGGCAATTGACTAGAAAGAAGTAAACCTTCATTTAAATATGCAGTTTACTAATGAACATTAATAACATCTAATGTTACATCTCATTAAATTTCAACTGCTTTTTCACCAATGAGAAGAATAGGGAAGATAGATTAGTCACAACTCACCATTCTTATAAAGGCTACTCTTTCCACACTCCCTAAGGTAAATTTTCTCCTGGACCATTGAGTTTTACCACTGTCAAGAAATTAGAATGATCTGAGAATTTGCTTTAATTGCCAGCCAACCAGTAAGCATGCCATAGCTCCCTGGTTGTCAGTCAATATCATGAACACCTGAATCAAGCAGCATGAACTTCATGTTTGCATTTATTCTCCCTGTCCCGCATATCCTACAGGAGTGATGTGGAGTGGCCAGATAGATTCTTCACAGGCAGTAGGTTTGTACAAAATAAAAGAAACCCAGTCTTAGGAAATCCTAATATTTTAAATGGACCACAGCCAAATTCACCCAAACTTTGGCTTACAGGAAGTCATCATTTTTATTAATTTGGAAGCACACAAAGCTGCCTCCTGCCTTGCAGAAAGACATTCTTCCTACTTTCCATATTTTCATTCTGTACAGTGTTGAAAACATAGTCTGACACAAAAGCATTTAATACTCATGCTCAGAAGATGTGCAGAAATGTGAGAAACCATTAGACATATGTCTCCCAACAATAGTTATCACCTTCTGTTGTTTTCATTGTCTAAGAATTTATAAGGTACTACAAACATAGGTGAAAACTGAATGTCTGTATCCAGGGTGACAAGAAGACACCAGAATCCATTTAATCATTTAGTGACAACTCATTCATTCTTTGGGAAGCTAACCAGTCAGTGTTAACCCCTTTCTTCTGAAGGTCAACCAATCAGGAAAGGATTATATCTAATAAGCATACTTCTGGGTGGTAACCAATCAACAACTATCTCATCTGTGTGACCATGGTTCTTCGGACGATGTTGACTTTGTCAGCTATTAAAGCCCTCTAATCACTGAACTTCATATTTCTTTTTAACACCATAATAAAATCAGTGATTTCTTATGTTGAAGGAGACTGAAACAGATTAGCATACTCCCTCCAAAAGCAATAAATTCAACCATGTCATCTTATTTCAGGTATTTTTTGCAGTCCTACCTTCTAACATATTTTATTTATTTATTTACTTGTATATTTAGTATTTCCACTCATTAGGCTATAAGCTCTCTGAAAATGAGGCTCTCATCTGTCTTGTTGCCTCTATATCCTTGACTGGTTCATTGTTGAGTTCAGAGGAGGTTATTGATAAGCACTGATTGAAGAGGTGTATTAGGTAAATGATTAATTCAGTGTTAAATATTGGTAAGATATGTGACAATAAGTAAACTGTATGTATTGAAGGTGCAATTACTGAACACAACTGAAGTCTGCATTAGAAGTATGTAAAATAAAGTAAAACCTAGGTGATTGAAAGTATTATCTAGAGTACAAGGTCTGAACTCATGTAAAATATAAAAGATATAATATAGTATTAAGATGATTGAAAATCAGAGATAATGAAAAATGGTTACATAATAAAAACTCAAGTTTATGATTTTATTATTTAAAATAGTTGGTAGAAACTAGAGAGTATTGCTACCCAATAGAGCTTTATGTAATGATAAAAATAATTGTATGTTGCTATAAGAATTTGAAATGTATTTAGAGTGACTGAGGGGGAGGGGCCAATTTTTTCACTTTATTTGATTTTAATTCAAACAGCTACATGTGATTTGCTACTGTATTGGATAGTTCAGACCCAGGGAGTTCTTAATTTTTTTGTCTGGGGGTCTCTGGAAGTCTGACATAAGATCTGGGTTCTATTTAAACAATCTTGGGATGTAAAGCGAAGAGTCAGAAATAGTTCACTGAACCTCAAGGGAGAAAAGGTCACTGATCCAAAGAAGGTCATAAAATAAAGACACCTATTATAAGAATGGAGTTGCAGTGACAAGGAACTCACACACAATGATAGAAGTTAGGTTCACCTTGTTTCTCAATGCCACTTTCTAAAATTCTCCTTCTTAATTAAGTAATAACATTAGCCTTCTGCTTTGGCTCTGCTAGTTGCAGAACCAGGCTAAGAAAATTTGTGCAAGAAGAGGCTTTAGAAAGCAGTCTCTCAACATGGGACTTGGACACTGGATTACTCCCCATTTTGATAGTAATGAAAGCCTTATGGGTGGAGGCAACTGGGATGGGGATGATCCTTGGCATTCAGTGGTATAACTGGACACATAAATTTCTGCCACACATATATTCAAAAATTATTATGTAAGAAAATTTATGGATTTTACAACAATCTTAAGTCAAGAAATTGACCTTAGTTTAAGAATATCTGAATTTAAGGATGAGTAGAGCAATACACAAATTAAAAAGCAATTTTGGAATTTTGAGCAGTTTTTTAAAAGGATGTTTATTAGGGTTAATAAACATTATTTAAGGAAGGACTGTGGACTAAGTGAATTGTGAAAAACAAAGTGGTCAAGAAAGTTGCAATGGAAGTTTTCAGTGAAACTGAAAGTTTACAGTACAACTGAGAAAAACCTATTACAGAGAATGACAACTTTCCAATGGGAAGGCATAGGTGATCATCTAACAGTATAGGTCACAGGTGCCAAACACAAGGCCCAACAGCTGAATCCAGCCCTACATCTTGTTTTATCCAGCCGGGCACCTTGCTTCTACCCAGCAGCACTGAGCTCCTTGTTCCTAGTTAAGAAGTAGTTATTTTTATACAGTCCTAAAATTACATTTGGCCCTTTGAAGGCAACCATGAGGCTAATGTGACCCCCGGTGAAAATGAGTTTGACACTCCTGTATAAGTGAATGAATGCATATAGTGGCATGAGGGGCTTGTTAACCTTTTTCAGTGCACTGTAAGGGATTCTCCTTTTTTGGTATGAGGGTGGTAAGGAGGGGTGTCATTTGTGAGTATATTACAAAGAACTCCAGGAAAGAAAACTGCTAATGTTGATTCATGTGACTTTCAAATTCTCCAGTGTTTAGTATAGATTCTAAATTGATAATTCAACAGCATTTTTAAACATGCATTAACAATTACATTAAAGCTATCAAGGAAAAGGGGGACAGATTCATATATGGAAAGCAGGATGATAGCTAGTTGAGGGGAGGTTTAGGGGTGGAGGGATTGAGCAAAAAGGAAAAAGGACTCATGGACATGGACAACAGTGTGGTGATTGCTGGGGGAGGGGGTATAAGGGGACTAAAAGTTAATGGAAAATAGAATAAAATTAAACTATAAAAGAAGTGTCAACTCATTTGGGGCTTAATTCAAATAATTGTACCATTTTATGTTTTCTTCCATTTTACATTTGTGTGAAATTAAAAATTTTAACTTGATATAGTTACTTTAATCAACAAGTTTTTAGTCAGAAAACATGTATGTCATTTCCAATATCTGGCACAGATTTTTTTCATTCTGAAATCATGTCATTTTATATATCATGAAGATATATCACAATGTTTGTTCTGCACTGTTTATTTTTACCTTGTAATTCCTTATTACACATTATAACTTAACATACACAGATATCCTATATTGTTCTGTTATGATGTGAAAGAACATTATAAAACAGTAGAATCCACTGAAAATTTTGTTAGCAATTCAAAAGAAAAATAGTTTATTTTCTTTTAGATGTTCAGCATTCATTTTTCATTCCGGCAGAGGTATGCTAATTCCAAGTCTCTCTCCATCTCATTGCTGTAAGTTTTGGATGTCCTCTACATGTGTAATATTGCTTTCAGAGGTATCCTGTAATGCAGTATAAATGTGTTGCAGTACCACCTCTCCTTTAAGTACTTTAAGTAATCCTATTACTTAATTTAAGGGCACCCAGTTATACCCACTTTAGGGAATTCCAAAGATCCTCATTTATTGGATCAATAAAGTGTAAACTCCTTGAAGTTGTATACAAGTGTCTCTAAAGTTGAGACTGAATATAGACTAAAGTCTTTTTTTTTCACACTTACCGTGCCCCCACGTCTTTCCTTTTGTTTTACGTACCTTGAGTGGCAGCTGCACTCTGATACCCATTCTGAAATGCACCGCATACTCTCCTTGTAGTGTGCCTTTCTGTAACCTCTGTTTTCTCTCCAGCTCATTCTCCCAAACACCCTACCAAATAAACCTTTAATTCAGTGCAAGCCTCAGTTTAAGTTATACTTTCCTTTTGGATATATAAGTCCTGGATAGAGTTAATCAGTAATAAGGTTCCTAAATCATATAGACCATATTCACTATGCATACTTCATATATTATATCTTAAATATTTGTATATGGTCTTAAATGAATTTCATGGTCAGAAAATAATTTAAAGTTCATATAGATAAAACTTATTTGAATATAGAAATATAAGCAATATATGGGATCTTTGTTCCTACTGTTCTTAGGGGATATTATATTTAGGTGTAAAGAAATATTCACAGTGAGACCAAAGATGGTGGAAGAGTAATTAGAAGCTACACTAACCCCCTCCTAGGACCAAACTAGAATTACAACTGAATTATAAAAAATCCTGAATAACCAACTGAACACTAGCTAGAGAGATGCCTTATTACCATGGATAGACAGAAGCTCCATCACCACAATGTGACATGTAGGGAATGCAGAGGAGATGTGAGAGGGCTGGCAGGACTCACCTGCGGGAAAGGGGTGGCAGCTGAAGTTCTGGAGGGATATTTCATTGGCAGAGGGTTCCCCTGAGAGGTGAGGGGCCTAAACTCCAGGCTGGGCTCCCCAGCATATCACACCAGAACTGGGAAAGGGACCCGAAAGCATACAGCTCTGAAAAGCAGCAGGGTTTCAGTCCACCAAGGATAGATGGTTGGAGATGTAAAGAATCTCTTAAAGGGCCAACACACAAAATTCCATTTGCAGCCACTTACCTTGGGCTCCAGCAAAGGGAGGACAGAGTGGACTAGAGATGAATGAGGAAAGTCTGAGGTTGGTGGCTTTGGGAAAAGAACTAAACAGTCACTCACCAGGATACCTGTGCTGAGTCAACACCACACTGCAGAAACCATCCTTCTCAGGCAGATCACTCCCCTTTAAGTGGCATCAGCCTGAACAGGGGCAGCAATAGCCCACCCGCAGAAATTACTCTACCCTACTTTGTGGGGCTTAGGCCCTTACTGAGAAGTACAACTGGAAGACTTTCACTCTTTAAGCTTAAGAGAAAGCCTGCAGACAGAGGCCAATCTCTGGGAGCTCTGAGATTTTTAGCTGACCCTCCCCAGGTCCAGTACTGGTTAAAGCTGGCCTTGGTGCACAGCCTGGTTCTTTCAGCACACAAAAAAGCCCAGTAGAGTGAGACACAAATTGTAGATTGCTGATAGTTCCAAACAGGTTGTACAGGGCCAGTCACAGGCAGGTTTTGACATATGCCCTACACAAGAGTTTTTGCAGATCTAGCTAATGCATAGAAATAAGCACAAAGAGGCAGTAAAAACGGGAAGAAAAAGAAATGGTCCCCAAATAAAAGAATTAGAGAATTCTACAAAATAACTAGAAGAAATTAGGGCATACCACTTATCAAAAGAGAGTTTATATTATGATTATAAGCATATTCAACAGCATGAAAAAACACATAAAAACCATAAAAAGGACACATTAGAAGTAAAAACTGCAATATCTGAATTAAGTAATACACTGGAAAGATTAAAAGGTAGGTTAGATGAAGGAGAGGATCAAATCAGTGATTTGGAAGACAAGGTAGGAAAAAACAACCAGGCAGAGCTGCAAAAAGAAAAAGGAAAAGAAAGAAATTTACAAAACTGAGCAGAACTTAAGAAACATTCTGGACAACATGAAGCATAACAACATCTGCATCATGGAAATGATGCATCACAGATCACAGACCATTTACTCCATCTCACTTTATAGTGGTGTACGGTATTTGCAAATCAATAAATGTTATTCACCACATAAACAAAATGAGTGATAAAAACCACATGATCATATCAATAGATACAGAAAAACCTTTTGGTAAAATCTCATACCCTTTTATGATAAAAAATCTCAGCAAAGTGGCAATAGAGGGAGGATACCCAAACATAATAAAAGCCTTATATGACAACCCCACCACCAGCATCATACTCAATGAGCAAAAACTATAAGTGTTCCCCTTAAGACTGGGAACAAGAGAGGATGTCCACTTTCACCTCTCTCATTCAACATAGTAGTGGGAGTCCTAGCCACAGCAGTCTGAGAAGAAGAAATAAAAGACATCCAACTTGGAAAGGAAGAAGTAAAACTATCTCTTTTTTTGCATATGACATGATACTGTACATAAAGAACCCCAAAGAGTCCACCAAGAAACTACTAGTACTGATAAATGAGTTCAGCAAAGAAGCAGCATACAAAATTAATATCCATAAGTAAGTTGCATTTTTATATGCCAATAATGAGCTAACATAAAGGGAAATTAAGAAAACAACCCCATTCACAATTGCTACAAAAATAATAAAATGCCTAGGAATAAACCTAACTATAGTGTAAAAGACTTATTCTCATATAATTATAAGACACTGAAGAAAGAAATTGAAGAAGATACAAAGTGGAGGCACATACCCTCTTCATGGATAAGAAGAATTAACAACATTAAAATGACCTTTCTACCCTAAGCAATCCATAGATTCAACACAATTCTTATCGAGATTCCAATGATGCATTTTATTTGTCCTACAGAACTAGAACAAATATCAAAAAAATTTATATGGAACCACAAAAGTCCCCAGCAACAGCAATGCTGAGAAAGAAGGAAAAGTTTGGAAGAATCATGTTACCTAGTATCAAACTGTAAGGCCATAGTAATCAAAACAGCATGGCACCAGCACAAAGACAGACACATAGATCAATGGAACAGAGTAGAGAGCCCATAAATAAACCCACACCTTTATAGTCAATATTCACTACAGGAAGAAAGCACATACAGTGGGCTAAAGATAGTTTATTCAATAAATAAAGTGTTGGAAAAATTGGACGAACATGTGCAGAAAAGTAAAATTAGACCATCTTCTTACACTACATTCAGGATAAATTCAAATAGATCAAACACTTAAATTTAGACCCAAAACCATAGAAATTGTAGAAGAAAACATAGGTGGCAAAATCTCAGACATTGCTAGTAGCACTATTTCATTGGATATTATCTCCCCAGTACGGATACAAAATTAACAGTAAACATCAAACAAAAAAGATTTTATTGATCAAATTAAATCATCAACAAAATAAAAATACAACCCACAGAATGGGAACAAATATTCACCAACAAATTGATAAGGTATTAATATCCAAAATTTATAATGAACTTATAAAATTAACACAAAAAAGCAAACAACCTAATTTAAAAATGGCAGACTCCCGAATAGACACTTTTACAAAGAGGACATACAAATCACCAATAGACATATGAAATAGTGCTCAACATCACTCACTAATCATCAGAGAAATGCAAATTAAAACCACAATGAGATACCATCTCACACCTGTCAGAATGGCTATCATCATCAATAAACCAACAAACAACAAATGCTGGCAAGGATGTGGAGAATAGGGGAGCACTTTTGCACTATTGGTGAGAATGGAGACTGGTGCAGCCACTGTGGAAAGCAGTATGGAGACACCTCAAAAAAGTGGATCTACCTTGAACCAGTGATCCCACTTATGGGAATATATTTGAAGGAACCCAAAACACTAATTCGAAAAAACATAAGCACCCCTATTTTCACTGAAGCATTATTTACAATCCCCAATATATGGAAGCAGCCCAAGTGTCCATCAGTAGATGAGTGGATAAAACAACTATGGGGCATTTACACAATGGGATACTCAGCTGTAGAAAAGAAGAATGTTTTACCCTTCGCAACAGTATGAATGGACCTGAGATCATTATGCTAAGTGAAATAAGTGAGTCGGAGAAAGACAAATACATATCATTTCACTCATAAACAAACTGAACTAACAAGCAAAATAAAGACAAACTCACAGATAGAGAGCAGGATGACAGCTAAGGGTGTGGAGAGTAGGGGGTGGAAGTGTTGAGCAAAAATTAAAAGTTCTCAAGGACATGGACAACATTGTGGTTGGTTATTGTAGGGGATGGGGGGTTAAAGGGGAATAAATGGTAATGGAAAAATACAATAAAAAATAAAATTTATACACCTAAAAAAAGAAATACAACCAACAAACAGCTAACTATATTTAAAAGTGGGGATTTTCCTCTTATCATTAGAAGGCTGTCACAGTCTTTAATACTAAATTTAAAGTTATCTAACACCTAGGTAGTTGGGAAATCTCTTCTTAACATTTGTTATAGCAAATAGAGATTCTCAAATTAATTTCAGTCATTTCAAAATAGATAGCACTGAAGTTAATAATTTTAAAGATGGCTTTAAAATATGGATACATTTATATTGATGGGGGCGTGGTTTTTCCTTAGTTAATAATTCTTAAAAACTGAAAGAGATGTTTCTAAATACAACCAAACACAGGAACCTGCTCAGAGAAGACAAAAAAAGGAAGATAGTTCTCAATAAATATTCTCCCATCCTTTTGTCTTCCCTGTTATGTTTACATTCTCCTATGATTTTATAAATACACACACATACATATTATTTATATATGTGTATATATGTGTGTGTATACACACACACACACACACACATACACACACATTGATTCTAAGTATCTATCTATCTTTTTACCTATCTTCACACAGACACTATGGTACATCATGGCAATCCACCTATTCTCTGTTGACCAAAACCAGAAGCATATTTATTCATTCAAGTTTTAATTTGATTTTAAATTTATTCAGTTGGACTATGTGGCTTCATATAACAGAATGGGATAATGACAACTGACTTCTGAAAGTAAAATTTTCTTGACTGTTTTTTACCTGTGGTTCCACTGCCTTACTGTAAACATTACATTGGATACTCCACATGAATATTTTTTAGATCCTTGCTCAGTTCTCTGCTTTCCCTTAGAGCTTTCTAATATCAAAAACAAGTCATATTCTATTAAAGCATACACAGTGCACTACAGTCATTTTCAGAAGTGCATCATTTTATTGCCCTCTTGAAGTAGAGTGAAAAGGCTATGTTTTCTATCAGGTGCCACTAGTGAAATTGCCATTTAAAAATAATCACAAATTTATACCACACCCCAGAGAATCTGTCTAAATACATAGGCAGTAAAACCTTAACATTGAAAATGCTTTTAAAGTCACAGTCCCAGTTTCACAATCTTGAATTACTATTGACTTTCTTTAGTGTTTTCTGATAGTTAATTCCAATGGGACTTATAAAGCTTTTGTGACAAATTTCTTAGATTGGTTCTAAAGAGTGCCTTCTGCTTATAGGTAAGCAAAAGTAATTTCTGAAATCTGGCTTTAGAGAATGTTGTTTTCAAATTTACCCTATTCAACCTCTTTCCCCTGATGCATTTCACTTTCTAGTTTATTTGTCTTTAACCACTATAGAACCAGAAATTCTGGATGAAGTAAAAACAAACATGACTGAACTGGAAGGGAAAGAGTAAAGGTGCACTTTTACTATTGCTTAATAGTATAGAGTAACCATAAAAAGTTAAAGCATATGGCCCATACTATACTTTAAGATAAACCAATAGCTTTAGAACTAATGTAAAGAATGTATTGATTTCAATTAATTTCATATAATACATTAATTTCAATTCCAAACTTCTACTGTAATTTTTTTTTTTTAAAATATCTTGTTTATTTATTTTTAGACAGAGGGGAAAAGAGGGAGCAAGAGAGAGAGAAGCATCAATATATAGTTGCTTCTTGTGCTCCCCACATCGGGGACCTGGCTTGCAACCCTGGCATATGCCCTGACTGGGAACCAAACCAGTGACCCTTTGTTTTGCAGGCCGAGGCTCCATCCACTGAGCCACACCAGCCATCTCTACTGCCTATAATTCTTAAAACCTTTTTAAAAAGACTCATGGACATTGCCAACAAATGTGGAGACTGCTGAGGAGAGGGGGCTCTACAGGTATTAAATGGTAATGAAAAATCATACAACAAATATTAAATTTAAAAATATATATATAGTCCCATATTCATTGACTATAAAATTGAGAAGCTGGAAGTATTTGCAAAGGTAATCTGGACATATTTATTTACTGATTGATTTAATAATACATTATCTGTATATTGTATTGTGTGTTTACCACCTTAAGTCAAGTCTCCTTCCATCATCATTTATCCCTCTTTTATGGGTTCTTACCTTCTGCTACTCCCCTTTCCCTCTGATAATCACATACTGTTGTCTCCCTATGAAGTTTTTGTTTTTGTTTTGTTTGTTTAATCCCCTCACCTTTTTCTTCAGTCCTCCTGCCCCTCCCCATCTAACAGCTGTTAGTCTGTTCTCTGTATGTATGTACATATGTACTTTTATTGACTTGAGTATGCTAATATAAAGTCAACATTGGAATTATATTGGAAATGTGGAAATATTGGGCATTGGGTACAAACTTCCAGTTCATTAACACGTTTCCAGGATCTAATATACAGGATGGTGATTACAGTTAATAATACCATATTATATATTTGAGAGTTCCGAAGAGAGTATTTTAAAGAGAAACAGTAATTATATGATGTGATGGAGATGTTAGCTAATTCTATGGTGATCATTATTTTGCAATATATAAATTTACCAAGTCAACATCTTGTACACTTCAAACTTACATAATTTTATATGCCAATTATAAGTTAATAAAGCTGGGAGAAAAAAGAGAAACAAACAAAAAACACAACATACATTTTTTGGCTAATGTTTTTGATAATTATAATTTATTTAATATTTATCAAACATGTATTTACCCATTACAGGTAGGACACATAAAAGAAAGAGTTCTCATGCTAATAAAAGAATCAAAAAATAAACATTTTACATATAATGATGCATAAAGTTTCATAAAGATTAAAATTTAGGGAAATTGCAATAGACAGGGTGAGCAAAAACACAACTATGTAATTTGTTTTGATTTCCCTTTCCTATGACTTTCACATCTTGTAATAAACTAATTTAGTACACTTCCACTAGTGTCATTGTCATTTGTTTCAGAGTGCCTTGAATTCTAATATTTCCATTAACAGAGCTACCTTACTAATAATGAGCCACTGACATAAGATACATGGAATAAATAGGTAAAGAAAACAACCAGTGTATGTTCAGACATATGCAAATATCACTTTTTGGGCAAGAAGAAAAGTCAGAAAAATTAATCAAGATTAAAGGGAGTGTATGATTTTAAGAATAATCAATATCCTGTTTTCTAGATGTGCTTGAAACATGAATGTTTTAACATGATCACAATAAAAGACAGAGTTTTGCTTCTCTGTACCTAGAAAGTTAATAATTAAATATGGTCTTATTAAAAAACTATATTATACACTAATTTTGTTTAATTTTAGATATATCTATCATGTTTTATATCTATTCAATTTTAATTTAAAATGTATTTTCATTATTATTTAAAGATTTATCATTTGATATTATTTTATATATAATTTGAACTAATTCTACCACCACTTGCTACTTAACAAATGATTAAATTATACTTTCTGATAATTAGCATGAAGATGTCATATTTTTTTAAAGTTTGCTTCTTAGATTTATGTGACAAAGAAAGGATTGCAAATGTAGCCTATTTCTATTTGGCTACTAAAGTCTGTAGGTTGTAAAGAGTTATGGGGTAATTTATTGCAGAGCAACAGAGAGAGGAAAAGGCAGTATGTGAGAGAATGATTCAACTGTAAGCTCACATTCAGGCCACAACTTCCAGGAACAATTCTCAATTGAAAAGGACTTAATGTATTATCAGTACTAGATGCTGAGGATCTCCACTGAAAACAAACATGACAAGCAGTGATCAATACTGACCACTGCAAGCAGAGTTTACTTTTTGCTGAGTTTTAGATGAATCAGGAATCTTTCTCACATTCTTCCAGTACTTTGTAAGGATTTTATACAGATATAGGTGTGTAAACACACACATAATTACATAAACTTAGAATGATTATTTAATCATATTAGTCAATGTTTGTTGTGCATCATTTATTTTTTGTAATGTGATCACCTTGAGTCTCCTGCAAATTAAGATATTAGCAAGGAAATAGCACTGAACACCTATATCTTAATTTTGTTAAAGTTTAAATGTCTGGCGTTCTTTAGCTCCCACCTGTGCAATATATTATCATATGAATGTAGAATTTACCAGTGCTTTTACCTGCCTACTTCATTCATTTTCATGTGGCAATGTCTTACTTACCTACTCATCAAATTTCTGGAAATACATATTATTGGAAACAACGCCAGAAACAAACAAAAGAAATTGTTAGAGAAAATATCTCCAAGCAGCAAGGAAAAATAATCATCAAACTCCCCCAATAGGAGAACCATAAAACTATTACCTATTTCCCTGTAGGTTAGAGTCTGTTACTTTGAATTATTGTAATATTAAACATGCTGAATTGACATATTTAGTTATCATACTTTTTAGACAACTTTTAGTCGCTTCCATTTAAAAAGCACAGTGAGGAAAATAGATAATAAAATTTACTGAACAGGTAGACATTAAATGGAGTAGCAATAAAAGCATATGGAACATAATTTATAAACCACCTGGGGCATTTAGTATCAGACAAAAGAATTTACATATATCTATATTTCCTGAAGGCATTATGATAAGTGAAGTTTGTTAAGATTATGTAAAGTCTTTATTAAAGAGAAGTAATGATGAATTAGTCTATTTAAAGAAGGCAATACAACTTTCACTTATTTCTAAAAATATGTGCATAATGTCATTTAATTAAAACAGTGTTCATAGAGATAAGTTGTACATACCAGAAACTTAACGAATTAGATTATCACAAATGTAGATAGTACCAGAAAAGTAAAATATTGTAGAAGCTTATATAAAATAAAGAAAAACACATTACTTTTCTATCTTATAATCAGTCATTTAAAAAGCATAGAAATTCTGAATCATTTAAAAATTATGTCTTTTATTTTTTGCACAGATACTTCAGGCCTTGAATCAATTGCATACCTTGATTTGACTGTGATATAATGCAGGCTCTAAATTTTATTGAAGTTGTTTTCAATTACTATTTGAACTAATGAAACAAAAGTGTTACATAGTAAAGATCCATAACTGGGTATTTACATGTGTTATTACTAATGCTATTAGTAGAATAAGGGAGAATTCTTATGAAAAAAATAGATATCTCTGGCTATCTTTTGACTTTTAGCTGTCAAGATAGAGTAAGAAAAATCCTTGTTCATTAATCACTCATTCCCTATTTATTAGTAACCAAGTTTTGTCAAATTACACACATAATAAAGGCTACATATTTAAAACAACTTAATTCATGGAATTTTACTCCTTTTTGGTTTTGCTATTTTTATAGTATACTATTTGGGCAGTGCTTAATTTTTCTACCAGAATTACATGCTGAGTTTCAGCACAAATATTATGAAAAAAATCTCATACTGACAGATGATAAGTAAAGGTTCATTAAATAAAGAGATGTCAATCTGTTATATAATATCAATCACTTGTGCATTATTTTTAGAAAGAAAGGGTTTGGCTAAAAAGTCTATTTAGAGATAACCTTCTTTTAATGTAATATATTGGAATTTTTTCTAGTTTTTTGGTCAGAGATAGTATAAAGTCCTACAATTACCTCTTGAATTTCAGGTCTCTCGGTGGTACATTCCATGCAATAGAATTAAATTGGCTTTTTAAATTTTTGTCTTTATGTCTTTCAACAACAATATTAACAGTGGTTTGTAGCTTAGATACTGATTTACTGGTATAAAAGGATAAATCAGATGTTTCTACTAATGAAAAAACAGACCAATAGTATAATTCGTCTTCAAAATGACTGAATATATCACAGGTCTCTTAAATAGTTTTTGGTTCTTTTTGGTGACATAGATTGTTAGTGCTTTTATTACCACTTTTACTGAAATGGGAAATAATTGCATGCTTTTATATAAATCTTCCACAACCAAGTTTCAGAGACTGAAAGAGGTGAAATTTACTCATTTCACCAGCATGCCAGCATTTAATGCCAGCATTAAATATATGCCAGCATTTAATATAGTTTCTTGCATTCAGTAGGTCCTTAGGAAATAATGAACTAATGAAGGTATTAATGAATGATTAAAGAATTAGAAATTTTTTAGATATTATTTTCTTTGAGTTTCATACTTTATAAAGAAATTGAATGTAGAAAAAATGTTTAGAAATATCAAATTTAATGTACATTTTATCCAGTTTGTTATTATAAACTGCAGAGCAACCTGGTATATACTAGTGCAACATGTTCATATTTTCTTCACACAAGGTTTTACTTTTAATCATTTTAATTGATCATATTAAACTTAAATTAAGAAGAAACATGAGAACATATATTTGCTTTATTTTAAGTTAATCTACATATCTCATTATCTTTTTTGAGTATATAATTCTATATTTTTATTTAAATATGATTGAATATTCATATTCAATTAATACTAATTGCTTTTATGTACTGTTATACCAAATACATGAAATTCAATTATATTAAATATTTGTAAAATACTTGTTATATAAAACTCATCAGGTGATTGAAATACATGATTTAGCCCTTGTGTTAATGTATGTAATTTATTTTAATGTATGTAATTTGTAATGATGAAAATATTTCTAAACAGTACCTCTTAAATAGATAAAATTTTGTTTTATCTATTTTACAAAACAACTGTTTTAATGAAATTTAAAAAACCTGATTTGCCATATTTACAAACCCTAGCTATACTACACAGTTATCAACAATATACTGTGGATAATTAAAAATTAAAAAATTAAATTTGTTTATGGATCCTGTGGCTTTCCAAGAGGAAGACTGCATTGGATCCTTGATACAAACTGAAAAGCCAAGACATGATCCAAGGTGGCAGAGGAGTAACTGAAAGTTACACTAACCTTTTCCTACCAGGACAATTCTGAAATTAACTAAATTGTAGAGAAATCATACAGAATAACCAACTAAACACTAGTTAGGGGAAAACATTATAACCAAGAACAGACAGAAGAAACAACTTCACCACACCGTGACTGGTAGGCAATGTAGAGGAGGCGCAAGAGGGCTGGCTAGGCTCCCACTGGCAGCAGCTAAAGTCCTGGATGGATATTTCAGTGGCCAGGGATTCTCCCTGAGAAGTGTGAAGTCTGAACCCCAAGCTGGGTTCCCCAAACTATAGCACCAGAGTGAGAAAGGAACCCAGATAACATTCAGCTATGAAAAGCAGCAGGTTTTCTGTCTGCCAGGGAGAAACAGCTGGAGACTCAGAGAATCTTTTACAAGGCCAACACTCAAACTTTCATTTGTAGTCACTGACCCTAGGTTCTGGCAGAATGAGGGCAGAGTGGACTAGTGACACATGAATGGAGTCTGAGTTTGGTGCCTCTGGCAAGAGACCTAAAGGAACAGCTACCTTGTGCTGAGCCATCCCCCATACTGCACAAGCCATCATTCTCAGGCAAAACACTCCCCTCCAAGTGGCATCTGCATGACGGGAAACAATAGTCCCACCAGAAGAAATTACTCTGCCTTACCCTGTGGTGCTTGAGTCCAACTGCTATTACACATTGATTAAATTATTAACTGACCGGTTTAATGACTGATTACTTTATCATCTAAGGCTGAAAATACAAAGAAACAGGCAAAATGGGAAGGCAAAGAAACAGATCTAAAATGAAAGAAAAACAGAAGTCTCTAGAAGAACTAGATGAAATGGGAACAAGCAATTTATCAGATAGAGAACTTAGAGTAATGATTATAAGGTACTCAACAGCATGAAAAACATTGAAACCATTAAAAAAAGACCAGTTTGAAATAAAGAATGCAATACCTGAGATAAATAACACACTGAAAGGAATAAACAGTAGGTTAGATGAAGCAGAGTATAGATTCAGTGTTTTGGAAGACAAAGTAGAAAAAAAACACCCAGGTAGAGCAGCAAAAAGAAAAAAGAATTTTAAAAAAGTGAGAAGAGCTTAAGAAATATTTGGATAACATGAAGTGTAACAACGTTCACATCATGGGAATACCAGAAAGAGAAGAGAGTGAGCAAGGGATCGAGAAACTATTTGAGGTAATACTGATGCAAATCTTCCCTAATATGGTAAAGGAAAAAATCACACAAGTCCAGGAAACTTAGAGAGTCCCAAACAAGTTGTACACAAAGAGGTGTATACCAAGACATATAAAAATTAAAATGACAAGGCTTAACAACAAGGAGAGAATCCCAAAAGCCACAAGAGAATAGCAGGGAGATACCTACAAGGGAGCACCAATTAGACCAGCATCTGATTACACAACAGAAACATTTCAGGCCAGAAAGAGTGGCAAGAAATATCCAAGGTGATGAAAAACAAGACCTACAACCAAGGTTTCCTTATCCAGCAAGGCTATTATATGAAATTGAAGGGGAAATAAGGAGTTTTCCAGACAAGAAAAAGTTAAAGGACGTTGTTAACACCGAAACAGTACTGCAACAACTGTTAAAGGGCTTGCTTAAAGAAGGTGAAAAAGGAGAGAAAGAAAAAAACGGAGGAAAATAGTCTAACAAAATCATACCACATATGCATCTATCAATAGTAACCTAAAAGTAAATGGCTTAAATGCTCTGATAAAAGACATTGGGTAGCTTAATTGATAAGAAAACAAGTCCCATATATATGCTGTCTATCAGAGACTCATCTCATCAAAAGATACACACAGACTAAAATAAAGGGCTGAAAAAAGACGTTTCACGTAAATGAAAAAGAAAAAAAGCAGGTGTAGAAATACTTATATCTGACAAAATAGATTTTAAAAGCAAAACTATAGTAAGAGACAAAGAAGGACACAACATGATAAAGGGAACAATCCAAGAAGAGGATATACACCTAATATAGGGTCAACTAAATATGTAAAGAAAATCTTGATGGACATAAAGGGAGAGATTAAAAGAAATACAGTCATAGTAGGACATTTTAGTATCCTATTGACTTCAATGGAAAGGTCTTCCAGTTAGAAAAACAACAAGAAGACTGCAGAATTAAATAACATATTAGTTCAAATGGATTTAATTGACATCTTCAGAGCATTTTACCCCAAAGCGGTGAACATACAGCCTTTTCAAGTACACATGGGATGTTCACTAGAACATTTTCAAGTTCATATGTTAGGACACGAAACAAGTCTCAATAAATTTAAGAAGATTGAAATTATATTAAGCATCATCTCTGACCCTAATGCTATGAACTAAAAATCAATCGCAAGAAGAACACTGAGAAACACACAAAGATATGGAAGCTAAATAATGTTATTAAACAATGAATAGGTCAACAATGAAGTCAGGAAAGAAATCAGAAGGTACCTTGAAATAAACAAATATGAGGATACAACAATCTAAAATCTATGGGACACTGAGAAAGCAATCCTAAAGGTAACTTAATAGCATTACAGACCTGTCTCAAAAAAAAAAGAAGAAAAAATTCAAATAAATAATCTAACATCACACTTAAAGGTATTTGAAAAAGAACAACAAAACTCAAAGTGAGTAGAAGGAAGGATATACTAAAGATCAGAGCAGAAATTAATGAAATAGAGTAAAAAATGATACAAAAAGTCAATGAATCCTACAGCTTGTTCTTTGAAGAGACAAAACAAAAAAATTAGCAAACCTTTAACCAGACTCATCAAGAAAAAAGAAAAAGGAACCAAATAAATAAAGTCAGAAATGAGAGGGAAGAAATAACAACTGACACCAGGAAATACAGAAGATTATTAAAAAATACTATGAACAACTATATGACAACAAACTGGACAACCTGGACAAAATGGATAAATTCTTAGAAACATACAACCTTCCAAAACTAAATCAGGAAGAATGAGAGAATCTGAATAGACAGATTACACCTAATAGATTTAAAGCACTAAACAAAAACTCCCAAAAAATAAAAGCCCTGGAGCAAATGGCTTCATAAATGAATTTTACCAAACATCCCAAGAATTAACACCTCTCCTTCTCAAACTATTTCCAAATATTCAAAAGGAGGGAAGACTCCCAAACTCATTTTACAAAGCCAGCATTATCCTAACTCCAAAACCAGATAAAGACACTGCAAAGAAAGAAAATAATAGGTCAATATCCCTAGTGAATATAGATGTTAAAATCCTCAACAAAATATTAGCAATCAGAATACAGCAATGAATCAAAAAGATCATACACCATGGATCAAGTGGGATTTATTCCATGAATTCAAGGCTGATACTTTTGCAATGAATAAATCTGATTTTACCACATAAACAAAGTAAAGGAAAAAAAAACACATGATCATATTAATAGATGCAGAAAAATCTTTTGATAAAACCCAGCATCTATTTATGATCAAAACTCTCAGGAAAGTGTGAATAGACAGAACATACCTAAACATACCAAAGGTCATATATAACAATCCCACTACCAGCATCATACTCATAGATAAAAACTACAAGTGTTCCCCTTAAGACTGGGAATAAGAAAAGGATGTCCACTTTCGCCTCTCATTCAACATAGTACTGGGAGTGCTAGACACAGCAGTCACACAAGAAGAAATAAAAGACATCCAAATTAGAAAGGAAGAAGTAGAACTGCCTTTGTTTGCGGGTGACGTGATACTGTACATAAAACACTCCAAAGAGTCCACCAAGAATGTACTAGAACTGATAAATGAGTTCAGCAATGAAGCAGCATAAAAAATTAATATCCAGAAAAAAGTTGCATTTTTATATGCCAATAATGAACTAGCAAATAAGGAATTAAGAAACCAAGCCCATTCACAACTCCTTTAAAAACAATAAAATACCTAGAAATAAACCTAATCAAGACTGTAAAAGACCTGTACTAAGAAATTATAGGACACTGAAGGATGGAAGGAGATATAAATAAATGGAAGCACATAGCATATTCATGGATAGGAAAAACTA
The DNA here is from genome assembly GCA_028533065.1 of Trachops cirrhosus. Classification (NCBI taxonomy): domain Eukaryota; kingdom Metazoa; phylum Chordata; class Mammalia; order Chiroptera; family Phyllostomidae; genus Trachops; species Trachops cirrhosus. The sequence goes on along the minus strand of CM052541.1, from coordinate 120,029,560 downwards.
ACATCATTAAAATATCTAAGCAATCTAAAATATCAAAGAAATCTATAGATTTAATACAATTCCTATCGAGATTCAAATGATCTATTTCACAGAACTAGAACAAATTAAAAAATGTATACAGAACAACAAAAGTCCCATATAGGAACAGCAATCCTGAGAAAGAAGAACAAAGTTGGAGGAATCATGCTACTTAACATGAAACTATACTATAAGCACATAGTAATCAAAACAGCATGGTACCAGCATAAAAACAGACACATAGATCAATGGAACAGAATAGAGATCCCAGAAATAAACCCACACCTTTATTGTCAATTAATATTCAATAGAGGAATCAACCACATACAATGGGCTAAAGATAGTTTATTCAACAAATGGTGTTGGGAAAACTGGACAGAGATACGATACATGCAGAAAAATGAAACTAGACCACCCTCTTACACCACACACAAGAATAAATTCAAAATGTACTGAAGACTTCAATGTTAGACCTAAAACCTAAAAAATCATAAAAGAAAACTTAGGCAGCAAAATCTTAGATGTTGCTCATAGAAATGCTTTATTGGACATATCTCCCCAGGCAAGGGAATGCGGGAAACAAAACAAAAAATAAACAAATGGGACTACATGAAACTAAAAAATTTTTGCACAGCAAATGAAATCATCAACAAAATAAAAAGGTAACACACAAAATGAGCGAACATATTTACCGATACATTTGATAAGAGGTTAATTTCCAAAATGCATAAAGTACTTACAAAACTTAACACTAAAAAAAAAATCCCAAATAAAAAATGGACAAAGAACCTGAATAGACACTTCTCCAAAGAAGACATACAGATGACCAATAGACATATGAAAAGACACACAATGTCACTAATCATGAGAAAAGCAAATTAAAACCACAGTGTCATACCATCTCACACCTGTCAGAATAGCTATCAATAAATCAAAAAAAATGAGTGCTGGCAAGGATGTGGAGAAAGGGGAACATTTTTGCACTGTTGGCAGATATGTAGACTATTGAGGCCACTGTGGAAAGCTGTATGGAAATACCTCAAAAAAATAAAAATAGATCTGACTTTTGAACCAGTGGTCCCACTGCTGGGAATATATCCAAAGGAACCAAAAACACTAATTTGAAAGAATATAAGCACTTCTATGTTCTTTGTAGCATTATTTACAATTGCCAAGATATGGAAGCAGCCCAAGTGTCCATCAGAAGATGAGTGGATAAAACAACTATGGGACATTTACACAATGGAATTCTACTTGGCCAGAAAGAAGAAGAAAATTTTACCCATTGCGGCAGCATGAATGGACCCAGAGAACACTATGCTAAGTGAAATAAGCCAGGCGGTGAAAGACAAATACCATATGATTTCACTCAATTGTGGAATTTAATGAACAAACTGAACTAACAAGCAAAACAGAGACAGACTCATGGATGGAGAGCAGATGACAGCTAGTGAGGGTGGGTGGTTGTCAGGAGGTGGAGCAATTAAGCAAAAGGAAACAGAACTCATGGACATGGGCAATAATGTGGTCATGCTGGGGGGAGTCGAATATAAAGTGACTAAATTGTAATGTAAAAATACAATAAATGTTAAATAACAATACGTAAAAACAAAAATGAACCAGCAAAGGAAAATGTAAGAAGGAGGGCAGGTTTATTGGTGTTCAGCATCTGGCCTTGTGTAGCTACGATTAAAAAATAAATGAGGAGAACCCTGTCCTGTTGAGTCCTCCTGGTCTCAGATGAAATGAACTGGCCTGGACACAATCTATCTGGTGGGGAAAGGGACTGGTGATTCTCTCTAGTGGAGAATGCCTCAAGCCCTTCTCCCGAACAGCTTTTTTTGGGAATGGTATGTGTAGGAGTATACAGCATACACACATAGCTCATTGATCACTGTCAAAAGGCTATAGTTACAGGAAACAGATATTATTTATAGATAACAGTTGAAGGAACACAGAGATCTGCCTCAGGTCAGGGTTTGTTATATATGCTGATGCCAGATGGTAATAAGGCCTGGTTCATGAATTTAAGAGTTCACTCCCTTATGCTTTGAACCTAAACATCTGGTTTATCTGAACAGGGCTTTGCAAAGCAAGTTTCAAAGAATACGATGCACTCTTCAGGCCTGATTTCCCATGGGAACCCTTGGTGCTAGCCTAGGGTCATGCCTGCCTCCTGCATTCCTGGCTTTCTGGTCAAGTCTTAAAGGCCTCTTTCAAAGCCTAGCTTGTGTGGGGCTACAGTCTCTGATACCACACAAAGTGGTCCCCAACAAATAAATATAAAGCAATGTAATGAAAAAAAAAAACTGAAAAGACAAAAAGTAACCCAGTGGACCTAGCTGTAACATAAATCCTGTGTTTTTGGTGCTGACTTGCACCCCACTCCCAACATTCTAGTTCCATAATGCTGGGGTAGACTGCCTTGGGTAGAAAAGATTCTCCTTACTCTTAGATACACCATACATATAACACAATTCTTGGAGCAAAGTATTTATTACGTGGAAAAATAATTGTCCCTAAAGTACTCATCTGATTCTTTAAAAAGTATGGCAAGTTCTTCACATATATAAACTCCTAAATCACACTACTATCCAAGTTTATTCCCACCTGCATTTTCTAGATGAAGAAATTTGCACAGTAAGTTTCAGAGAAACTGAAAAAAATATTTCGTTATTCTTGACACCAATATGATACTTTTATATTCAATTAGCTTTCTAGTCTTTTTGATGTTATCACCTAAATATATTTCCTATATCTTTCTTTCTCTAATTTACAATGCTACTGACTTATCTCAGTCTAGAACACTTTGGATAGTGTTCTATAAGTGTATTTTCTTAAATATAAATGGCTATTATTTAACAAAAAGTACAATTACTTTTAAAAATATGTTTTGAAAATTTACATTTAGAAAAAGTTAAATTTCTCCATGGGAGGGTTTCTATGATCTCTAACACCTATTTTTAATTACTGAAAAAGACATGAAATGCAAATGCTTGTCCAGACAATAAATGATACTCTGGAAAATGGGTTTTGCATATAGGGAAAGACTAAAATCTCAATAAATTGTTGTGTAATGGTTGCCCTAATCAAAGCAAGTAATTGTGAGTGCTTAGTTTAAATTGGTCATAGTTGGAACAGAGGGAGAGATGCAATTCAAAATTGATTAAGTAGATAAAACTAAAAGTAATCATAGTTTATTGCTGTTGTTAATAAAGGATAGTCAGAGAGTAGTTTCAGAAAAGAAGCATATGGTAGTCATTCAGCAAAATAAGGAAAACACAAGGATGAGACGCTTGGCAAGAGAAACTGAAACCTTGATTTTAGACTTGTGTTTTAATTCCTTTGAGACACCTAAAGAATAATCTGAGAAGGAGAGTCCTACCTGGCTATGATCACGTGAGGTTATGATACTTTTGAAGTGGCCCTGCTCACACAGAGAGGAAAATTAGAGTGAGAAGATGAGAATCACAGTCAGTGAAAGGGAACTAGAGGAAGTCAGTGCATGGGATACACTATGGCGCAGTTTCTTTCTTGTTTTCTTTTTCTTTTTAATACTCATTAGAAGATACGTTTATTGATTTAGAGAGAGAGGAAGAGGAGAAGGGAGAGAAGGGAGGGGGAGAGAGAGACTGAGAGACAGAGAGAGAGAGACAGAGAAATTAATATGAGGGAAACATCAATCAGTTTCTCTCATATGCACAGTAAGGGTGGAACCTGTCACCTAGGTATGTGTTCTCACCAGAAACTGAACACGAAACCTTTTTTGGTGCATGGGACAACACTCTAACTAATTGAGCCTCCACTCAGGGACATGTATTTTTTGTTTTGTTTTATTCAATCACTGCAGCAATAACCAGAAAGTTTATTTGCCTAAAATTGAATTTATAATTATAAGAATGTAGAATTTAAACTAGATTTAATAATTTTAAGTGTTTCCTTGTCCTCTTTAAATAGGTAAAAAAAACTAAGTTCTAATAGAAAGCTGATATAAAAAGTGGGCCATTGAAACTATAGTGCTATGTTACTGTTCTTTCAATTTTCATTGTCACATATTTTGTCCAGATATTTTAACTATATCACATGCTATAGATTGTACCCCAAGTATTTCAGAACCAATTTTGATGTTGCCACTGCATTGGTTATATCATTTAGAAGCCCAAATACTGAGGAAAAGAAGTATATTGGTATTATGTGCAGTATTAAATATAACATACTCATTATGCATGAGTATGCATAATTTTGGTCATTTTATTCTATTAAAAGCTAGTTTAAGACACAGATTACAGGAAATATAGACATAAAGCTCAGTAAAGTTATTATTATAAACTTTTTCACCTTTATGAAAAGGAAATTGAATTATTAAATCTTTCCATGGCCTCAAATTAAATAATACACTATGCCTCAAGGAAGAGGAAAAAACAGAATTAAAGTGAATTTTTTCTAAAGGAAATTCAAAGGAATTTGAAAGAGGCTAAAATTGTAACAAGACAGCAGTTCTCCCATATATCTATTTGTGTAATTTGCCTCAAATACGTTTTTTCCCTCTTAATTGGACTTAAAAGTGAAATCTTTTATAAACAGAAGTTTGCCTTGGCATTAAAATAAAATCCAGCTATGGGTTCTCAGCAGGTATTTTAGTGTGTTTCTGTAGAAACATTTTATGAGTCAGAAGGCATAGTATAGTCATGCAAATAAGATTAAAAACAAAACTTTGCTTGCCCTGGCTTATTTGTCTTTTCTATAAGTTGGTTTTCTTTTACTTTTCCCCAAAGAAAATGACCATGAGCATGGAAATTTGGCTGAGTTCATTATAAATCATCTACACAATGCCAAAATTTGCAGTAGAAGTGAACATTTGGTCCATCATCCCAAATGTTTTGGTTCTTTTCTTAGACTTTATTTTTCAGTGCAGTTTTAAGTTTACAACAAAACTGAGAGGGAGGTACAAAGATATCCTATATACACTACACTTCACACATACATAGTCTCCCCCATTACCAAAGTCATTCACCAGAAAGGTACATTTGTTACCAAGGATGGACCTGTATTGACATATCATAATTGTTCAAAGACTATAGTTTACCTTAGGGCTCACTTTTGGTGGTTTTAGGGTATTTTTTGATGGATCCTCTGTAATATTTCTTCTTCTGTTCTAAGGTTGTATGTTTGATAACTTGTATTTTCCAGTAAAATGTTTTCTTCAACTAGTCTATACTTACTGAACATATTTTTTAAGCTACTTACTCTAGAAGGCACCTTACAGAAATAAATCAGACCAAAGAATATTCCTATTTCTCACTGTGGGTGTGTAGCATGTACATAAACAATGAAGGCAACAGAGAGTCTGTCCAAAAGGCCCCATAAAGGAGTGTGTATCAGGAAGTTGTCAGGGGAGAGAGACTGTCTCCTTTGTTGGAAGGGAAAGTGAAGAGATTTGGTAAGGCCCATAAAGAGAAGCTATAATTTGAGCTGAGTTTGGCAAAAAATAACTTACAAATGGAAAAATGGTAGGGGGTATGCTGAGTATTACAAACACAGTAAACACTCTAATCAAATACTGTTGTCATTCAATTCATGAAACTTCTAAAAAATCCTTAATGGTTTCTCCTATTTAACAACTTTAAAGACATTTAAGATTTACTGACATTCAAAATTTCCCATAACCAACTCTCATAAAAATAAAGTATTCTCTCTTTACAACATGATTCCATTTTTTCACCTTCTATACTTACTATACTACTGAAGTTTTCACGTTACTGTAATAATATCTGAGTGTTTCCAAGTTGTAAGCCAGTGTCTGTATATGCAAAATATTGGTCCAGTTTTTCTTCAACTGGAGCCATATAATCCTAAGTAGTCACCATCCACCATTGTCATATTTCTGGATTTAGGGTCAAAGTGAATATCCATTCATCATTCCAAGAATATGCAAAATATTCGTATAATCGATTAAGTCCTTATTCAGTCTACTTATCTCAGAAAGCATACCCACTTAACCAAAGAGCCTAGTCACCACAGCCCTACTGAATACTTCTTTAAAAATAAACCTGAGGTCTCCAAAGTCAAGGCCAAAGGAGATGGCTCTTTCTCATGGAAGCACTCACCTGACATACAAAAGCACTTGTCTCATTCTGTATCACCAAAAAACAATAGGGGCAAATGTAATAATAGAGAGAAATTGTATTGCAACCTAGCTTTGCCTAATCAGTTCAGTTTTTTTTAACTCTGTTATGAAAATATTAACATTTGGGTCTAATTTAAATGGAACTAAAGTAATAATGGCAAATGCCTTCATTTTGCACAGACTAATTTTAATCCAGAAAATGAAAAAAATAATAATGACTATCTTAAATAATTATTTAGATGATATGCACATTTGAATATTCACTTACTTTGATCATAGGTTTATTGAAGCAATATTCTTTGTAGTAACTTAAAAACATACTAGGGTTGACAAGTACTAAGTACATTTTTAGTGGGTTCTGAACATAGATCTTTTATTTAACAAATAATTTCATGTTGCTTTTATAATTTATTTATTCAATACCATTATATACCTTGAATAAAAATATGTAAATGTGGGCACTTATATAAATAGACTATATTAGCCCATTAATACAACAAACCAAATAAATAAAACAATTTGGGGTTGGTGAGATACTGCATAGGATGAAGGTAGAAGTTAGAAAAAAGTCCTATTAAATTAAATCCAAAGAACCTGAGCACCATGCAAATTAACCTGGGCCTGGGTTATCTAGTAAGGAACTCATTCTTTGTCTTGCTAGAGGACAAAGGAGACCTAAGAATTTGGAAGATATATATATATATATATATATATCTTCACATATATTTATATATTATATATTATATATATAATATTTTTATGTTAGGAGTAATAGTTTCTCAAAAGTAACACCACAATTTCCATCTGCTGACCATTCAAACACTATAAAAGCACAGTAATATAAATAGACCTTTGGTCATTTTAATTTATTTTTGTTATAGGGTGAAAAATAAGATTAATGAACTCAATATTTGCTGAGAATCAACTTTACAATTCAGACACAAAATTAAAAATCATCTCTATTAAGATTCTGAGAACCTAGTGGGGTAGATGATACATATTCATATAATTACAGACAATTTTGACATTTTTCAGGCAAAGTCTCAAGACTGGTTTAACAAATTCTTTAATAAAGAAATGCTGGCTCAAGGCTTCCTCCAACACATACGTCTGAAATAAGAGATATGTTTTCTATATATGGCTCCAAGCTAGTATTGAAAATGTGGTCTAGCCTTTCTTGGGCTTCCTAAACTTTCAGTGGCTCTCCAATGTCAAAACTGCTTTTATAAAAACACTAAGACAAAATCATCTGCCTGTCTCACTCTCATTCTCTCATAAGTATATAGTGCACTTTTTAGAGGCTATGTCATATATAAACAGGAGTATGTAAAGGTAAGTTTACTGTTGTGAGTACATGAAATACAGAGTTTATGCTTGTATTATTATTTATTAGTTAATCTATTACATATTTGTATTACAACTGTAAACCTATTTTTGCTCACACCTATATATCTATATGTTTATTTATAGATATATATGATATAATTGAAGTACTCAAACACATATGTTTACACATATGTTAATAGGGGCCCTATCCACATCAGTCAAAAGATTATGACCCATTGGGCATCAGCCGATGAATGTATAAACAAATTGTGGTGTGTAACATTTAGTCATAAAAGGGAGTGAAGTACTAATACAAACTGTAAACATGGATGAACCTTGAAAACATTATGCTAAAAGAATCTAGTCATAGAAAGTCATATACCATATGATTCTATTTATATCAGATATTCCAAATTGGTTAATCTTTAGACAAAGAACACAGATTGGTGTATGACATGGACTCATGACAAGAAATGAGTTACACTGCTTAGTGTGTATGTTGGGATTTCTTTCAAGGTGATGACAATGTTTTGGAACTAGTTAGAGAAGGTGGTTTTTCAACACTCTGTACTGAATATTACTAAATTGTTTGCTTTATAATTGTTAATTTTATGTTATGCCTCTTTCAGCTCAATTTAAAACATGTTGAATTTTTTTTCTTAAAGCACAAAGGAAACTAGTTGTTTTGCTGCAATACTATTCAGGGGAAGACTTTCCAAGCCATAATTCCATCAGCCATTTCATTTCCTGAGTGGTGGTTAGAAAAACTGAATGTTAAGGTCCTCTACAGACCAGCTGAATCAGTCTGAATTTTGAGAAAACCCTCAGGTGAGTTATGTGTAACTAAACATTGGAGAAGCATTGTCATTTGGCATTGCTGCTAGAATTGACATGTGAAGCACATCACCTTGCAGTCTCATTTCGTTCAGGTATTTTAATATATATGATTTTGCTTGCATACTAAAGATAATGGAAGTTGATTGTAGCAGTGTTTCCCAACTTGTTAAATCATAAGAAATACGGAAATTTAGTTGACATCTTGGTAAATGGAACATCTACCTGGAAGTCCTTTAAAAAGTCCTGCAAGTTTAAAAAAAATTATATCAAAGCATAGAAAATAAAGCTTATCTAAACTTTTAATTACAAGCCACTAAAACAATGTTCTGATTTAAAGAAAGACCTCAGTGTTTTCCCTTGAATTCTTATGGTTTAAAAATTTTATTCTGTTCTACTTTTAGAAATGTATAGGTTGAGTGGTTTTGTGAAGCATCAGTCTAGATAATCACCTACCCTACCCCAACTCCTAAAGTAATACAGCGAATTATACAGCTTAAAACATGTATTATATTTATTTTTAGTTTTTCAACTGAAGTGCCCAGTCTTTAATCAAGTAGAGTAGACATTATTGGAGGTAAATCCAACTCTGTCATGTTATACAATTATACTTACAGCCAGTTATTTGAAACATAGGTTTCATACTATTACTTTACACAAAGTTTTCCTGAGCTTCTTAGTTACCCTGAAAACTCTACATATTAATGGAATACCTTGAAAGTTGGTATTTTATACACATTAGAGGAGGTAAATCTTGTTTTTCTCTATATGAAGAAGAGAGAAGCAAAGCTTAACTTTAGATAAAAGGGTTCATGACTGTAAATTAAAACTGTATTCAGGCCCAGGTTAATGAAATCGAAGGATTAAAGAAAACTTCAACTTTGTCTTAGTTGTTTTTTATTCCTTCTAATAAAAAGGCTCACACAAATATGACCAAAAATAGTTTAAAATAATGGGTCTGGAGTAGCAGAAATCTGGTGTTTTTAATATGCATGGATGTACTTTGTATTTTATTATTTTACTCTTGTCCTATTACAGTTGTCCTAATTTTTCCCTGGTTGCTCTCTACTTCCCTGCCCAGCTCCCTCTCCCACAGTCCATCTCTACCCTGTTGTCCATGTCCTTGGGTCATCACACACATTCTTTTATTAAACAATTTCCCTTTCTCCTCTCTCCTCCTTCCCTGCCCCTCTCTGGTCACTGTCAGTCTGTTCCTTATTTCCATGCCCCTGGTTCTATTTTGCTTGTTTGTTTGTTTTATTCATTAGGTTCCAGTAAAAGGTGGGATCATATGGTATTTGTCATTCACCACCTTGCGTATTTTGCTTAGCATAATGCTTTCCAGTTGCATCCATGCTGTCACAAAGGGTAGAAGCTCCTTCTTTCTTTCAGCTGCATAGAATTCCATTGTGTAAATGAACCACAGTTTTTTGATCCACTCATTTACTGAGATGCAATTAGACTCTTTTCAACTCTTGACTATTGTAAATAATGCTGCTATGAACATAGGGGTGCATTGGATTTTTTGCATTAGTGTTTCAGGATTCTTAGGGTATAATCCCAGCAGTGGAATTGGTGGATCAAAAGGCAGTTCCATTTTTAGTTTGTTGAGAAAATTTCATATTGTTTTTCACAGTGGCTCCACCAATCTGCATTTCCACTAACAATGGAACAGGTTCCACGTTCTCCACATCATAGCCAGCACTTGTTTTTGATGTGTTAATGATGGCCATTTTTCCCGGTGTGAGGTGGTATCTCATTCTGGTGTCATGAACTTGGTATATATGTCCTTTCAACTTTTGCCTTACATTTCTCCACACATATATTTGTATCCATGCAACTGATATTTGTGGTTTTCCAAATGTACATGTGTAGTATCAAACTTTTTAACTGTATGCATTTTTCCATTCGATATTATATTCTTGAGATGTGTAGATATTGAAATAAAAATATATAGCACTGGTTTATTACTTTTATTACTGTTTTAGTTTCCCATGTTGAGATTTTTTTCATTTATTTCTTTTCCTAGTGATGGGTACTTGTTATTTTCAGCTTTTCATAATTTAAAAAAATGTTGCAAAAAAATTAAAAAAAACAATTCAATTGATTAAAATAAAATTCTGATATCAAATTTGCTTTTGTACCCTGACTAATAAAAAAGAATTGATTTTAAAACCACTATGAGAAAAATGAAATTCTATAAAGCACCAATTCAACAAATCTATTCCCAAAATAATTCTGAAAATATCAATTGCTTTAAAGGATGAAATTGCTTGCCAAATTGAGAGCATTGTTCTTCTTCTCTTTATTTTTGTTTATTAGCTTATATTCCAAAGGATTCTCTAGAAATGCACTGCTTTTAGCATCCTATTAATTGCCAACACTGAATTACATTACAAATCATTTTGGGAGGTACCCATAAGTTATGTTATAAAATAATAATTATAATCCAGTAATTTGATTATATTATGCCTTTATGATTCCAATAATGTAAGCTTTACAAAGTCAAAAATTCTTTAAAATATGTTTCTTTTTCACAGATATATCTCCAGGGCTTAGAATAGTAAGTACCTAGGCAATGATCAGAACACTCATTATTTGAACAAATGAATGTTGGAAACTAAACAAGACCAATTTCATACAGGAACTATTTCCTCATCATTGCCGTCAACCTTCCTCGAGCATATCTCCGATGGGATTCCTAAAGAAATCCAGACAGACAGCATGATGAATATAGATCTACAGATCTTCTAATTTTACTACTAGGTATTTGCACTGAATAAGAATACATAGGCAAGTGTCTGAGAAAAGGCGAGGGAAAAAAACAAAATATGGATTTTTGAGATTTGGCATGGACCAACAAGATATTTTTTAAGATTAATTTGGAATATTAAGAAATGAGGCAAAGTCATTTGACAAGATGTGGACATAAACTTTTAAGGCAACAGGTTAAAAGTATCGGCAAAAATTTACTTGAGTATTTCTCTTCTGACATATTTTTCCCACCCTCAACTCCTGAAGATGAAAACCTTATTTAATGGGAGGGGAATAATATCTTAAGAACATGATTGGGAATATCTGGCTTAAGGAACATTGAGAAAGCTTCTCTCTCAAAGAATAGCTGAAGCCTGAGCAGTGAGTGACTTGTAGTTGGGTGTAGCCATGTGTCAATAATATCAGCTTGGACAATTCCCTGCATGTATTGCTTGGCTTTAGGTTGCTCATCAGCATACTAAGCACAGTTCTTGTTTGTGCTTCTTACCTGCTGTGTGAACTGGGACACTTATTTGAGCTTACGCCTCAGATTTTTTTTAATAATAATTGCTTCTCATTTAATAGAGGAAGAGTTTTGCTCCCAACAAAGAAAATGTAGCCCACCCACCCATAAAGGATAGAAACTGTAATGAATAAACTAAAGTAAAAAATTAAAAAAAAAGAAAATGTAGCACTGTGACACTTTTAGTAAAGAATGAATAGGTCAATGATCACTTACAGATAGTGAGCACTGAAAACTGAATATTACTTCCATAATTTTGGTGCTGAAGCTCATTTGGCAGTTAATCCCCTCTGAAGTTATATATAGTTCTTATCCCATTTATTGTGCATACTCATACATTTTACTGCAGTATATTAATGTGTTTGATAATGGAAGCTCTCCAGACTTTTTTCTTTCATATTATATTATAACTACTTTATTATGGATTTTAATGTGGCCTGGTATTGGAAATATTTCTCCAAACTTTTATGAGAAAATATAAGTTGAGTTAAACAAAGGGGGCATAATTTTAATTTATATATTGCTTATAAAAATTGAATTGTTCATATATGAGTGAGGTTACCTGACACTTGGGTTACTGAATGTTTTATATTATCTAGTCATAGTGTGTGGGGTTTATTATTAATATTATTTTATAAAATTTTGACCCTTATATTGGACAAAATCTCCTTGATGAGGGAATTTATATATTTTTAAATTTTTATTTCCATAGCACCAGTCATCTGCTTTGTCAACAATGGGCTCACCAAACATTTACTGAATTGAACTCTCTTTTTGCTCCTGCGGTGCCCCTCTTCCTCTCATAAACTTTAGGATTTGAATCCACCTCACAAGCCTAAGGTCATGGCCAACAACCTTAGTTCCCTACCCTGTGTTTTCCTGAAAACAATGCTTTAGCCCATTTTCCCCCATTTGACTTTGACCATTTTCTCATCTCTCAGTGCAATTATCTATATTAAATTCCATACCCCAGCCTTTCATAGATTGGCTCATTTAACTATCTATATATGTTTCTGTTTTTACCTTTACCTCTCCATACAAATATATTTATTGGGTTTTAGGAACCTTTTAATTATTGGGATATTAATGATCTTACTATAAAACAGACACCAAAATAACTGGAGTCTTGACATTACCACATAGAAAATCAATGGTTCAATTATTTAAGTTTGGACAAGAAGTTGCTTTTGCTGTGATGTTTTCTCTTTCATTATCCATTGATCAGTGCCAATAAGCACCACTGGCTATTCCAAATCATTAGATCAAATCTGAATTAAATGTACTTGTAAGAAATAACTTTAAGACATTATATATCAGAAGTAAAAGCAATAGATTATTTATTTTTAAAGCACAGAGATTTTCACAAAGTGTATGTTATAGAAACATTATTTGCTAACTATCCTTGGCATTATTAAACAATTCTTTTGTATTTGTTTTGATTGAATTCAGCTTTCAAAAAACTGTGCAAGATATTTAATGAGGTAGAGCTCATTATCTTTTTCTCATATACTCCAAAACTACAATTGTTTTCAGTCCCTTAGCACACCACTAAAAAATTAAAGATATTTACCCAATATTTCCACAGGTCTGTTAAATATTGTGCATTTTGTTCTATGAAATAATTTTGGACACAATCTTAATTTTGCCTCATGTAGGAATATTTTTGTTAGGGTTGACATAATTTTGAAATTTAGATGAATGTCTTTTTTAAAAAATAAATAAGGATTTCACATTCAGTGTTTTGGGCATTCTTATATTAAATATATTCATTATTTATTAAAATTCAAATAGAATGGAATGGCTTCTATGTTATCTGGCAATCTTGACTTCCATATTAGTAGATTATTATCTAAAATGATAGCAATAGTGACCAAATATAGAAAAAAAGATATTATAGTAATGTTGCCAGAAAAAAATTTAAAAAGTATAAAAATAAGCAAAATCGTATTCTGTAGAATGTGAGCAGGAAATTTCACACAATTGGTTCTATTGCATATAGTAAAATTATTGCTACAAATTGTGATGATTTCAAAATATTTTAAGCAAAATGCACATGTAGGCCAATTTATGAATCATAAGGCAGTAACAATAAATTATTCCTAAGTAACCACACTCCTATGAATAACCACATAGGTCAAGATATAAACATTAACAATATTCCATGTGTTCCCACCCACTCATTAACTTTGCATCCACTTGAAAGGTAACTGCTAACTAATTTTTAACACCATAAATTAATTAGTCCCTTTTATATTATACTCTATGTAAAAGGATTTATATGCCATGTTCACTCTAGTGTTTACCTTCTCACATTTGCTATTATGCATGCAATATCTGCTCAATATCATAATATCATACTTGTATACTAATAATTTATTCAAAATCATTGTGATATATTATTTAATATATGAGCATAATGTAATTTATCTGTTTCACTTCTGATGGATATTTGGCCTATTTCAAAGATTAGATACAATGTCTCTCTATGTATATACTCTAATCAATATCAGTGTTATGAGGTTGATATTTAGTTATGTTTTCCACATATATATACTTTATATAATCTTATTTCTTTATTTGGCTTTGAAATCCATCTACAACATATTCTATGATCAAGCATTATCCTGATACCAAAACCAGACAAGGATATAAAAAGGAAAGAAAAATACAGATTTTTGCACATATAGATGTACACATATAAATGTGTACAAATTCTTACACATATAGATATAAGAATCCCCAACAAAATACTAGCAAAACAAACTCAGACACATAGAAAATGGGATTATGCACCATCACTGATGTGTTTTATCCCAGGAATGTAAGAAAGTTTCAACCTATTAAAGCCAATTAATGTAATACACTGTATTAGCAGAATTTAAGGGCAAAAGCAGCATGATAATATCAATAGACAAGTAAAAAATATTTGAAACAATTTTCATGATAAAAATAATCAATAAAAAGAGGAATAGAATGACATTTCTTCAGCTTGAAAAAGAGTATCTACAAAAAATAAAACATTGTCATTATCATAATTTTTGATGACAATGAATATTTTCCCCATAAGATCAGGAATAGAACTCTTCCTCAACAGAAAGTATCCACCTCAACACTTTTTTTCCCAACATTGTACTAAAGGATTTTGACTGGGAAATTAGTTTTAAAACAAGAAGAAGAAAAACAGCAGATAGACTGGAAACAATAATATAAAACTGTATTTACAAATGGTATGATTTTGAATTTAGAAAATTATAAGGAGTGCTCCACCCTCTTAAAAATTATTGGAATTAATAAACGAATTCATCAAGCTTTCAGGATATAATGTCAATATAGCACAAGAAATTGTATAACAATACACTAACAATGAGCATGCCAAAAATAAAATTGAAAAAACAATTCAGTTATAAATACTAAAAAAATAAATTCTAAGGACAGAATTTAACAAATGAAGTGTGAAGTACAAACTCAAAACTAGAAAACATTTTAAAAATATATTTTATTATGCTATTATAGTTGTCCCATTTTTTCTCCCCCTTCTCCCCTCCACCCTGCATCCCCCCTCCCACTATCATTCCCCTACCTTAGCTCATGTCCATGGGTGACACATAAAAGTTCTTTGGCTTCTCCATTTCCTATACCATTCCTACCTACCATACCTACCATTTATGTTTCTTATTCTTTGTACCTTTTCCCCCATTCTCCTCCCTCCCTGTCCCCATTGATAACCCTCCATGTGATCTTCATTTCTGTGATTCTGTTCCTGTTCTAGTTGTTTGCTTAGTTCATTTTTGTTTTTGTCAAAACTAGAAAACATTTTCAAAAGAAGTTAAAATTGTGATCAAATAATATTGCTTGAAGAATGGAATTGGTCAGAAAAAAAGCAAAGTAAAAGTGGAAGAATAACTTAGGACATGAAAAAGTATGTTGCCTGGAAGGAAAGTTCTTTAGGTTCATAAGTGCCCAATTAAGGATGAGATATTGAATAATATTGGTGAGAACATATAGGATGATAAAACTAAAAAGTTTTGTATATTTTCCACAATGTATGTTATGATTTTTTTAAGTATTTGGGCTTCCTAATAGAATTAAAAATACACATTGAACTGTAACCACACAAAATCATATCAGAAATACAAATATTGGTGGTTTTAGAGATAGCTTATATTTAGGGAATTAACACCATTGCTATTCTACACACAGGGAGGTAACTGCATGTGCGCTGTCGGCAGAGAGAGCATTGTGGCAAAGGGAGTTATTCATATCACGTACATGCTAGTCTTGACACCTGTATAGCTGGCTGCTCTTCTCAGGTAGCTATTTTCTAAAATACCCTATGCATTTATGTAACAAATGAGTATTCTTTCCTGTGTGTTGAAACAAAGTTTGTATAAAGTATTCAAAAGTAATACCGAGGTCAACATTACTCAATTTAACATTTCCAACATTTGAAACAAAAGAGAGACTTAGAATTTTCAATGAATTTAAAATATTGTATCTGAAGGGAAAATCATGTGAGGGGTAGTTGAGCTCTTTTAATCTCCTATTTCTTGCCAGGAAGAAATTGCCAAACTTCCACACACATGTTGAGTGGAGAACCTCCTAGGTATCTGGAGGTTGAAAGTTTCTGATTATGAATTCTAAGCAAGCCAAAAACACCACTGGGACTTGCTCTTATTGTGTCTATAAGAAAGCACAGTTGGAATAAAACTATCTGTTGGCAGTTGAAATAAAAAATTCCGCTACAAATACAGAAATAATAAATGCAAGCAAAGAGCAACACAGAAACTGACATTTCAGTCTTAAAGAAATATCAAATAGAGCAATTACAAAAAAAAAAGAAAAAAGTAGAGTTCCTCAAAATGTTGTTAGAAATCCAAAAACACCACAGGAGGTTAACTGAAAAGAGAAAGTGAAATGAAGGAGCTACATATCTTAGTTTGAACATCCAGGTTTACTTTGAAAGGCTATTCTCACAATAAGATTACAGCAGTCCCCCACTACTGGCAACGAATGCATTCCAATACCCTCAGTGGATGCCTGAAACTGTGGATAGTATGGATCCCTATGTATACTATTGTTTCTGTACATATATACCTATGATAAAGTTTAATTTATAAATTATGCACAGTAAGAGATCAGAAACAAAATAAAACTATTATCACAATATATTATTACAATAGTTATGTGATTGTGGTCTCTTAAAATGTATTATTGTACTGTACTTAACCTTCATCTTATGATTATGTGTGATGAAAAAGTACCTTATTAAGTATAGAACTTTTACATTTTAATGCAAAAGAAGCACTTCAACAACTTCTCTTTGGCACATCTGAATCCCGAGTGCTATTATTCTTGCACCTTGAGGTCATTATTAAGTAAAATAAGTGTTACTTGAACACAAGCACTGTTGTACTGCAACAGTCAACCTGATAACTCAGATGGATACTAAGTGACTAACTGGTGGGGAAGCACATACAACGTAGACATGTTAGGTAGCAGCTAGGAATGAGAGGCCAGAGGGTCATAAAGGCAGTGCCCTGGCCATTACAGTCTAAGAATGAAGCTGGAAGCAAAAGAAAGACATGTCTCACCAATTAACTCAGCAGTCCTGAGCTCCATTTGATAAGATTGCTGGTTGTCCTGAGCATAGCAAGCAAAATTGCACAGGAGGAGGGAGAGTCCTAGAGACTGGTGAGAAAAGGGGCTTCTGTAACAATCTTACTAAGATTGCCTGATGTTGAACATCATAAGCAGGAATTGCACAGGAGAAAGAGGGGGGGTCTATGCTGGGAAAGGGAGCCTCTGTAACAATTTCACTAAGACAAAGAACCTTTGCTAACTGAGAAAGAAAGCCTCCCTAGCACATTATTCTCAAGATTTAGAAGGGGGAGAAGGAGCGGGAATCTAAAAGCTGACTAAAGTATATAATCTCTGAACCTCAATAATTGGCGTACTTGGATTAGCTACTACCCACTGGTAGCCTCTACTCAAGTGTATAGAATAAACTTACTAACAACTTTGTTTCCCCTCTACATGGGCCATTTAGGCTAGCTGGGTGCCTGCTTGCAGCTTGGTCCTCGTATGTGTTTCATAAATAAACTTGCTATCTCATTTCCACTATATGTGTTTGTCTGTTGATTGAATTGATTGAATTATTCTCTTGCAAGTGAGACAAGAACCAAGACAAGGGAGGGAGTCTCATGACTTGGGTCTCTCTCTCCCCATCTGTAACAGACACGTTGGACAAAGGGATCATTTTCTTCCCTGGTGCAATGGAGAGGGATGGGATATGATTTCATCAGAAAGATGTGTAATTTAAAACTTTTGAACAGTTTATACTAAAATTTTCCACTTGATAGTTTTGGACTTCCATTGACCACAGGTAACTAAAACCACAGAAAACAAAGCAGTAGATAAGGGAGGACTACTGTATATTTATTTTCACACTGAATGTTCCATGGTAAAGCTGCAACACTAAAATATAAAATATCCACACAAAGCACCCCAGGTCATGTTATATCTACCTACACACTTTGAACAGCTCATGAAAAAAATCACTCTGATGAGGGAAGAAACAACCAAATAAAAGATGGCTACTGGATTATTCAACACGGAGAAACTTCCAAAGGTCCATCAAAAATATTGATTACCTAAATGCTCTTCATTTAATTCTGCTAGGGTGACCACTTAACTCTGCTTGCTACTGAGTCACACTGAGTGGATAGAAAAAGGAACAATGACACCATAAAATTATAAACCTCAAGACAAGAAAGGAAATTAACAGTATTCTGTGCACTAAGAAGTGGGAGAATGTGTGCTCTCTGGCCTAGCACTCTCTGGAAAGCTGAGTCAAAGCAGGAAGTGAAAGGAAAAAACAGTATGCCAATTCTCGATACAAATGACCCAAATGCCAAAACCTGGTATGTTCAAGGACCATTGGAAAAAGACAGTGATTTTGCATCCTAGTCACGTTGTGATAAGAGCCACTACAGAGCAGAGTGAGATTTTACTCCCTGAAAAGAAAATTAGAGAGTTTATTGTTGGTTACAATTCTAGGTACAGTTGGTGTGAGAATTCTGAAGATTAATTTTTAAAAAATCATAGAGATACTAATAAACACATATGTATATATGTATTCTATAATATATAGCAAAATTGGAGGATCTCTACACTAATTGGTTCACCAAATGATGTCAGTGTAGCAATACAGTACATTATAAACAAAATATCAAGATGTTTTTCCACTGTAAATTCTAATCATTCAGAGTGAAAAAAAAAAAAGCCATATTCAGACTTTAGGAAAATGAATCTCTTTGTTAGTAAGTCCTATCTATGGGCACAGCTGTCATTTTATAAGTCATATTTATGAAAGAGACATGATATAATACATTTGGAATGTTCACAGTAATAAAAAAGAGTTCTCATGCATTAAAAATACAATAGCAAAATTTAAAAATATGCCTTAATACCAGAATTGTCTTCCAAAATGGAGTAAAAACAAGAAAAAATAATATCTGCTCCAAGAAAGATGCCACCACCATGTTTCTACCAAAGTTTTTCTTTACATGGTCTGAGGTTGAGCCTGGGCCTTGATTAAACCCAAGATTGAAAACAACTCCATTATCTCGTGGAAGTAGTTGTTTTTACTCCATTTTGGAAGACTTAATTCTTATATTTAGGTGTACTTTTAAGCTCTGCTATCATATTTTTAATGTTCAAAACCACTTTTTTATTAACTGTGAATATGGAAGTTGGAGAAACAGATTGAAAAAATAATGAAGGATGTGTTCAGAGGACTCAATATTCAAATAAAACTAGTTTTAGAAAGAAAGAGAAAACAGCATAGGGTATCATCAAAAATAATTAACGAAAATTTTGCATAACTGTAGAAATTTAATATTGATTTAGAAGTGTCATATAGTCCCTAGCACAATAAATTCATTCTGTCAACCATGGGGCTTGAAAGCAAACCATGAGGCAGACTCCACTGCAGGAAGTTTGTTTGGGAGATGATTCCTGGGAGGAAGGGGATGAGGGAGTGATACAGACACCGACCAGCAGTGTCTGTGGTGTTACGGATAAAATGAGATAAATTCACACAGACTATTGAGTCCTGTGGAGGAAAAGGGACAGCACAGCACGTGGGGAGAGTGCCACGACCCTTGTCTTGACAAGCTTTTATTGGCTTTCTAATAGCATACATCAAATAAGGTTTTTACTCATTATACTTAGGTTTGCTTTAAGTAATTACTTTTTACCTATAGCAATGGAAAGGAAGTTACTGATTACTTCTTACAGATTAACAAGGAAAAAATGTTGTAAATGCAAGGGAACCATAAGAGTAATTGGTCTTGTTAGACTTCAATCCTGGGAGAATTAGCACAGACTTCAGGGAGTTACTTTAAAGATACGCAGTAAGCATTTGCTGCCTGAACTCAGGGTGAGGGAGTTTTAGCAAGTCATGAAGCAGCCTAGTTATAATGCAGGCCTGATTTTCCATGGGAGAATCAATCCGTGGGTTTGGCTCCTGCATGCTGCAACGCACCTATTGGGCTTTTCAATAGGGCTGAGCTACAATTGCCATTGCCAGGCAGATCGATTCCTTATAAGGGAAGCTCAAAACAGGAAGAAAGGAACATGAGAATGTGTAATCACTGTTAAGAAAACTAGAGCTCAATCTCTTAAGGCTGTTAAGAGGATGTCACAGTACCTCAGGAGTGGGCCCTGCTCCTGGTGTTAAGAAGTTGGAAGCTGTTCTGATTACTGATGTTATATGGAACTTGATTTCTCTCTCTATGAAAGTTCTGTGAATCTTCTGTTCATTCATAAGTGTTCTGAAATTATTAATTTATGATTTTATTTTATTTTTTCCATTAACATTTAGACCTTAATACCACCTCCTCTCCCCACCCCTGCAATGGCCACACTGTCATTTATGTCCATGAGTCCTTTTTCCTTTTTGGTCAATCCCTCCACCCCCTACCCCTCTCACCTTAGCTGTCATCCTGCTGTCTATCTGAGTGTGTCTATTCTGTTTGTTAGTTCAGTTTGTTCATTAGATTCAGCATATGAGTAAAATCATACAGCATTTGCCTTTCTCTGACTAGCTTATTTCACTTTGCATGATTGTTCACCATGTCCAACCATACTGTTGCAAAGGATAAAATTATCTTCTTCTTTATGGCCAAGTAGAATTCCATTGTGTAATTGTCTCATAGTTGTTTTATCCACTCATCGACTGATGGACACTTGGGCTGCTTCCATATCTTGGTGATTATAAATAACACACCAACGAACATTGGGGTGCATATGTTCTTTCAAATTAGTGTTTTGGGTTCTTTTGGATATATTCCCATGAGTGGAAACACTAGTTCAAAAAGAAGATGCATTTTTAATTTTTTGAGATATCTCCATACTGCTTTTCCACAGATGCTGCACCAGCCTGCATTCCCACCAACAATGCAAAAGGGTTCCCCTTTCTCCACATCCTCACCAGCACTTGTTGTTTGTTGATTTATTGGTGATATCCATTCTCACAGGGGTGGGATGGTATCTCATTGTGGGTTTAACTTGCATTTCTCTGATGATTAGAGATATTATACATCTTTTCATAAGTCTGTTGGTGATCTGTATGTCCTCTTTGGAGAAGTGTCTATTCAGTCCTCTGCCAATTTTTTAACTGGGCTGCAGTTTTTTATTTTTTGGTATTGATCTTGTAAGAGTTCTTCATAAATTTTGAATTTTAAGCATTTATCAAATGTATCAGTGAATATATTGAATATATTCTCTAAACCTGTGGGTTGTCTTTTTATTTTGTTGATGTTTTCCTTTTCTGTGCAAAAACTTTTTAGTTTTCAGTGTTCTTCTGATTGATTTCTAGGTTCATAGCATTTTGGTCAGAGAAGATATTTGATATGATTTTAATCTTCTTAAATTTATTGAGACTTGTTTTGTGTCCTAATGTTGGTCTATCCTAGAACATGTTCCATTTGCTCTTGAACTGTACATATATTCTGCTGCTTTGGGGTTAAATGCTCTGAAGATATCAATTAAATAAATACATTTGATCTAGTGTGGCATTGAAGGCTGCTGTCTCCTTGCTGATTTTCTTTCTGGAGATTTATCCATTGAAGTCAGCGGGGTATGAAAATCCCAGACTATGACTCCATTTCTGTTGATCTCTCTCTTTATATCCATTACAATTTGGTTTACATATTTAGGTGCTCCTATGTTAGGTGCATAAATATTTAGCAGGGTTTTATTCTCCTGTGAATAGTTCCCTTTTGCATTATGTCATGTCCTTCTTTGTCTCTTACTATAGCCTTAGTTTTTGTCTCTTTTGTCTGATATGAGTACTGCTACCCCAGCTTTTCTTCCCTTTCTATTTGCATGAAATACCTTTTTTCCATCCCTTTACTTTAGTCTATGCATGTCTTTAGATCTTAGATGGGTCTCTTGGAGGCAGCATATATATGAGTCTTTTTTCGTGTTCTTTCAGCTACCCTATGTCTTTTTGTTGGAGCATTGGAGCCATTTTCATTTAAGATGATTATTAATAGATATATAAGTAGTGACATTTTATTTTAGACTATTTTCCTCTGCCTTTTCTTCTTCTCCTTCTTTCTCTTTCTCCTCCTCCTCCTCCTTCTTCTTTCTTCTTTTTCTCCTTCTTCTTTCTTCTTCTCCTTCTTCCTCATCTTCTTCTTCAAGTAAGACCTTTACAATGATGTACTTTTGTGAGTGACATATTTTCTGTGCCCTGCATTACATCCTCTCGGCCACAATTCTGACTGCATCCTTGGCTGCAAAAGACAGTTCCTTACAGTTTCTTATTTATATCATCTCTCCTTAATGAACACAGAAATTAAGAAATGACAGCAGCCTAAACAATAATAGCTGTCTGGTGTGAATGAATCAAAATTATACCTATTTTTTGTCAGATAGGCAAAAATATATTTTTAATATGCCACAAAATTGAAGTAATTAGTTTATGTGTGCTATGAAATGAAAAAGGTTCAGATGTCCATATTCAGTAAATTAATAATTAAATATAAAGTCTGAGTATAAACATTTTCCAAGTTTTCAGTTCTTAAAATGTTTTCCTCTGAACACCACTAGACAAGATGGTACAGAAAGAAATATTTCACATGTATTCATTTATACAAGAAACTCAAAAACCATGGGATGAATCTACTGAACAAGAGATTGTAACTCTTACCAATAAAGAGGCTGTAAAACAAATCGAAAGTTTATTTAACTTCATAAAGTTTATTTAATTTGAATCTCATAGATGCAGATTCAAGAAGGAACCCAAACTGCCCTCTGGAAAGAAGGAAAATGACAGGGTTTTTAAAGGCAAAAGCTCAAAGTACAATCCTTTCATGCAAACGAAAGATTTCTAGCTAGGGTAACAGGGATTGATTAGTCCTAATGTGCAAATGAAGGGAACAAAACTGCAAGAGAAGTAAACTGCACACATGTCCACACCGCAGTTATTCCAGGGTGTTAATGGCTCCGGGATTTTGTCTCAGCCTTGAGTTGAGTTGAGGAACAGGTTGGGCAA
The DNA here is from genome assembly GCA_028533065.1 of Trachops cirrhosus. Lineage (NCBI taxonomy): Eukaryota > Metazoa > Chordata > Mammalia > Chiroptera > Phyllostomidae > Trachops > Trachops cirrhosus. The sequence continues at coordinate 120,006,415 of CM052541.1, read as the reverse complement.
TTTGATAGCAACTCAAAGAGCTGAGGCCCAAGGTGTGCACTGGCTCTGCTTGCCAACTAGCTTCTCAACTTTACTTTCAGTGATTCTCTTAGCAGTGTTTATTCCATTTTATTGTTTGCCATTATCAAAGCACAAGAGAAATCAAGGGGATTCCTAGGATCATGGTCAGGCAGATCACAGATTTAGAGCACTGCAGTAGATGTCCATCACTGACAGGGTCAGCTCTTCCCAGGAGAGATTACTTTTTTAGAGTTGTTTAAAACACATGATGTCATAGAAGTACTGGGGGCACATTTGAACAATGGGAGGGAATATGGGAAGTGGCTTAATGATAAGTATGTAGAAAACTAAGTAAATATAGGCTTAAGACAAATACTAACTCAACCACCAAATAGCAGTCAAAATGATATGAGACAGGAAAAATAAAATATTACAGAACACAGCATAACTTAGCTGTAAAATCATTTGCTTAGGAGTATTAATATAAACAATGAATATTGCTTTATTCAAAAGAATACTGTAACTAGTTTAGACTGATGAAAAAACAAAGTAATATGTGCTTATGAAAGTAATTTACCTTAAAGCTAAGAATATGAAATGTTAGGACCTCTAACTTGTGTGAAGTCTCAGTAATGTGTTCATCTGTTCATGTTTTTTTTTTCTTTTTCAGTAAGTTTATAAAAGTAAAATATTTTAATTGCAATTTACAGTAATACTGTTTTCTTTTTCACACTTCACTTCTCACTGAGCCTGTTTATTCCTCTAGTTTGGTAGTGCTAGAATGGACATGGACATACTCAGGATCTGACCAAGAAGAAATGAATTAGTAAAGCATTGAATTTGGAGATAAGGTGGTGCATTTTTTAGGATTGTCATAATTTCTGTGTATTGTAAAATAATGGAAAACTATTTAGGTGTAAACAAGGCTTCCAGTAATACTCCTGCTGTCTATTTCAGCTGCAGTGTCATATGGGTATAAGCCAGGTCATATTATACAGGTGTGTCATATGGAATGTAGCACTGGGAGAATGTGTATAATGGAGGAGAAACAGGTTTAAATTATTTTAAAGTACATTGTGAAAATTGTAACCCTTACATCTCCTGAATGAAAAATTTGAAAGAATTTTTCTGTAATTTGGTAATAATAGTAAAAAAATTTACATGACATTGTCAATGATACTCCATGAGACAAAAATAGCATTTCTAATCATAAATAGTTTAAATAAACAAATTTTAATAACATTAAAAAATACCATTGGCAAAGGACAGAACTATTTTTCCAGTGTCCCCTATAGAAATTATTTTCCATTTGCTGTCACACACGGAGTTATTAATAGAATATAGTGAAAATTATGCAGAAAAACATAAATGTTCATTAGTCAATAAAAATAGCATAATATTTGCTACATTTTAAATGTCTATGGCATTTATCAAGTTTAAAATAAAACATTATAACTTATTTGTTTCAAATAAATACATACTTTATTTATTTTTTAAAAGTGACACTCCTTTAATTTGCATGAAACCACACAGGAACTTTGGGAACTGAGAAGGGCAGAGAGAGAAGAGAAAGGCGTTTTCATTCTCCACAATAAGTAATCAATTGAGCCCTGGCTAGTGGAGCTCAGTGGACTGAGCTTGGGCCTGAGAACCAAGGGGTCGTTGGTTTGATTCCCAGTCAGGACACACACCTGGGTTGTGGGCCAGGTCCCCAGTTGGGAGAGAGCAAGAGGCAACCGCACATTGACGCGTTCTCCTTTCCTTCCGCTCTCCTAAAAATAAATAAAACTTAAAAAAAGAATTAAGAAAAGAAATCAATTGATATTAATCTTAATAAATATTTTTATAATATATTCCTGTCATTTAGAAATATAAGGGTTAATATCATAAATAATAATCTGATTAAAATATGCTTTAAATCAGCCATTCTCATTTCTCTACCTCAAAAGCAGACACTTTTAACCAATTGATTATTTGCCTGAAAAATTAATAAAAAGTAAATTTAAAAGTAACATTATAATTGTTTATTTTTTTTAAAAAGGCTTTCTGCGTAGTGTAAGAGCAGAAGACAGTTAATATTTCAAACAACAGAAACCACTTCTGAATCACTATGATTTCAAATGCTTTGTGAATGGTTATATTTAATATTAATTTTTATAAGTATATTATGGAATCATTAGAATGATAGATAAATAGTATCAAAATTTACTTACAAAATTATATCATATACCTTTTAAAAAGAATAGCTTGTAACTCAGAGTGGGTTCTTATAGTCTTATAAAAAGAAAGCTTTGTGCACATAAACTTGCTGGATTCTATGTAGTTTACATTGTGTTTAATGACATTCTGAGATCATTTAGCTTATTTTACCATCCTTTTGTATTGTTGCAAAGAAGCAGCATGCCTCAAAATACATGAAAGGTAGGTTAGTAACTATTTGATATCTGCATAGGATTCCTGGGCTTTGTCAACAACCTATCAAACAGCTAACCACTGCATAAACCCCACTCATCAAAAAAATCATACATGCAACATTTCCCATGTCATTCTGAACTCTTACTTACTGAAGTAAAAGTGGACCTTGGAATTCACCAGCTTTGTTATGGCAGTGGACATTCTCATTTTATTACAAATTCTGGAATGTACACTTGTTTATCTTCAATTTCTATTCAAGATTATATAAACATTTCTCTATGAAAATTATAGCAATGTTTTAATATTTGTGTAACTTAGATAAAATGTTAAAATCCTTCTCTGAAGCTAAAATTTTACTTTATATAACCCAGAATGATATAAATTGTGTTTTTGGAATTTGCCCTCAAGATACATTTTTATCTTTAAGAAGGAAGTTCATATAATCTCATATAAAAATAATGTAATAATATTTATATTAAGCTACATAAAAATGAGTAGTATTATTCATTATCATGGATTTTTTCCTTTTTTTAAAAAGATTTTATTTATTTATTTTTAGAGAGAAGGGAAAGGAAGGAGGAAGAGAGGGAAAGAAACATCAATGTGTGGACACCTCTCTCATGCCCCCCACCGGGGACCTGGCCTGCAACCCAGGCACGTGCCCTGACTGGGAATTGAACCAACAACCCTTTAGTTTACAGGCCAGCACTCAATCCACTGAGCTATACCAGCCAGAGCTCATTATCATGAATTTTAACCATACTGAGTCACTGTGGATTTCATGATCATGAGAGAACAAACTATAATATTAGAATTAATTATTTTACAGTAATTAAAAATTACATATAGTTTTTTCACACATTATATTGACTAATAATTCTTTAAAATATTTTATCATCATTTGAATTCATACCAACTAAATAACACAAATAAATTAATATATAAAGTTAAAAAAAATTCAGTCAGCCTTCAACACATTTTGATTCTTTTTCCTTCTCCTTAAATAATTTTCAGATTTAGAGAGATTGTCCTATGATTATTTTTAGCTTCCTAAAAACAAATTCATAAAGTTACTATTGATTTTTCATTTCATATAATGTCCATATATGAAAACCTTATGTTTAATATAACATAAAAACAGATGTTGACAAAATTACTATATCTAATTTTTATAAATTTTATAATCTTTGTAATACCTACTCCATTAATAGAGATTTTACAAGATAAAAGTATACTTTATATTCTCTTCTGTTTCCCATTCTTTTCAAATCCAGGTCTACATAAAAAATCACTAATATTTTTCTAAAATTAATGAAATATGTTTTTATCTAAACTGGTAAAATAAATTTCAAAGTTATGTGGTTTGGGGAAATGAATTATATAGGCAGTCTTGCATATGTGTAAATATCAAATAAGGAAATAATTTTGAAGCATTGTTTTTTATCTTTTGTGCTTAGATTTTTAGTTTATTCTTTCTTTTTAAAATTTAATTTTATTGATTATGCTATTATAGTTGCCCTGATTTTTCCCCCTTTGCCTTCCTCCAACCAGCACCCCCACTCCCTCAGGCCATCCCCGCACCTTGTTCATGTCCATGGATCATGCATATAAGTTTTTTGGCTGCTCCATTTCTTGTACTGTACTTTACATCCCCATGGCTATTCTGTAACTACCTATTTGTACTTCTTAATCCCTCCTCTCTTCATCCATTCCCCCACACTTGCCTCCCATCTGGTAACCATCAAAATGTTCTCTGTATCCATGACTGTATCTCTGTTCTTCTTGTTTGCTTAGTTTGTTGTTTAGATTCAATTGTTGATAGATATGTATTTATTGCCATTTTATTGTTAATAGTTTTGATCTTCTTTTTCATAAATAAGTCCCTGTAACATTTCATTGAATAATGGTTTGGTGCTGATGAACTCCTCTAGTTTTTCTTGTCTGGGAAGCTCTTTGGCTGCCCTTCAGGTCTAAATGATATCCTTGCTGGATAGAGCAATCTTGGCTGTAGGTCTCTGCTTTTCATGACTGAATAGTTCTTGCTAATCCCTGCTAGCCTGCAAAGTTTCTTTTGAGAAATCAGCTGACATTCTAATGAAAATTTGCCTTTAGGTAACCAACCTCTTTTCTCTTGCTGCTTTTAAGATTTTTTCTTTCTCTTTAAGCTTTGACATTTTAATTATGATGTGTCTTGGAGTGGGCCTCTTTACATTCATCATAACTGGGACTCTCTGTGCTTCTTGGAATTGCATATTTATTTCCTTCACCAAAATTAGGGATATTTTATTTCATTATTTTTCAAATAGATTTCCAATTTCTTGCTCTTTCTCTTTTTCTTTCTGACACTCTTATGAGACAAATGTTGGAAGGATTTCTGATGCTTCTGAGCAATGGTTCTTCTATAGTTTAGTTGTGATTTTGATGTGGTTGTGCAAGGAGCTGAGTCATGTCTCCCTACACCACCATCTTGATTGGAACTCGAAGCATTGTTTTTTTTTTAATTGATACAGATGCATGGAATTGACAAGAAGTTGGAAGAAATGAATGGTTTTATTTCTACTGCCTGTCTCGTTCATGAATATAACATATTTATTTGCTAACTTCCATACAGAAATAGATAAATTTCTTGTGTTTTTATACCTTCTTTGACAAGATAGAATATGCATTTGATTAGTGAGGGAGGCTGATGGCTTATTCTAGGGCTGATGAGGTTTGAGAAAACAGTGAGGTAAATTTTCACAAAATATAGTCTGAATTAAAGTTGGGTTAATATTGGCTAAAAGTGAGATCTGTTACAAGTTCCCACATTTTGTTTGACTACTTCTAACACAACACTATGAAGCTGAAAGAGAAAATATTTTAAGCTTTTAAAATATATATACTCTGGCATATGATATAAGCCATAGATTTCATGGTTGAAATATCATGTAGGGTTTCCTCTTTATAGATAGATGAGTATTATTTTTAAAAATTAGCTATTTTTTAATTTATATGATTCTAAAAAGTAATTGATGAAACTTTGCCTAAAATTACTTCTATTTTGATCTTCTTTAAATCATATTTATTTTCTTAGAAATTAAGTATTTCTTCTTTACCCTTCACAAAATTTCCCTTCAAATAGGGAATTTAAGAGTGTATTATTGTAAGGCACTGTAGTGGGTTTACAAGAGAGTGTAATATGGTTCAGTGTGGATGGTTGATACAGTTTTTGTGCTTCTGAACAAGTCTGTGCAATCCTGAAAAATGGATCATGTCAGAACTTCATTAAAGACTCTGCTCCAAGAACATGACAATGTTCATAGAGGTTTTGTATATACTTTATTTTTGAAAACACATTTGTAAAATAATTTTCTTAAACCAATTGTTGCAAAGTAAAACACAACAAATTGGGGATATGAGTGAAGGATGCTCTCTTGTTATTTTCTATGAAAAAAAAATGTACTTAGCAAAATTGTATTTCAAATGATGACCTAAGTCCAATGAGACATTATTGAAACTATTTTAAAATATTTTTTAGAATAAAAGTGATTTAAGATTATAACATTTAAGAAAAAAACATGAGTGTTCTACTATTGTATAAATAGGAGTACAGCAATTAGGTTTTCACTAAGTACTGACATGCATTAACTCACTTCTAAAATCTCTATTTTTTTCTAATATTTTATCTAGAATGGGGAAATAAAAATAGCATACATATTAAACATAGATAATTAAGGATTTGAAAACAAGTTCCACCTATTACTGACCTGCTGTCTCAGATAAGAATATTTACAATTTCTGAAAATCCTTCAGTTGCTCACCATAAAAAAAATAATAAAATAAAATGGTGATACCATTGAACTCTTTCATTGGAGTTACTATTGGAATAAAAGAGAGATGACATATTGAAATTATATAGCAGTGTCCTTCTCTAAAGAATTATAAATTTAGAGTTTTTATTATTTTACTAACATATGTTAGCAGATATAATTAATAAGAAGATGTAATAATAAAATGTATAATAGTTCTAGCATTCATGGGGTATTGCTATGTGCCACACACTCATTTAAGTACTTTAAAATTGTGCATCATCTAAATTGTTCTTAAGAAAATCCCTATATTATTACATTTTTTAACAGGAATTAAGTATATGGACATTAAAAAACTTGCCCAAAGTTTATAGTTTTAGTCAGGCTTGAAACAGCTAGCTGACAATAGAATTTACCTCAAACGACCCTGACAAGACAGTGTACTGTTAGAAGAGTTGGTTTAATTTGCAGTTAATGCAGGCGGCAAGGACTCATGCAGCCCAGTCGCTCTCCTACTTCTGCAACTCTGATTGCTCGTTATTCACAGAAGAAGCTTATTGTACATGGTCTCTTCTTCATACTTCATCTTTGTCTCCATTTAAAAATAATTTTGACATTTAAAATTAAATTATATTTACAGTACAGTCTTTTAGATTTTAATAAGTCTATATTTTAATGTGAAGAAAAGCTATGTGTGAAGAGAAACTAGTTATATTTACAAAAGCAGACAAATATTGTTCTCCATGGTTCATTAGATATACAAATTATATGTTGGGAGAATAAATTTGGCATATTGAAAATATTTCATGTAGTAAGTTAATTTTTGTCACACATTTTCTACTACAAATAGTGGAAAAACTTTCTTGGCAGACTACTTTATTCAAGGGTAAAGCATATGACTTAAATTTTAATTTTCTAAAGGACAGGAAACATATTGAAAGCATTATATATAGCATGTGGTACTTTATACAGAAAAACAAAGGGTGGGGCAAAAGTACATTTATAGTTGTTTGTATGTAAAATAATATAATAGTTAACAAATAATAATACAATAATAAACTGTGTTTCACATACTCACAACTGTAAACCTACTTTTGCCCCAACCTGTATGTATACTTAATAAATGTTTTTTAATATAACAGCTGGAGGCAGTATTAACTGCAAAAGAAAGAAAAAAATATGTTTTTCAAGAAAATTTTACTAAAGAATCTCTATATTTTTAGACATTTAATGTCCTAGCCATCATCATTATTTTGAAATTAATATCCCCTTGTGAAAAATAATATATTAGCTTCTTTCTCTGTCAGACACATAGCTAGGGTCTAGGAACACTGCAATGGATAAAGCACTCCAGCCCCTGAGCGGTGTATAATTTAATAAAGCATATCAACATGTAAACACGCAAAGAAAGCTGTGATGATTGTTAGGCCAGCGAGGCGTATACAGAGGTCCTGAGAAGGGATACAAGGTGCTATTTAAATAAACCTTAATAGCTAAATAGGAATTTAATATTGGAGGAAATGACAAGAAACTTCTCAGTCAACAAAAATGAGTTTGTATAAAGATGCAAATAGCAAAGAAAGATAACTTGTTAATAGGACATTAAAAGCTCAATTTTCTCTTTATTAGGGAGAATTTGAGAGGAATAGAAAATTGGAGTCTAGAAACACTGTATCCTGTACACATCACAGATACAGAAATGTGAAGATTATAATATACTTGAATAATATGTTTGAATAGAACCTGTTTGCAGTAGAAAGAAAAAATAATTTAAAGTAGAAAGACAAGAGGAAATCAATTGGAATAAAAATATGAAATGTCATGGAGGAAAGTAAAAAAGACAACAAAGGAAGCAGGGAATGTTCAGTAGAGAATCAAGAATTATTTAAGAAGTATATTCAACAACACTTGGTGACTGGTGTGTGATAGGTGACACAAATATTAACCATTAAGGTTTCTGAAGTCATGAGCTTGAGAGACCCTGGATGAATGACATGAGTCAGTCACAGGGCAATTGATAAAGAAAGTTAAGTGGGGGGATAATGAGTTCATTTTGGATGTGTTAATTGGGAAGTTCCTGTAGGACATACTAGACAAAATTCCAAAGTGGAAGTTTAAATCACGTGTTAAATTCAGAAGAGCAGTCTGCTTGAGAAACAGACATTTGTAAGCAATCAATCATTTGGCAGTGGTTGAATTCACAGGAGAGAGGGATTGTTCCGATTGAAAAAGAATGGTGAAAGACATAATCATAAGGAATCCTGATGATTTACAGGGTACACAGAAAAGTAATTAATCAAATAAAAGTGTGAAACTCAATGGGAAGTGTTTTGACAGCAGGTTGAAAGTGTCAAATGCAAGAGAAAATGTCAGAGGAAAGGAAGATACTAAAGTGTTCTCTCTTAAAAAGTTGAAGGGATATAGAATTCTATATTGGTGGCCACAAAATAGTCACAGGGATATGAAGTACGACATAAGGAATACAGTAAAAATGTTTAGTAACTATATATGGTGCCAGGTGGGTACTTGAGATATCAAGGGGACTACTTTGAAAAGTATATAATCTGAAACTAATACAAAATGATATTAATTCTAAACTGTAATTAAAAAATAAAATAAAAAAGTTAAATGAGGCTTCCCAAGTTTATTAGCGGTAAAAACCTCTTACTACAGCACAGGTTTTTAATTTAACTATTAAAGACATATTTAATTATTTGATTAAATAGAAAATATAGTCATCTCTGAGATGAAATAAAGATTCCTTGACCTTTCAATTTATTTTCTCTTAAATAAATGAGGTGCCTGGATGGAAATGAAAATCGTGTGTGATTTTTCAGTCCTGACCATGGGGACTTGACTGCAGCCCTCATGGCGAAAGCCTGCCTTCCCCACAGGGTCTGTACACAGGTAGTGCACTGCAGGCTCTAAAGGGAATTGCACTCAAAGACTCAGGCCACTCTGAGCATGCTCCTAAGACTAGCTGCACGCTAACCATGTGCCTGCATTTGGAATCTGCGGTGTAGGGGCCTTCAGTTGATACCTTCCCCAGTTGCTGTGTTGAGATTTTATTACGGGAGGTAGGGGTGACTTGAAGATGTTTTCTCCACTAACTTAGCACTCAGTACTTTTCCAATCCCAGTTCCTAGGGATTCACAAAACAACAAGAGCCTTTTATTTAAGACTCCCTTATTAATGAGATGATTTCCCCCACCTGTGCCGATCTACCAGCTCCCACTCTGACCCTCGCTTTCACCTGATGTGGGTCCATGGGAAAAAATGGAACATTGATAGTGTTGATTCTTTCTGGATTGTTGTTTACGCTATTGCAGTTAGTTAATAAAGTCATAATTGTTGCTTTAATTTTGGCTTGCTATTTTAGTCAACCAGTTCTCTTCAGCTCAGCTCTTGACAATAAGAGGGTTTATGAGCACAGGCCCAGGATGGATGTGGGTCATGTGGAGGGAATTTCAATCCAATAAAAGCCAACAGGTTGACATAATGTAAACTTTCATGAGAGGCAGTTATTATTTACTATTCTATTAAAAAGAGACCTATTAAAGCGTAACACCTATACATTAAAATCTCTATACCCTTCCATGATTTTATACCCTTTCATAACTAGTGGACTCAGAATAAATTATTTCATAGACTATCTCTGTCTAATGAAGGAGGAATGGACTGCCAATTTTTATGTGAAATATGTTTCTATATGGACAATAGAATTTTTAATATTACTTTTATTTCTAAAATAAGTAATCTCTAACTAGTTATTATAAGTGTCCTATATCATCTTCTAAAATAGCAATAGGTTAAGAAACAAAAAGAGTTTCTGATTAATTTTTGTGTTCCCTGGTGGCCAATTCATTGAAACATAAACATTCTATAACTGAATGAAACTATACTGTTATATACTACAAAAACAACAAAACAAACAAAACATAAAAACAATTTCATAGGTAATACAGAATTATATATGCTAATGATAATATTGACATTAGTAATGGTGCTCATAAGGATAACTCATATAATTCAGATACTTTAAGCTCTAGGCTATACTTCTTCTGAAATCAAAAGCAGCAGATATATAAACAGAATCCACTTTTGATCTTCTGAACTTACCTCTTCTTAAGCAGAGAACTCCTTGATCATTCACTTTTATGTGCTAGATTATTCCCTCTCTTTCTCTCTCATTTTCACTCTCACAGACTATGTGTGTGTATGTGTGATAAACTTTGAATTATATTTCCATCATTTAAAACCAAATGGATACTGATTATTATAGTTTGTCAAATAGGAAGAGTGAGTAGTATTTGCTCATTTTGTAAGTAATATGTTGGGCATATGGAGGTTGTTACTTTAACGGGGCTTTTGAAATGATGACGAATGGAAATAATAAGACATATACCCAGTTTCCTGACATTCAACATACCTTTTCAGTATTTTTTGAAACATCAATAATTGTAGGTTGCTAATTTACACTTCTATTAGAAGATACTTCTAAAATTGAAGCAAATATATATGTTTGTATAATTTGTGAACAGAAAATAGCTTCAAGTCTTAAAGAAATAATATTTTGGTAAGAATATTTGTGTTTCAAATGGAGACCAGATATTTTTGTCTAGATGACAGCCTTGAACAAAAGTTGCTCTGTGGCCCTTCCCACCCCTTCCCCCAACTGAAATGACAAATGGAATATAAAAATAGAGAGAAACCTAAATCAATATGAAATTAGGGAGTGTTTCCTCACCATGTTAGAAGCATCAAGTAATTGTTTGCAATGTGGAGTGTAGAGAAACAGATTAAAATAATAGCAAATCTATGACTCATTCCCTACCTGGGCAGCATCCCAGATTGGATCCTGGCAGGGTGCCATAGTTCAGTAAGATGAACTATGGGGCAAATGGGGATGGATTTTCAACCTTGGCAATGCTACTGAGGAGTATTCTTGTAGCTTTAAGCCAAAAAAATGCAGAGTACATTTTGCAAATTTTGTTCTCAGTTTAGACTTGGCGCCGTCTTGGAACAGAAGGATCTAAAGGGCAAAATCAGGGGATATGTGGAGATTGGCTCTTAAGGAAGTCAGATATTCCAGGCAAACACCAGGGACCCTGATGTGGCTGACCATTGGCTGCCACACCAAGTACTAAAAAGACACGCTTAGAAAGAAGGCAAAACTGCCGGCTGTGACTTCTCAGTTCCCTCCCTTCCCAACCCTCTTGAAAACATAGCGACTCTATAGTAACATGGTAAAAATCACTAAGGTATTTGTAAAATTTTCTCTCTTACCTTGTTTGTCCTGAGAGATTTGACTTAGGATATACATCAGTATTGGACAAAATCAATCTTAACTCAAATTTGCTAGCATCTCTTATTAGCAAAGTATGGACTTCATTCTTTAAGTGTGAGCTAAGAAAAATAGCATCATAACTATGAATTGATGGTGTTATTACAAAAATAGGGGTGAGTCTTAGACAAATTTGAATTTATATTCTTAAGAGACTGAAAGATTCTTTACAGAGTGGTAAAGAAAGATTGCATAGAGATGAAAGTATCAAATGGTGAATTGGGAAGTACAATATGAAGTGAACAACTACTTTTGTGCAGCAGAAAATAAAAAGGGACAAAGGAGAAAGTAATGTAAGAAATTTACCTCACCCTGGAACTCATGAAATGTTAGTGAGTAGATGAGATTGTTGAGAAATAGGAAAGGAATGTGGTAGATGCATCAAAGACACTTGTTTATAATCATATGACAGTATTCCTAAACTAAGGCAGTGGGAAAAGAGGGAAGATAAAATATTCAAATAATGATTTCATTTATTATTGAAAGTTAAATGAGGAAGTCACATTTCCTCATTGCATTTGAAATTATCTATATCTTTATCTATCCTTTGCTGTCTATAAAAATCACCACATTAAACATATCCAGGGTAGGAAATATAAAACACCTAAGAAATAAAAAATAGATACATAGCAAATGCCTCCCTCTATAGTAACTACTAATAGATACTGATAATGAAATGTAGTTTTATTTCAAAAAATAAAGAAAAATAAAGAAAAGAAAATATTACAACAGAGTGCATTAGACCTATCCAACTGGCCATTCTAGTTAGCAAGGAACCAACTGCTATTTTAGGGTAAGGGGCACTTATGGGAATACTATAGCCAATGTGAGTAAAAATAAAATTAATTGTTGTGATAAAATACAAAATAAAATTTAAATATTAGTTATTAAACAGAAACTATAAAGATCAATACATATTTAAAAGTTAGAAAACTAATTATCAAAACAGATACTTGAATTAAGATATAAAATTGTATTGGCCTTTGATGCCAATTTTCTCATTTTACACTTACATATGTAATAGTCAACAGCAGTTTATGTATTAGGATAACTATAAAATTATGTTAAATATATTTTAGAATCAAATATCATTATAAATAAGTGCTGAATATATGTCTCTCAAAGTATGAGAGTGAGTAAAAGAAGTGAACTTATTATTTAGTTATTGCTGCTTAACAAACAATACATAAATCTGCAATTTATTATTACATGTCACATCATGTGCATTGGAAGTACTGAACAGGAATGACTCATCCTTGACCCATGATATCTCTGCTCACAACTAACAGCTGGAACAGTTGAGGCCTGAACAGACATTTATTGCTCCATTTCTCTCTGTGTCTTTGTCTTGAGTCTTCTTCCACTGCTTACCTTAGACTTACACAAGGCATGCTGGCCTCAAGATGCTCAGACTTCTACTGTGACAGCTCAGGGCTCTGAGAGAAAATAATGGAAATTGACAACTCCCCACAGGGTACCTTAGTTCATGTCTATGGATCGTACATAAAGTTCTTTGGCTTCTCTATTTCCTATACTATTCTTAACCTCCCCTATTTTGTACCTACTATTTATGCTTCTTATTCCCTGTATCTTTTCCCCCATTCTCCCCCTCCCCCTCCCTACCTATAACCCTCTATGTGATGTCTATTTCTGTGATTCTGTTCCTGTTCTAATTGTTTGCTTAGTGTGTTTTTGTTTTTCACAACTCTTTTTAAAATAACATCAACAATGTATGTGATCAGCCCTGACCAGTGTGGCTCAGTTCATTGGGCATTGTCCCACAAAGTGAGAGATCACTGGTTCAATTCCTGGTCAGGAACATGCCTGGGTTGTGGGCCAAGTTCCTGGTATGGGAGCAAAGGCAAACCATCAATTATGTTTCTCTCACACATCGACGTTTCTCTCCCTGTCTTTCTCCCTCTCATCCCTTCTCTCTAAGACTAAATAAATAAAATATTCTTTAAAAAACATATGCAATAAAGTATGCTTAGGGCTATATTACAAACTATGATTTTATATAGATGAAATAAATTATAGTAAAAATGAATGTGATAGAAAGATTTAGAATTATTTTGTTATTATACCATTTTCATGCTACCTGTGAAATAGTATGGTGTTATCTGAAAGTGGACTTAAATTAATTATAAATATATATTGCATGCCCTGACTGATGTGGCTCAGTGGATTGAGTGCCAGCCTGCAAACCAAAGGGTCACCAGTTTGATTCCCAGTCAGGACACATGCCTGGGTTGCAGACCAGGTCCTCAGTGGCAGGGTGCATGAGAGGCAATCATACATTTATGTTTTTTTCCGTCTCTGTTGCTCTCTCTTCCTCTCTCTAAAAATAAAAAAAATAAAATATTTTTAAATGTATATTGAAAACTCTAGAGCAACCACTAAAAACCTTTTTTTTAAGTGTAACCAATATGCTAAGAAAGGAGAGAAAATTGAATCACATAAAATACTGAATTAAAACCACAAAGGGCAGCCCTGGCTGGTGTAGCTTAGTGGATTAAGCGCGGGCCTGTGAACCAAGAGATCACGGTTCGATTCCCAGTCAGGGCACATGCCTGGGTTGCAGGCCAGTTCCCAGCAGGGAATGCACAGGAAGCAACCATACATTGATATTTCTCTCCCTCTCTCCTTCCCTTCCCCTCTGAAGATAAATAAATAAAATCTTT